>CM039729.1:34070503-34670503 GCA_022539455.1 Dendrobium nobile
AAGAAAGAAGGGTACACTCTAATATGTCGGGCGCATATGCCGCGAGATAAGAAGAGGAAAGAACACTCAACTATCGTCGGGCGCATATGCCGCGGCGATCAGAAGGGAAAGAACAATACTCTAATATCGTCGGGCGCATATGCCGCGGCGATAAAAAGAGGAAAGAACACTCTACTACGCCGGGCGCATATGCCGCGACGATAAGAAGAGGAAGGGTGGTGAGGAATGCCTCCCAGGGACTCTGTCGGGCTCTCTCACCAAAAAAGGGAACTCTACACTCTAATATCTCGGGCGCATTTGCCACGGCGATCAGAAGAGAAAAGAACAACACTATATATCGTCGGGCGCATATGCCGCGGCGATAAAAAGAGGAAGAACACTCTACTACCGTCGGGGCATATGCCGCGACGATAAGAAGAGGAAAGGTACACTCTAATATCGTCGGATGCATATGCCGCGGCGATAAAAGGGAAAGAACACTCTACTACCGCCGGGCGCTTGCCGCACGAATAAGAAGAGGAAGGTACACTTAATATCGTCGGGCGCATATGCCGCGGCGATAAAAGAGGAAAGAACACTCTACTACCGTCGGGCGCATATGCCGCGACGATAAGAAGAGGAAAGAACACTCTACTAACGTCGGGCGCATATGCCGCGACGATGAAGAGGAAAGAGCTCACAACACCCCAACGCTTATGTGCGTGGTGCTGTGAGAAAGGCAAGAAGTAGCCTAATCTAAGAAATCCTAGCTCATATCTTAATTGCCATATGGTAGAGGACAAATCGTCGTGGCCATGAGTAATTAAAATACAAGTAGAATTCTTAGGTAAACTGAAATCATGTTCGACGACACGAAATGAACAATCGATATATATCTCTTAAATAGAGGAACATATAAAACGATCGAGTAGAAAGAATAATGTCATAGAAGTGACAAGGGGACACACTTGCCACTAAGTAACACAATCATAATAAGGATCAATGTCACGGAAGAAATCACAGTGGTAACACCCATGCTAACTGATGGGACCCTGTGAGAGTGCAAGCAACATCTACATATCCAAAAAGGCCACCCTTGTAGCTAAGGTAAACTCTTAATGGAAAATTATGTTGCTAAAGGAGGTAGGGGATTGACTTTCTACTAGAAGATCAAAATCCACTAAGAAGTTATGTTAACATCTAGAGCAAGATGTACCACATCACAAGTAAGGGAGAACAACATCTCATCATAAGTGAATAATAATATAGAAGAAATGAACACGTAGTCTCTCCTGAACAACATCAGAATGCTCTAAGGAGAGAAGAAGGAGAGAATTTGGAGGGACTTTGAGCTCTTGGAGCTTAGAGCGGGTTCCACTGTGACAATGGCAACCGTTCTACTCAACTAAGAACTTCCCCTCTTTTAGTATCATTTTTTTTTTTATTTTTAAATTATATTCACAGTTATAGATTAAGTATACTAGATATAAAGAGATGGAAAAATTGTTGGCTTTGATAACCCAGGCCATATTCAACTCTGAATGAAACTGGGGAGAGAATTCATCATAACAAATTTATAGATGAATGAAATTTGTTTTATGATAGTGGGTTGACATCACCACAACTGACTAATTAGCTCAAAGATGGACCCAGTATCATATTCCATAGGGTTCAAGTTAGTAGTTTTGATATCCCAGACCACCTTGAAGGTGACAAGTGAAAAAATGAGGAAAGTCAACCCTCGAGGGGATTGAAAAGGAGGTTTCATGCTACAACACAGAGTGATTGGTGGGGCATGAGTGCAAGTACAAACACCCTACGGCGTATTTACATACAACTACTAAGGATATATCTCATACTTTGCATGACCAACATCACGTGGTAGAGGACAAATCGTCGTGGCCACGGACTGTTGAAAGTAGAAGAGATCCTTTGGAGTATGTCTATACAGAGGATACGTACAAGTTGAAGAGAAGAATAACTATCGTATGGAGATAATAGGAGAATGAAACTTATATAGGGACATTGGATCAACATCGTCACACCTGACTAACACAGGTGGGCATGGACCCGGTATCACCTATGAAAAATAGATTTGAATTAAGGACATTAGATCAACATAACCACACCTGACTAACACAAGTTGGTATGGACCCAATATCACCTATGGAAAATAGATTTGAATTAGGGACATTGGATCAACATAACCACACCTGACTAACACAGGTTGGTATGGACCCAATATCACCTATGGAAAATAGATTTGAATTAGGGATATTGGATCAACATAACCACACCTGACTAAAAGAGCTTGGCCATCGTAGAGAAGCGGCCGCAGCGCGTCCAGGAGGCTGCGCTGGTATCTTCTTCCAGCTCTTAGATTGGGAACCGGAGGCTCGCGAAGAAGAAACTCTTCTCTAGGAAGCTTCTTCCACCAGGTATTTTGCCTTTCTTACCCGTTTTACATTTTTTAGCGAAAGTAGATATTTGGTTTGTCTCATTCTTCTCGCTGATGCCGTTTCCTTTAGTTTCAGTTCGCACCACGAAAAGGCCGATGAAGAAGTTCGGCGGCGATGAGAAGTTGCCCAAGGCGAAGCTTATGCTTGTTAAGTGTTTCCTTTTTTCTTTAATTTTGGCAATGTGGTTGTTATGCTCTATTCTTCTTACCCGTTTATGAAATCTCAATCTCTTCTAGATCGCTGATGAGAACCTTGGAGGTTTTCCCAGTGCGAAGAAGGCAGATTCTGATGGGAGTCCAGGGAATGCCATGCAAGCCCCTGGATTGGTTGCCCGGCTTATGGGATTGGAGTCTATACTGTTATAGAACAGGAAAAGCCCAGGAAAGCTTTTAGATTCTGAGTATTACTATGACCGCGATAAGAGTGGGGAGTACTCTCGGCTTGATCAGGACTTGTGTCATGAGGTTGCAGGGCAGAGGAAACTCGATTCTTCTAGGCCGCAAAAGTTGCAGAAGACCGGAGGATTCTTGGAGCGGCGCCCGGCCAACGCTGCAAGATATAGTCCTGATGCTACCCACAGAAGTGTTGTTGCTCGCTCCAGGAAGGAACATCATAAACTAGCTTCCCCAGTGAAGAGTCCTAGGTTGCTTTCAAGGGGAAATAAAGCTCGGTTAATGCAAGCCGCAACTAAGATTTTGGAGCCTGGTCTGCAGGCTCATAGTAGAAGTAGACGTGCCATTACTTGTAATGGAGTTTCGGAATCAGAATGCGTAGGATCTGAATCTGCTATTGCATTGAGATCTAAAGAGCCTCAAAATGATTCTTTAATTGGGTCCTGCAGGAGCTGTGGTAAAATAGTTGAGTTCTCGCAGTTGAGGTTTGGTGTTGAGGACAACAAGTTTCATAATGGAGCCACTTTGTTTGCTGCTCAGGCGAAGTTTGATACTTTTGGCAAGGCCAGATTTTCAATGGAGAGGAAACACCAAGTAGCAAGTGATCAAGCTAAATGCAAACCTCCACAAGAGGCCAATCCAAAGGTTTCCACTAAAAGTAAAACATTGAGGAGGACTGAATTGCCAATGGGCGGGGACATCATTGTTCCTGGATCTAAATTGTGTAGTAGAAGACAGATTGAGGGTGATACTACTGAATTCATGGGGTCCAAGCACTTTGTAGGTGTTAAAAAGAATCTAAATTCTTCTCCTCGTTTGAAATCTCCCTCGAAGGTATCTAGTTGCAATGGAGCAAGTAGAGAGGGAAATGCTTGGGAAAAGAGTGTGGCACGTAAGAGAAGATCGAGCAGTAGCTTGCAGACAGATAATAAAACTGCATCAAATCCCAGCTTCATGAAGCAAAAAGGTGCTCAGAGTGGCCTAATTAATATAAAAGAATCAGGATTGATTTGTGATCAAGCTATTAATAGGAACCGTGCAAAATATGGACCACAGAACAGGGTTAATGTTGAAACTTCATGCAGCGGAGATGCAGGTATTGTCTCTTTCACCTTTAGCTCACCAATGAAGCATACTACCCTGTCCTTCATGAGGAAAGCCACTTCTGGAAAATTGGGGATCAAATGCAACAAAAAGATGATACTTTTAAACCTAAAATGATGTTGTCCGATGCCAATAAGGATATCTTACCTTCCCCTACAGGAAAGTGTAGTGTGAGGGGAGATGAGCTGAGTAATCTTCTCGAAGAGAAGATCAGGGAGCTCAATTCATTAGACCAAGATGAGGTGGGAATTACGGATACTTCTGGAAGATCCACTGCTTCCATTCTTGAAGAATTAATTTCAGCCTTACTGCTGGAGAATCTGTAGCTCAAATTATCCATAATAATGCAAAGTCAGAGTTTTCTACTCCAGAAGATAACTTTATTGACAGTTTTGGGATGCTTTCGAATAAAACTGCTGATGAAAATAAAAAATTTGACATCAATCAAAAGTTTCAGGTCTGTTATGTTACTTATGGATAATCTGAGTTTCCAATAAAGCTGTTAGTCCGAGTTTTCATTCAACTTTTGTTTATGCTACTTATGTTGCTTTACAGCTTCCTATTAAAGCAGTCCGTACAATCGATTGATATTGGCTTTCCCATTGCAGTGCTCCCATATACCAAAAATGTCTTTTCTTTTCTTGCCTGTTAATTATCATTTGTGCATTCTCTCCTACATCATCCAAATATAAATTAACTTTTTGTGTTGCAATTCCTTACAAATTATTATGTTCATTTGTATATCAGGACAGGAGAATTTGTTATCAATAAGTTTTATGACACATAATTATTGTAAGTGTGGTTGTGCAATTTCTTCATGGTGATTGTGTGATTTAATGATAATTTGAACTTAATATTATCATAATTTGATTTAGATTTTTTTTATCTTCATTTCTATTTCATCCTATTTAATCAAGATTTCTCTCTCCTCTCTAACTTTAGTTATTTGATACATACACGATCTTTCCTCATATAATATTAAGTAGATTATATTAATATTAAAAAATATAGTTTTTATTCTATTATCTTTTTTAAGATTTATGCCTGCTTTGTAGTCTTTATCAGCCTCAACAGTATTTATCAAGGTTGTGAAAATCGGACCGGATATCAAAACATAAAAATGAAAGGTTCAAAATTCAATGGTTGAATCGGATGATGTTATTGTTGCAACTCGGGCTTTCGAACTTATGATATTGATGATAATAAATAATATTGATTAATCATTTATTTCTCCTAGTGTTTGTAGTGCATATTTATTTGTGTTGACTAATATTTTAGGTACATCATGCACCGTTCTTTGAAAATTCAAAGCTCAAGATTGTGTAGAATTGATTATATTAAATGAGTATGTAATTTTCATTTCTTAATTCAAGTCTTGTAATGATGTATGTTTGATTGGTGATCGTGCACATATAGGAGCAAAAAATGATTTTAAATATTTTAATTTTTCTGTACATCATGTTGTACGATCTGGGTCGTACTGTACGATATGAGTCGTACTGTACGATCTGGTGTAACAGAAATTATTTAAAATATTTTATTTTTCTAAAATTTTTTTTTAGAATATAACTAATCGTACAGTACGAACACTATATCGTACTGGATGATTTGTTATAATTAGAAAGCCCCATCCGTCCATTAAATTAGGCAAAAATTTGAATTGGAAAAGTTGTTCTAATCGTACTGTACGAACATGATCATACTGTACGATATTTAAAATATTGCCTAAGTTTATCCTGTGATTAGTCATTCAAAATGGCTTAATTTTGGTATTTTGATCATACTGTATGAATCGTACTATACGAATCGTACTGTATAAACTAGATTGTACTGTACGATCAACAGAGACGATTTTGGCCGTCCCATGCTTCATCCGGGATGAACTGCATTTTTATTGAAATGTTCGTACAGTACTAACTGGACATCGTACAACACGAACATGCTTTTGAACTGTTCGTACAGTACTAACGTGTCAAATTCTGCATATCGTACTTGACGATCCTGTGATTGTACTGTACGATCTTTGACGGCTAAAATGATTTTTTAGGATTTTTTGAAGCCCTCTATTTAAGCTTTATCATAAGACTTTGTAAGAGTCTTTGACAGCCATTGAAGCTTTGTTTTTCTGAAGAAAACTTGAAGAGAGAGCTTGAAAGGGAGAGGGAAATGATCGAGTTTGAGAGAGGGAGAAGATCCTTGGAGGGGATTTCAAGGGAGTGTGGAGAGGATTTCACACGATTGTTCCGCAAGCTTGCACCTCAATACCATCAGATTCAAGATTCGTCTTGAGGGAAGTTTTGGAAAGAAGAAGATCTTTTTGGTGTCAAAGGACCCGACTCATCCGCCGCACCGGAAAAGGTGTAAGTGATTTTGTAAGGGCTTCTCCGCCTAGCTGTGGGGGCTAAAGGAGAGTCACTAAAGGTTTAGTGCAACAGTCGGAGGGTGTCTCCGGAGAGTGGACATAGGTCAAGGTTTGACCGAACCACTATAAATCTTATGGTGTGCTTTTTCCGTTTACTGCACTTTATTTATGTTTTGCATCTTATATTTGCTATAACTGCTTGATGAAAATTATAATTATTCAAATACAAAATAAAAAAAATAAAAAATAAAATAATTTAGAATAATCATATAATGATATAAATTTGTGGCTAAAAATAAATTTAGTTTATATACAAACTTATACATTTAATATAAATTATTACAAATTTATGTTAAATTTAATGTAAATTATCATAAATTATTATTAATTTATATATTATATTTAGATATATTTTACAACAAGAAATTATATATTAAATTCACATTATATTTTTACGCCTATAAATCATTTATGTTTTATTATTTATAATTAATACATAGATAAAATTTAATTTTTAATGATGCATATTTTAAAAATAAAAAATAAAATAGATAAATAATTAAGATAATTAATCAACAAAATAAATATTATTCTCATTGTTAAAAATAATTAAAAATTTGCTTAAAAATATATAATATATGCGCTTTGAAGTAGAAATTCAAGTTTCAACTAAGTTTTTTAGTCTCGCATCACTTGGAAGCTTTGTTTTATTTTGTTTATATAGTTTTTTTTTTCTTATCATATGTTAATAGCACAAATGGGATGGTGGGAGCATGTGGGCTTGTTGTGTTGGTGCTTATATTGTAAATATTTATTATAAAAATTTAGGCTTATTATTAAATTTAAACATGTTATGTTTAAGTTAATATTTAATTATTTAAGTTAGAGATCAATTGAATTAGCTGATACTTAAAAATCAGGACCGGTTCAATGGTTGACCGGTTGAACTGTCACACCGGTTTGATGTTGGGCCGGTTTTTAAGAAGAATCGATTAGGCCATGTGACCGATTCACATTCGAACAGGTCGGTCGGTCCGGTCTGTTTATCTTGATCTATTATTTGATTTTGTATGGCTGAATCTTCTACTTAAAGAATGCATTATTTTGATTTTCTAGCTCCTCTTTTAGAAGAGAGTATTTTTTTGGTTTCTTAAAGTATAAGTTCACTATTGCAATAGTATTAACTATTACTAAATCAATTATAAGTTTTTATATCACACCTTTATCTCATATTACATATCATCAATGAATTCTCTTGAACCCATGCATCCTATTAAAACTTTTTTGTTTCTATTGAAATTACTCTCAATAAATATAATCTATTATGAAATATGCATTGTAATAGTTTATCCTTCTCTTCTAAAGATTAATTTTTTCCTATTTTTTTAGATCCAACTTGAAAAGCATAAGCACTAATCTTATTTATCCTCATCAATAAATAACTTAATACTAATTATTCTATCATCAATCCCATTCGCCTCAATAATTTGATCTTTCAATTCTCTATCAACGATTTTCTTAATTTTATTTTTAATATTGAGAAAGTCGCTTTAGATGGTTTGGTCATGTAAAATAGCGGCCTTCTGATGATCCTATTAGGAGAGCAGATGTATTAGATTTGACCTATGTTAAAAAAGTTAAAGATAGATCTAAAAAGACTTGGTTAGAAAATATTAGAGATGTCCTATCTTTATTAGACTTAAATGAGAATTTGAATCTTAACATAACATAATAAAAAAAAAGGATTCATGTATCCGACCCCACGTAGTGGGATAAAGGCTTGATGTTATTGTTTTTGATAACTTTTATCTTTCTTCAACCTTCTTGATTACTTTCACCTTGTGTTTAATAGCTTAATTGAACCCTTAATTTTTATTTGGATCTGTTGTCTATGTAAATTAGCAATGATTTTCTTAATAAGAAATACCCTAATTATGTATCCCTCTTTGCCACAAATTTAATATTTACAATTATTCCTTGTGTAGAGAATTATTATGCATGCCCATTTGTATCACAAGGACTCATAATCAATTTGAAATGGTAATGAAGGAAAAAAAAGAATAAGAGTTGTGAGTACTCAGATCAATAATTTTGGAATTGGTAAGTGTCAAGGTTGTCAATGCGCATAGTGCTATGTACTTGATTCACTTTAATTAGGTTGATATAGGCTGTATTAAGTTTAGTGTGTGGGAGAGAAAACTTTGAAGAGATTTTTTTCTTTACAGTATTATTCAAGAACGTAGCAATGGTTTAAGCATAACCCAAGGGCATGCTTGATCCTTACACATTATTGATGCGATCTTTTTTTTCTTCCTCCTACATAGTTTTCTTCTTAGGGCAATTATATAGCTTACCATTGTCAAGTACTTCCCCATACTCTTGCTTGCTCTATCGGCTTCTCATTGACTTCACCCAAATTTCCAATTGCAATGATAGTCTTCATTAAAAGAAATGTTCCTCTTGCAACTTATTTAACTATTGTTTCCTATGCTTCATCACATTTAATCGATTTTATATGATCGTGAGACTTGTTTTTGGGTTCTTTTTATCATCTATTTTATTTTTTGAGGCTTGTCATTAGAATCATCGTTAATGCTATGGTACATAGGCTTTATTGATTTATTGCCCCATGGATAAGTAAATACCAGTGGTTCTTCATCTAGTGGGTGTGTCCTATGATTATATCGACTTGGACTTGTGATTTTTTAGTGATTGACTGGTAATAGGATATTTGATGGACAACTCTTATTTTATTTCTATTGTTACTATTTGTTAATCCAAGGGAACCTTTTACTATATAAGAAGGGGCTTTAAAGAAAGCTAAAAAATATTCTAGCTATTTCTAAATACACATTTGGTTGGATTTGCTAAACATTTTAGCCTACTCCATGATCAAGTGAGAGACAAGATTTCTCAGAGGTTATCTCTTTGTACAAGGGAAATGCTTGATTTGATGATTGCTTTTTCTTTTATTTCTTTTTTGTGGTCAAAATCTTGCAGTTGATTTGCTTGTGATCCAAAATTACTGGAGTTCCTTAAATATAACATCGATGAAGGGGATTACAAAATATTTTTGGGTTGGGTGGTTAAAGAAATGAATGATTATCAATTTACAGATTTGATGATTGCTTTTTCTTTTATTTCTTTTTTGTGGTCAAAATCTTGCAGTTGATTTGCTTGTGATCCAAAATTACTGGAGTTACTTAAATATAACATCGATGAAGGGGATTACAAAATATTTTTGGGTTGGGTGGTTAAGGAAATGAATGATTATCAATTTACATGATGTTCCAAATATTTCTATTCATATAAAGCTATTCAAGTAACTTCACTCGATTTGAGACTGTGTCTTGTTTTGAGTCAACTTCATGCTAATGAAATGCATAATTGTGAAAGGAATAGACATGAACCTGAATAATAATAGTATTGAGAACTCCAGAATATTCTCTCAACTCTTATCCAAAAATCAGTATTTAGAAAATAAAAAAGAATTATAAGAAGAAAGATTATCTCCTACTAGAAGAAGAATAATTTTATTCTCCTACTTGAAGGAGAGAAGCATTCTCTAAGCCTTTTGTTGTCCATTGTTATATGGATGAGATTGGAGGCCATTTATAAGTGAAAGGCTGCCTTCTGTCACCCTCATGTGAAATTAAATAACAAATAGGTGTTTGACACATTTATAAAATGAAAGAAATGCACATCCTGCATGTAATGAGAGAATGTTGTTTGGCTTAAAGAAAAACTATTAGATAAGCATGCACTTGCCACAAATCGTTAATGTCTTGTTCTTTTATTAATGTCTCCGATCTCTTGATCACGATCCCCTTTTTAAGGATTGAACTCAGTCATATGTCTAATTGGAGTGAGAAAGCTACATAGCTCCTTTCTCTGGGTTGTATCACTTGGTGATAAATACTCGCTGTATTTTATAAAACACCATGAATTGTTTAGATTCACCTTGTAGAATTTTAAAGTAGGAGGCTATATGTCAGTTGTCTTTAAAAGCATCACACTAATGGCGTATATTGATGCGCCAACTTCAATGACAAAAATAATAGTTAAAGATTAGGCAAGGCCAGTATATGCACCTTACTTATTCTCTTTTTGTAGAGAAGAAATGGGTCCTCATATTTTCTTTCCCATAAAAACTTTAGTTTGACAGATAAGAGAATGAAGTGGTGAAGCAATTAAAAAGTAGTTCTTGATAAACTTTTTTTTTTTTTTATAGTTCTTGATAAACATCCTCACATGTTTATAACTCCCATAAAGCTGTGAACATCGGTCACATTTCTTGATTATTTTTACTTTTTGGGGGTTGATATTAATATTCTTTCTTGTCGACCTTAAACCCCAAATATAATCAGGCCTTTTTATCAAAATCATACTTCTTGCGATTGAGGTGGAGTTGATACTTTTTTGGGAGCTCAAATACCTCTTAACGTGTGTTGTGTTCGTTCTATGTCTAGTTGTAGAGTAGAATGTCATCTTGATATAGAATCATGAAGTCCTCCATTAAGGGTCTCGAGATATCTTTCAAGGCATGAAAATTGTCGAAGCATTAAGGCTGACATTGCCTTCTATTTGTACAGTCTTATCTTGTTTTGAATGTGATAAGTGTTCCAACAAATCATCAACACATGGAAGAGGGCACCAATTCTTCATGGTGATTTTATTTATCCTTGTTAGTTAGCACACATGAGCCAATAATCCTTCTGGATACCCCGATGATCAAGAATTCCCCTGGAGAGCAACTTTGTTTATGGACTCCAGGATTGAATAATTCTGCCGCCTGCATCTTGTTTCCTTATTTTCAATGACCGAGTTGAGATGCATCATAATATTAGATAGTGGAGCATAAGAGAAAAGCTTAATTTTGCGGATCATCATTCTTTATAGTGGATGATCATTTGACTTTTGGAAGATTGTAGAATACCGCTTGACTTGCTATAATTTCCTATCTTCCCTAAGAGTAAGAAGAGTCTTTTATTCAAAATTTTTTGTTAGATTTTGTTTGGTAGTTTTATTTGGATTAAATAGTATTGCCATATTGTTGTTTTTTTGTTTGGTGAACGGAAGGATGAACCATTGGCAAGCTTTGATGGTTGTTTCGACTTCTGCTGACACCTCTATGTCTATGGGTGGGAAATCCTTATTCTTGTTACAGTGTAGTTAACATGGTTTTTGGTGAGTTAATATTGTTGTGCTCTTCGAAAGTTGATGGCATCTTGGACTCGTAAGTATGGGCTGTTGAAGATGATGAATTATCATGTCAAAAGGATCACCTAACACCTCACTTCATCGATGTACTCCCAAGTAATAATGAAGCAAACACAGTATGATCGGTTAAGGCTCATCTCTAAGTCTCACTGGATTCACTCGTGCAAATAAGGGTGAGAGTGAGGAGTCATCTACTAATCAATGAGGTTCTCTCTTTTTTTTTTTGAAAATTTAATTGATGAGGTTCTTAGGAAATCTATATGTGTAATCTTGTAAAGATTAATTGTAAATGGGTAAAGAGGGAATAAATTACAAAATTATAATTTAAAATTCAAAAATAAAGAGAGGCTAAAGAATATAAAGATTTGAGTAGATGAACACAACAAAAAACTATCCTATAATTATTCCATTAAATTTTTCATATTTTGAGTGGCAATTCATTTTTCCTGGTGCAAAATAAGGAATTTTCTTATTTCTAGGCTATGGTTGTCTTCATTTTATTATTTTTAGCATTAAGACAAGGATGTGTTTTATCCATTTTGTTATAGTTTTTAATACTATCCATAATTTAAATGGATGTAGGATATTCAGGATAAGATTTCTTAAATTGGTACATTTAGTTGAATATTATTAGATATGGATTGATGTTTATTTTTTACAGTTATTAGGCTTCAGGTTTGTGTTCATCAAGTTGTTTGGAATTCAAATTAATTCCTTCTCAAAATCTTATCTTCCCTCGTCAATTTTTTTTGTGTATGCCTTTATTCAAGTCATTCTCTCTCTTTTGTGCTATCCAATACTTGAAAAAACCTTAGTGCATGAATTTTCAAGGAACGGGCCACAAGCTTCTTCCTCTCTCTTCTCTCAGGTAAGCTAGGAAGCATGATACTATATTTTAATTTCTCTAAAATAGGCCTAATCCTTTTTCTTAAATAATTTCTTATTGGTTCCAAAAGGTTTATGCACTTGCAATCGCAATTGAATTTGGTCTACCACAAGTTCTAACATGTGGGAAATTTTTTCTTCTGTAAATTAAGGATTGGGTTGGGTATTCTTGATGGTTCAATGGAGCCTTATCTGACTATGGGAGAGCTTATGGATTTCTCCTTACCTCCAATCATTGCACAAAAACCTTGAATGAAAATTTTGATTAAAAAATTGTAACATGCAAATATTCAAAGAAAAAGAAATCCTATATAAACAAAGCAAAAAAGAAAGATTTAAGAAAGAAAAAAATTTAGGTTTTAGTGGCTGATTGAAAAAAAGATGAGATGCCGTGGAGGGATAGTTCTTTGTGAATGAAGTAGACTTGGCAAGGAGGAGGAGACATCAGTGGCTAGGAAGGAGATGGTAGGTGGTTGGCATGGAGAGTGGAGAAGGAAAATCGAGAGGGTAGTCACATTCAAACATTTTGTTAAATTGAAAGCTTGAGGTTTGAGTCATGCAGCGTGAGGGGTATGATTAGATTAAGGAAGGTTTTATTCATTTTATTGATTAATATTTATGTTAAAAAAACCTAATATACATTGTGCACAATTCACAAAACTTGGGTGAGGTACGCCTCAAATGACTGTTATAGCTATGCCACTTTTTTTACTATGTATTTGATGTGGAAGACGAGAATAAAAAGACAAATTTAATTTGGAGTGCAAAGTGCAACCGTGAGATATACTTAGTGAGTGATTGACTTGTTTCTGTACCCGGTAGTGTACTCCTACATTGTCTAACTTGCTTTTGGCGAATGCCATACCACTTTCTCGACTTACATTATTCATATACTCGGGAGGGTACGATTTTCCTTGGCATAGCCTTCTCTTGCAGTGTTCCTATGTGACATTTTTGCCCATATGGAAGTTAAGTATTCCACCAAATCAATGAAATAGGTGAGTTTTAGATTACAACAACAACAACAACAACATCAAGCCTTTATCCCACTACGTGGGGTCGGCTACATGAATCCTTTTTCTCTATTGTGTCCTATTAAAAGTCAAATTCTTGTTTAAATCTAATAAAGAAAGGTCATTCTTAATATTTTTTAACCAAGTCTTTTTAGGTCTACCCCTACCTTTCTTAACATAAGTCAAATCTAATAACTCTACTCTCCTAACCGGGTCATCGGAAGGCCGCCGTTTTAGATTGCGAAATAAAAATCTTTTGGAAAGAATACTCATAAGGTTTAAATGTCTCAATTTGGACAACCCATGCATCCAATTTCTTGATATCGATAAAACCATTATAACAAGGGATGTTAATTTTGGCTTGTATCTTGAATGGTTTGGGCCATCACTCTTTTAGCGATGATGCAGGACTCTCATCCTTGTTATCTTTGTCTTCAATTTGATCTTTGGAATAATTCCCGATCTTCTTGCTTTCATTGCAGCGTTGCTTTTGGTTATGAGCAACTATTCAAGTTGATTGATTCAATGTTCCTTGGCATAGCCTACATTTGATTGCCCATATTGAAGATGATTATTCCATCAAATCAATGCATGTGAGGTGTGTTGTACGCTTAGAAATGAATTTTTCTTTGGGGAAGAATGTTCATAAAGATTGAATGTCTCAAGTTGGTCAAACCATGCATGACATCTATAAGAAAATGATAATAAGGGATGGCAATTTTTTCTTGTAAATGGCTTGGACCATCACTCTTCTAGTGAAGGTGCATGACCCTCATACTCATTGTCTTTGTCTTCATTTTGCTCTTTGGAATAATTTCAGATATTCTTGTTTTCATAACAAAATTGCCTTTGCTCATGGGCAGCTATTCAAGTCGATTGATTCAATGCATATTCTTTGTACGTGAATGTTACTAATGTAAGCTGCTTTTTGATTTTTACAGGTAGGACCAAATCCTTTCATTGCCGCATCTGTGGTCAGTGACAGCAATCATCCTAGTCCAATATCAATATTTGACGCATCATTCTCAAGTGAGAGTTGCTCCGTTGGTAGTTTCAATGGAAGCTTTGACATGAAAGGTATTCTTCAGATGATTCAAAAGAAAAGTGACCATATATATATATATATATATATATATATATATATATATATATATAATCTTCTTAAACAAAAATGTAATATTCAACCTAATCATGACTAACTCTTATTTCCTCCGTACGTTCCAGAGAGCAAAACACGCATAGACTTCAGACATAAATGTAATAAAACCGAATCACTGAGCCTGGACTCTGATCTTCTGGATTCCGCTAACTCAGTGGAGTTTAGCAGGTCTGATAATGAAATGATTTTGAACAGCAGTCGAAGTGACTTCAGCATACATAGTATCCAGTCATATAATGTTGGAATTCTCGGAACTAAAGTCAGCTTTTCTACCGAAGCCATCTCAAAGACCAAATTGCTTCTTGAGAGCATTCTCTTCTTTGATTCAGACAATACATTGCAGTCTTCTGTCAACTTCTTTCTTCTTGACATTTTTGCTTCAATCTCAGATGCTTTCTTTGCAAGGATGAAGTCCAGTTTAAGCTTATCAGAAGCAAATGACTATAATCATCTCAAGGATTTTCTATTCGACTTCTTAATTGAGAGTTTGGTTAAAAGATTTGACCAATTCTGCATGTCCGGATATAAGGTTTGGTTGAAATTGCCTATTCTATTAAGTAAAGACCAGCTGTTGAGAGAGATTTATGGCGAGATAGGAAGGTTATTGGAATTGGCTGGGAAGGTTTTGGGTGATTTGGCAGAGCAAGAGTTGAGCTCATCAACCATAAGGTGGACAGCATTTGAGGCAGAAGCTTCATGGGAAGCCATGGACATTGAGAGTGTAATACTTCAGGAGTTGGTGGATGAAATGATAATGGATTTGTTTGTGATGTCGAAGCTGATGAATGATTTCAACTATTCTTAGCGTGTTAGAATTTAGAGTGGCGGTAGACTGCACAATTTTGTTTGGTGCTTTTGGAGGTGTGTATTAACTATTAGCTCTTGTGTAGAATTGCTTCAGAGTAGGCTCCTGTTCAGAAACTTTTAAGTGTTTTGACTTCCTGGAATCAGTCTTTTGGGAAGAGGTTCCGTTGCAGGTTTTGTTGCATTGTTTTGAATTCCTATGGAAAGCTATGAAGTAAAATTTTCTTTGCCTGTTATTTTGTAATATGAATATGTTCTAATGCTGTCATCAATTAGTTTAACAAGGCAAATAGATTCAACAAAAAAAGCAAACATCAAATGAAGAACTAGTAACAGATAACAAAATCATTTCAGAGGCTAACAGTCTAAAAAACTCCTCTGTTGATAACTGACAAACATATAGAAGAAAACTCTTTATCTAAATACAATTCTTAATTAGCATGTCTCTGTAATGCATGATTGATTCCTGTCTCTGAATTCTCATCTATTCATAAAACTTCTCTATGAACCTCTCCGCTCTTCCATCCACCGATTCATCTTCTTCATCAGAGTGCGCTGCTTCATCTAACTGCTCGTCTCTTTCTGGTCTGTCATCACCTGCGGTTGCTTCAAGCATGTCTTCCTCTTCTTTGCCAATTCCATCAGCATTAGCTGATTTACTTCCACACAGGAGAAAGGATAAGATACCGTTTCTCTTCTTAAGGAGAGGATGAAGATGGTGGAAGGGGGGAGTGCTTGAGGGGGAGAATTCATATTCGCGGACAAAGGTGTAGTTGTAGTGGTGGAGGAGTTTAAATCGCCGGTTCTTGAAGAGTTGCTTCTGATTGTTAGGCTTGCTCTTTCTCCTCATGGTAATGATTAAGAGAGAAATAAAGCCCCATGCTCTCTTAAGAACAGGGTTTCTTTTCCTGATCATTTCGTTCTCTTGAACACACTTTCTCTCTCTTCGGGGAATTGGGCATAGTGGTTTGCAGGGTAAAAGAGAAGAATTTAAGGGAGAAGAAACGAGTGGGCAAGGAGAGGGAGCGGGCATTGAAAGTGAGTGAGAGAGCTGGAAAGTGATTTGTGAGGTCGGCGAAGGTTTGTTTTTTTGGGTCAGTGGCTGTGTTTTGAAGTTTTAAAAAGAGAATAACAACGGTAAGTAGCCGTTGTCGTGAAGTGGATGACGCTCGGAGTGCTGCGGAGGAAGAATCTCGGTGTGCTGCGGAGGAAGAATCAGTAATGGGACGAGGACGCAATGGCAAAGTTGCAATTACGATGGAAAATGGATTACTTGGTCTTTTATTTTTTCTTTAAACAAATATTTTTTAGCAGAATGATGATCTCTTTCATATTTTAAAAATATGTTTTTTTTTTATAGATTTATAAAATATATTTCTGAAAAATTTTCCGTGTTTTAATTTTCGTCTTACCATTTGGCCACATGATTTTATTTCCCCAAGGAAAATTTTCAGTCTTACACTAAGTTTTTATTTATGTTATTATCCTTTAATGAAATTGAAAGATTATTAATATTTATCTACAATCTAAGAGTAACTTTGCTTCTAAGTAAACCAAGATTTGATCATTGATGAAACTTCATGAAGAAGTAGAAAGCTTATAATGCTCAAACCGGATAAATTATTTTCGTGTATATTTTTTCTTAAATCAAATAGTAAAATTATTTTTTCATGAATTATTTATTTCATACTCTAAATAATCTGTTAAGTTGTTAATTTTATATTTTTGTTATATGATTAAATCATCTTATAATTTTCTTAAAATTTCCATTATACTAACATTTATGGAGAAGTTAAAGATAAAAATCTGATGTTGTATGGTTGAAATTTGTTGATTGAACAACGCCTTCACTCCTCTCACTTTTAATGGAAGGCACTGAAAATGATTTGTTCACTGAAAATCAAGTTCTTCGCACCAATGCATTTACCCACAAATAACTCATACATTTCTAAGAAATCACAAAACTACCAAATAGTTAATCCTGCATGAATATAGATAATACTGATTTAATTTACATGGTTCGGACCAGTGAGCTAGGACATTTAAATATGCTGAATTAACCAACTTATGTCTTCCTTGAAGGTCCAATGTCTTCTATCTCACCTTTCCTTTTATCATCACAGGAGAACCGGCAACCATGGCGGCGAGGCTTTTGTCGATTCTTCACATCGTCTTCACTTGACTCAAGAAAGAGACCTCTGAGGCATCGCCTTCTGATATTGGGCTCATAAGTTAGCTTATGTGGTGAGGTAATACTGGAAGTAGCCTTTTGAGATTCAGTTTTCGCTGTAAAGCTCACAGGTGTAATTGGTTTGGTAGAGATAGTCAAATGAACACCAGGGTTTTTCTCACTGTAGTTTGTTTCATCCAGGATTGAGCTATTAATGCCTTGCACATTACTGTTAATACTAGCAACGATTGATTGTTTTCCTTTTACATTATGGTAATTTTCTTCCCTCGTTTCATTACTCCTCCCTACCTTTTTCCCCGGCTGAACTTCATAGCCAATGAACATACTTGCCCCCTGGTTTTCACTTGCTAATGTTATAATATTCACACCTTGTTCATTTCCTAACTTATTTTGGTGTCCAATGCTCAGCTTTTGAACCATTCTAGAAAGTCCATCTTTCAGCTCTTTCTGCGTTTGTCCTATAGTATGGGAAGAAGAATTTGGCATAGTGGAAATGGTAATCTTCCTTTCTTTCATGGTGGAATTTCCTCTTTTTGTTTCTATCAAGGCACCATTTGTTGATTCTTCTGGTCTTTCTTCTTCTATCATTCTACCTGGTGACTTCAAATCAGATACTTTGATTAAGAGCTTGGGCTTGCTTACCTTCTTTGGCTCTTCACTGACTTCCTCAGGTTTTTCAACTCCTTCGGAATGAATTTCTTCTGTTATTTGTTTAGTTTCAGAAATTTTTATCGGACTCTTGTCCTGCTGAAGTTGTTTAGCTTCTAAATCTACTTCTGGTTTTTCTTCTTGGATCTTTTCCAACTGAGATTCAAGATCTTTCTGAGGCTCCATATCTATTTCCGGCCTACTAATTTCCTCACCTAACTGATCTATGGTGGGTTCGATCCTACTAGCTTCAGTTTCTGTAAGTTGTTTTGACTCAAATTCTGCTATGGTTCTCTCTTCATGTGGCAATGATGCTAATGTGAACTGAGTCTCAGGCTTACCCAATTCATTAGCAAGTTCCTCTGAATCATCTTTAGCGCTTGGTAGTTCAGCTTGTGGAAGCAATTCTCTTCTTTCTGAACTTGTGGAGGAGGGAACCTTTGCTAACCCGCTTGATGGAGATGGCAATGTTGATTGCAATTGGGTTTGATCTTCATCGATTTGGGGTGAGGATAGAGAAGAAGTTGGTGGCAATTGGGGAGTAATTGAAGGAGGTTTTGGTTGCTTTGAAGTTTGAGATGGGCTTCTCCTAGCTGGAAACCACAATCGGAACAACTGTTTCTTTCGACCAGGTCGGTCCGACATGATTAGTTTGATGTATAATGAGTTTACAATGTTGGATTCGGTGTATACAAATATATATAGTTTAATTTGATCAGGAGAACCATTTGGAGAGAATTGCATCTGATTCTTTATTAGATAGTTGTTGAGATTGGTATGTCTCAGTCAATGGAGAAGGATAACCTTGTATTCAGGAAATTTGATTCTTTTTATAGGTTTACATATTTAGTTATCTAATGTTCGCCCCACCAATAGATAAACCGATAAACTTAAATTTAATATTATAGATCTTGTATTATTTTATAAAAATAATTATCAATTAGATTTTGAGTTTCTTTCATGATTTAGTTGGACATTCATGAAAAAAAATGTAATTATGTACAATTATGCTGCCAAAATTCTAATTTTTGCTTGCTTTACATTATTAAAACTTATTTGTTGCCCTAAATACGAAAGCATGTGTTCAAAAAAGATTTTCTTCTCTTTTTCAATTCCAGACAAATTGCTTAAAATAGAAAATGTTTTATCACTATACTCTATTAAAGTAAATTTGAACAAGCAGGACGTTTTAGAAGTAAAAATTAGATTGGAGAAATTATTATAAATAATAATAATAATAAAAATTAAATTAAAATGAAAATAATAAAATAAAAAAATTTTCATACCTCGTATTCCGTCGAACAATCCCAATAATCCCGCATAAGCTCCCGAAAATTCCGTGGAATCCTGTGTTGGAGCTACTTCGTGTCTGCTCTCATAAATCACTTGCCTCAATCACCCTTCTGCTTCACATTAAAATGAGAATGAAGGGAGGCTTCGTTCATTTGCTTTTTCCATAGCTCTTCTATTCGTGTTGGATATTATCAAACCAAACGACGCATTGCCTGCTTTAGTTTTTCTTTTGATTTTATTTTATTTGTTTTTCAGATGGTTTTAAAAACCTCTTTAGTACTTGTGATTTTAAATCCCGTGAAAGGGTGTGAAGGGCCGCTCTATTTTTTTCGGTGAAAGATAGTTTAGTGTGTGCTCTCTGTTTTTTTGTTCTCTTGCCGGTGAAAGTATAATGAAAAGCAGAAGTTTTTTATTTGATTTGTTTTCTATGTTCGATTTTTACTTCCAACATTAGTACTAGGGCCCGGTTGGAGAATGGAAGCGAGTTCAAGCAACAATAATTTACAACCTCTGTTGCCCAAGTTCACGGGGAAGAACTACAATAAATGGAGTATTCAAATGCGGGTAGAGGAAGAAGCAACCTTGCCTATATCAAATGCCACTATTGCAAAAGGTACAGACACATTTATCTTTTTTGTTGGAAGAGGTAGGAAAATGAAGAGGCAAATGCAGATATGGTGCAAGAAAAGGAAGTGGAGAAAAGTGAAGACACAATGTTTCTTACACATAGTAAGGAGTTTGGTGATTCAGGAGATGTTGATTTTTTGATAGTGGTTGTAGTAATTACATGACTGACAATAAAAGATTGTTTGTTACTTTGGATAACTCAATCCAAAGTGAAGCACATATGGCAGATGACAACAAATTATTTGTGGAAGGAAAAAGGTGACATTTTGGTTCAAACAAGGAAGGGAGAAAAGAAGATATCGTATGTCTTCTATGTTCCAAATCTTAAGCATAATTTGCTTAGTGTTGGGAAACTAAATCAAAAAAGATATGTGTTGACATTTTTGTTTGACACTTGTACCATTAAAGACAAGCATGAATTTTTGATTGCCAAGGTGAAGGTGACTCCAAATAAAATGTATCCCATGAAGATGATTTGCAGTTTAATTAGTTGTTTAAAAACTTCCATTGAAAATCATTCAAGATTATGACATTGTAGATTTGATCACTTGAGTTCCAAGACACTTTTTTATATGAGCCAGAAGAATATAGTTAATGAGCTTCCACATTTTCAAGTTCAAGACAAGATCTGTGAAGCATGTGTTGCATGAAAGCAGAGCAGAGCACCATTTTCAGTTGAAAAATCATGGAGAGCGTTGAAGCCATTGGAGCTTATTCATTAAGATTTATGTGGCCCGATGCACACTACTTTTATTGGAGGTAATGGTTATTTTCTCACATTTATTGATGATTATAGCAGAAAAGTCTGGGTATATTTTCTGAAAGAGAAGTCACAAGTATTTGAATACCTAAAAATATTCATAGCACTTGTGGAGAAGGAGAGTGGCCCTTTTATTAAGATGTTGTGGAGTGATAGAGGTGGAGAATATGTTAGCAATGAGATGTAAATTTATTTGAAGGAGAATGGGATACACCACCAGTTAACAACACGATACACACCACAACAAAATGGGGTTGCTGAGAGGTTGAATAGAACCATTATGGGATTGGCTAGGAGTATGTTGAAGGAGAGGAAAGTGCCCAATTTGCTTTGGGCTGAAGTTGTGTCTTGTGCTGAATTCTTGTTGAATAGGGTGACATCAAAAAGCACTCCATCTCAAACCCCTTTTGAAATTTGGAGTGGTCATAAGCCTACTGTTGATCACTTGAGAGTTTTTGGGAGTATTTCTTATGTTCATGTACCTGATCAAAAGAGAAGAAACTTGGATGAAAAATCTTAGAAGTGTGTGTTTGTAGGATACAATGAAAGGTCCAAAACCCATAAACTGTATAATCCTACAAAGAAGAAAGTGGTAGTGAGTAGGGATGTGCGATTTGAAGAGAGCTTAGCTTGGGATTGGCTTGAAAAAGGCAATAAGGAGGATGTCACAATTGTTGAAAATTCAGATGTAGAATAACAAACACCACCGCACACTACAGTGAGATTGGAAGAATCATCTAGTAATGGTATAGAAAAGGTGAAGACAAGAAGCTTACAGGAGATATATGACACCACAAATTACAATAAGGAGTTATCTCAATTTGCTTTATATATAGATGAAGAGCCCTTAACTTTTAGTGAGGCAATTACATAGATGGATGCCATGAAAGAGGAGATTGATGTTATTGAGAGAAATGAAACATGGAGTTTGGCCTCACTTCCTAAAGGTCAAAAATCCATTGGTGTCAAGTGGGTGTACAAAGTGAAGAAGAATGTTGATGGAGGTGTAAATAAATTCAAGGCTAGACTTGTAGTCAAAGGGTACAAGCAGAAGCAAGGGATAGATTATGAAGATATTTTTGCACCGGTTGCTAGATTTGATACAATCAGATTAATTTTCTCAATTGCAGCAATGAATAAATGGCAGATTCATCAATTAAATGTGAAGTCGGATTTCTTGAATGGTGTTTTGGAGGAAGAAGTATATATAGATCAGCCTGAAGGTTTTATTGTGAAGGGAAAAGAGCATATGGTGTATCATTTCAAAAGGGATTTGTATGGCTTGAAGCAAGCCCCGAGGGCTTGGAATTTATGCATTGATAAGAATTTTGGAGAGGAAGGGTTTAGTAAGTGCCCTTATGAACATGGTGTGTATATGAAGATATACTCAAATGGAAATAGGTTGATTATATGCTTATATGTGGATGTTTTGCTTATAACAGGTGATGATGAGCAAATGATTGCAAATTTTAAATCAACAATATTCAAAAGATTTGATATGACAGATGTTGGTCTCATGTCATTATTTTTTGGAATAGAAGTGCATCAAAAAGATGATGGAATTTGGATATGTCAAAAGAGTTGCTTGAGAAGTTCAAGATAAATCATTGCAATAGTGTCTCAACACCAATGCAAACTGGAGTTCATTTCACCAAAGAAGGAGAAGAAAAATTGGTTGATTCAATATTGTACAAAAGTTTAATTGGGAGTCTCTGATACTTGACAGTGACGAAACCTGACATTGTGTATAGCTTGGGCATCTTGAGCAGATTCATGGAGAATTGAAAGGAGTCTCATTGGCTTGCAGCGAAGAGGATTCTTAGATATATCAGTGGCACAGTTGAGTTTGACCTTCATTATCAATGTAGTGGAGACATGAGATTACTTGGATATTGTGACAGTGATTGGGCAAATGATCATGAGGAAAGAAAGAGCACAAGTTGAAATGTGGTTTATGTTGGTGATACAACTTTTACTTAGAGCACACAGAAACATGAAGTTGTAGCCTTATCTACTTGTGAGGCAGAGTATATAGCAGCGGCATCAGTAGCTTGTGAAGCAATGTGGTTGAAGAATTTGTTGAAGGAATTTTTTGGAGAGATTGATGAAGCTACAATAATTTATGTGGACAACAAGTCAGCGATCGCATTGGCCAAAAATCCAGTACAACATGGTAGAAGTAAGCACATTGATGTGCATTATCATTTTATCAGAGATGCAGTAAAGATGAGTCACATTAGCACGGAGCACTGTAGTACAGAGGATCAGGTAGCTGATTTGTTCACCAAAGCATTGTCGACACCAAGGTTTGTAAAGCTACTGAAGATGCTTAGGATGAAGAAAGTTTTGGTTTGAGGGGGAGATTGTTGGATATTATCAAACCAAATGATGCGTTGCTTGCTTTAGTTTTTCTTTTGATTTTATTTTATTTGTTTTTCAGACGATTTTAAAAACCTCTTTATTACTTGTGATTTTAAATCCTGTGAAAGTGTGTGAAGGGTTGCTCTATGTTTTTTTTTGTGACAGACAGTTTAGTGTGTGGTCTATATTTTTTTGTTCTCTTGCCCGTGAAAGTATAGTGAAAAGCAGAAGTTTTTTATTTAATTTGTTTTATGTGTTCAATTTTTACTTCCAACAGTTCGACCCTGCAGCACCCTGCTATGTTTCCCAGTCTAACCCCAAATAAAAAATAGCCCCTATTTTCAAATCCTTTTACCGACAGATCCTCTTCTATAACCTGCAGCTTCACAACCTACCACAGCTCAAACTCTCTCTTCCAACCAACTAAACACCACTCCCTCAACTATAGCAGCCTTCTAATTCTTTCATAACAGTAGCCCATTCAAATAGCCTTCATATCCTCTCAATCAAACCCAACCACGTCTATTGCCTACACTCACCCATAACTCCAACAACAACCCAATCAGCAAACCAACTCAACCCAAATTCTCATCAACCAAACCCAATAGCAACAGCTGTTAGAACTTGAAATTTTGAAAAATATATTTTGACCTACAACAGTGAATAAATATATCTATTATGGTGTTTTAGTTTTATTAATTTTTTCATAATTTTAAGGCACTAATAAAATTTCTTAAAAAAATAGCGCCTAGATAAGTGGTGGTTTTAGGATCGTTAAGTATACAATTTGCAAATCAATTTCACCAGAATTTTTAAATAAAATAAGTTATCTTAAAGAATATTTTTCTATAATTTTTTTGAATCCCAAAAAGAATTTTTATGAATTTTATACTAAAAATTAATTATAATAATATTATTATATTAATATTTTATTCTAAATATCTAAACCCACCCACTTATATGCTTATTTTCTAATTTCTTTAGCTTAATTTGTTAATAGAGAAGGATTTTGGGAAAATGAGAAGAAAGTGAGGGAAGGAGAGAGGAAAAGATTGGTTTTTAGAAGCCATAGAGCGATAGGGGTGTCAAAAATGATTAGGCGGGTCGGGTTTGGGTCGAACTCGAGTTGACCCGAGTCTAAATGGGTTAAACCGAACTCAACCCTATTTTGTAAATGAGTCAAGCCGAACTCGACCCAATTTTTCAACCTAGACGCGACCCACGCGAGTTACCTGGTAGACACGACACGACCCACAAACTCGTATGGGAAGAAAAAGGTTAGGGTTCAAGGCTTTGAGCTATAGGCACCAGAGGCAGACTGGCATTCTAGGAGTTAAGATGCAGCATCGCGACAGGAGAGGCTACTATGGGTTGAGGCGGTACCGATGTGGCTTGCGTGTGAGAGGTTGATGTCGACCAGTTGTGCGGATGTGCTAGTATCACGAGAGCTTGAATGGCAGCAACTATGACTGCAACTCGACTAGCACGGACGGCTTGCCTGATGCGATGAGAGTGACAAGATCACTGGTTATGCACGAGCTGAGGTCACTAGTTACCCACGAACTTCTATCCTGATCATTTGATGAGACGAGGTCGATGGTTCCCGAGTCAACTCGAATTAATTTTGGGTTTTTGTGTCAACCAAAACCAACTCGATTTTGCAAATGGGTCAAAAAATATGAACTCAAACCCAACCCAAATAACGAACGGGTTCACTCGAACTCATAATTTTTCCTTTAGGGTCCTGGTCAGGTTTTGGGTTTGGTCAGTTTGACACCCCTATTGAGCATTTTTTGTCCATTGGCTCAGTTGAAAAATTTGCTCGTCTCAAGGAAGATTACATTTTTCCTATTTTAAATTTTTTAATAATTTGGTGTTTTTGATATATTTTTTTTATCAAATTTGTATTTCTATAAACGAAAAATGAGAATAACTTTGTTTGAAAAAACTTTTATCGCATAACTTTTTACATGTTATAGAGAGTTAGATTATGAAAATTTTTTGTCAAATAATTTTGAAAAAGAAGTGATTTTTTTCTACTCAAAAATACATAGTAAAGGAGACTTCCTATGCACCTCTTTGCTCCCTCACAAAATAAATAGCAGCCAAAAGTCTCTCAAATAAGATAATATAAGAGTTTAAACACAGAGCCTCCAAAAAAGGCCTAAATTTCTAACTAGCACTTTTGATCATCAAGTAAGATCCATAATAAAGGAGACTAAATAGGAACAAAATGGTTCCACCGAAGAAAACCCTTCCCTTTTTTAAGAAGGTGAGGATATGGACAACATAGATAAAATGAAAGAGATCTGAGTGAATGGAAAGGAAAAACAAATGATGAATTTCACTTTAAAAAGGCACGCTATTAAGATCAAGATAGCACAATTTATGAAGATTCTGATTTGGAGACCCATCAAGAGAATTGGGAAGACTGAAAGAAAAGAAAAAAGAAAAGAATGAATATATGGGTTGAAAAAGTGATCGTACTGAACTATTAGTTCAAAACAGTACTTTTAGCAAGTACAAACTACAACCAACTATACGATTAATTCAAGTGTTTATATTGATCGCCTGTATGATTAGTACAAACAAATAGCTAATCATCCAGTACTAGGGGCGGCATTTTATTATCTTCCCATACAGGAATCGGGTCGTATAGTAGGATCATCTTTGATCTTCTTGTACGATCCATACAAATACATAGATAATTATTTAGTATGAGGGGTGGCATTTAATTATTGTCCCATATAGGAATCGGGTCATATAATATGATCATCCTGTAAGATCTGATTGAATAATTTAACCATAATTAAACACCTAATCACAGGATCAATTTTGGCATGACTGTTATATATCATATAGTATGATACATATCATACGGTATAATTAAAACAAAAATTGAATTTTAAAATAATAACTAAATTATGATTGATAGTTATTTTGATGATTATAATTGATCACATGTACGATATGGATTGCATAATGCAATTAGTTTAATCACTCTTAATTAATTGAGGCAACTTTATTAGGATTTTCTGTTCAACTGATTATCTAATATGATATAAATCGTAATGTATGATTAGTTCAAAATTAGAAAATTTTCTAACTCACCAACTTACTCCCTTGAGTGTGTGTTTGCAATGTTACAAAGCTATAGGATCCACCACAATACATATTTGACTCAAGAAAGGTAAAAAATACAAAGAATTTTAAAAAATACAGACTTTATTCTTAGTCTATCCAGTATTGAGGTAATTGAGATTACATGTGAGCTGTGATCCTGAAATGTTAGTGAACAGGACAAAACATATACATAATAGATTAAAATAGCATAGTGAGAAATCCAATAATATTTATTATCATCAAAATCACAAGACTTGGGTCCAAAATTGTAATAATCTCCCCCCTTTTTATGGTTGCAAATATTGTTGGTTTATGATTTAAGAGTATTTTGCTATTCCCTAAACTCCCCCTTACTAAGTAAAATTTTCAAAAATAGGGGAGGTGTCAAACTTTTTTGTTAATTTTAAAAGGAAAAGAAAGAAAAAAAAAACATAATAAGAGAACACATAAAATGAAATGACAAACATATAATTTAATATTTTAAAGCAAACTACAAGCTATCAACACATGCTACTTCCCCTTTTGACATCATAAAAGAGAAGGAAACAATATCAAACAAACATGAAACTACAAAATAAGAAAACTACACATATCACAAAATAAAAAAGATACTAAAACAAAGAATGATCTTAATCAGTGGTGGTGGAACAAGTGGTGGCTGGAAGCACTAGTAGAAAGAGGAAAATTAGTTTGCAAACAATGCCTTTAAATGAATCTTACAGTAAGATCTATTATTTAAAATCATATCGGTCATATTCAATTCATCCAATAACTACTGCTATGTGGATCATACAGTACGAAGTAGGTGTTCGTACGGTATGATCACTAATGATTGATAAATATGAGTTATTTGATGCATTATGATCATATCTATAGTGATATTTGTGTAGATCATATAGTGCGACGTGGATCATATAGTATGATATGAAAAAAATTAGATAGGGTTTTGAATGATCAGGAAACCTCCAGGAAGAAAAATAAATCAAAATAACAAAAAAAGAGAAATAAAATAGAACAGAAATCAAGCAATTAAGAGAAAGTACAAATCAAACATATTTTTTAAAAAGAAATGATTAGATGTATTAAATGAAAATTTAACCATATGATTAGATAAAATACTTAGTAAGAGACTTATTGACAACACTAAGACCCAGAAAGGTTAGAAATTTGAATTTTGTCAACCCTAGCTCAGGCTCTTTCCAGGTTAAAGTATTTTTTTTTTAATCTAATTCAAAAAATAAATTAAAGAGGAAATGTGATGCTTTTTAATTTTTTTCAGAAATATCTCCAAGAGAATAACATTTAAAAGTGATGAACTAAAAATCATAATTTTTAAATTTAGGTGTAGACAATATCAATTGGCACATGAATTTATCTAAGATTTAAAGATTTGAAAGAAAGGGAAGTTAACTCATTATGGACTCACTTTGTGCCTCTTTTATTAATGTTTGGCACACCTTACGTATCTTTTAATTTTTGATATACTTTATGCAACTTTAAATTTTGGAGTTCATTGCACATCTATTCAGCTTTTGGGCTCATTTTGTGCGTCTTTTTTACTTTTGCAAATTTGCATCCTTTCTAAGTTTTTAAAGACTCTCAATTGTGAGATTATCTTCCAAATATAAGATGAGAAAAATTAACTCTCTTATATAAGAAAGAATAAGTCAAAAATCAAAACCTTATCCATCTGATATAGACAAACAACTTGATCAAAAAATTTGAAATATATTTATTAATTTACAAAAATATGCAAATAAAATGTGGGTCAAACAAGTATAAATGAGTATTTAGAGATCAATGGAGGTGGTCCCATGCACTAGTGAGGTCATTTGGATTGACATTGACATTTGAACCCTTAAGGAGCATTTTGATCAACCATGTTTGACTTGGTCAACTTGATCAAATTAAGACCTAGGTTCAGGTCCAATGCACTATAAATGATGTTTAGGATGCATTGGAATATGTTTTAAAGATTGTTTTGAAAGTAGCATATGGAGTTTTGGGAAAAAGTCCAAAAATGCCCTTAAAGGGCATTTTGTTCATTTTGACCCTTAATCAACTCTGGGTCAAATTTGGTCCAAAAAAATGTGGGTTACTATTTGACATGACATATTAAAGGCTATGGACATGTTCAAGGGCCTTGTGAAAGGCTCCAGTTAAATTCCATAAGGTGAAGGGTCTAGTGGCATGTGTCATAAATATTAGAAAGTTTTGCAGCCCTTGGAAATCAATTTAGTTTTTTGGGTTAGAAATATTGGATTGAGTTCAAATTGGTAGGGTTGACCCTAGGTACATGTCTAATCAATATTTAATTGATAAATCATGAAATAAAGATCATTTTACTGGGTTTTAAATTGGCTGAAGATGCAATTAAAAAGGGTTTTAGGACATAAGCCTTTAACCCTAGAATTTTGACTTTGAGTTCTGGATTTGAATGCATTTTTTATTGTGGTTGACTAAATATTAAGCATCTCACACCAATAAAAATCAAATGAATGATTTAGATTAGTTAAACATAGTTTGAGCTTAATTGGAGGTTATAAATATCTAATTAGGAGCTCAGACATATCCTGATGACCTCATACAAAAATGTGATCTACAGAGTCAACATGGATATAGAAACATAGATGAAGCTTTATAAGATAATATTTAGATATGTTTTATGGAAGAGAAACTTAACCAATTTATAAGAAATAATATTTGGAAGTTAGCCCTAAGATCTCATGAATAAATAAAATTGGAACTAAATGGGTCAATATAAACAAGCTAGATGACTCAAGTAGTATTATTAGAAATAAAGCTAGATTAGTTGCACAAGAGTATATATAAAAAGAAGGAATAGAATTTAAAGAATCATTTGAACTTATAGTAAGACTAGAGGCCTTTAGATTATTCTATGCCTTTGTTTGTTTCAAGGACTTTAATTTTTTTCAAATGAATGTCAAAATTACATTTTTTAATGGGTATATTGATAAAAATGTATTTTTTGAACAACCATCAGGTTTTGAGAGTCTTAATTTTCCTAATTATATTATAAATTGAAGAAAGCTCTATATGTTTTAAAACAGGCTCCACATGCTTGGTATAATATGTTAAGTAACTTTTTAATTGAACATAATTTTAGAAAAGGTAAGAGAGATACAATTATTTTCATAAAAAATATTAGAGATGATTTTTATACAGATTTATATTAATGATATATTATTTAAAATTACTAATGAAAGTTTATGCCATAAGTTCTCTTCATTAATATCAAAAAAATTTGAAATAAGTGTGATGAAAGAACTCATAATTTTCTTAGGACTTCAAGTAAAACAACTAGCTAGAGTCTAAGACAATCATATGTCAAACTAAGTATGTAAATAAATTATTAGAAAAGTTTGATATGAAGAAATTTAAATTGATTAAAATCCCT
The DNA here is from genome assembly GCA_022539455.1 of Dendrobium nobile. Taxonomy (NCBI): domain Eukaryota; kingdom Viridiplantae; phylum Streptophyta; class Magnoliopsida; order Asparagales; family Orchidaceae; genus Dendrobium; species Dendrobium nobile. The sequence goes on from CM039729.1 coordinate 34,100,302, forward strand.
ATATGCCCATTTATTATACTTGATTTAGATGAATCAGAAAAACTAATAGATTAAAAGCTTTATAGGAGTATGATAGATTCACTTTTATATCTTATTGCTATTAGGCCTGATATTATGTTTATTGTATATTTTTAAGGAATCACACTTAACAACAGTTAAGAGAATATTTTGTTATTTGATAGGATATCCTAGTTTAGGATTATTATATCCCAAAATTTTTTTTATCATATAATTTAGTTGCATATTCTCAAAATGACTATGCTGGTTGTAAAGTCGATAGAAAAAGTACATCTAAAACTTGTCAATTTTTTGGATCACCACTTATTTCTTGGTATTCTACAAAACAAAATTTTGTAGCTTTATCCACAGCTAAAGCTGAGTACATAAATATAGGTAATAATGTTGCTAAAGTTTAATGGCTAAAATAATAATTAAAAGATTTTGAAAGTAAGTTTAAAAACATTCCTATTAAATGTGTTAACACTAATGCTATTAGTTTAATAAAAAAATCCTATACAACACTCACAAACTAAAGATATGAAGATTAGACATCATTTTATTTGAGATCATGTTAATAAGGGTGATGCGGGTATACATTTTAAAAACATAGATTCTCAAATAGTAGATGTTTTTACAAAATCATTAATTAAAGAGAGATTTTACTTGTTAAGATGTATGCATAGGATGTTAGACCCTAATATTTAAACTTCTTTTATATTTCTATCATTCTTTTTTGATGTTGTCAAAGGGGGAGAAGAATTACATGTTGGTCATAATTCTTTTCACATGCATATATTTAGGGGGAGAATTTGTTTTTTAACAAATTAACATTTAGAAATATTTTTTAATTATTTTCTATGTATTTCTTTTAATGCTTAAAATTTAATTATGATAAAAAGTCAATTTACACATTTGTTATAACTATACCGAACATAAGGTTTTCATCATAAAAAGAGAGAGATTATTGCTATTATCTACCTCATGGCCTATTCTAGTGAGTTTGATGAAAATAAACAAATACTTGGATGTTCTAATTTGTGTGCTATGTATTTTAGGTGTAATGGCTTGATGAATGTGGAAAATAATTATTTATAATTTAAGCTGAAAGAACTCAAAATGGTTCAAAATGGATATCTTGAAGGTTTTTATATTAACATCGAAGTATCTTAGAGGTCTATTGATATTTAGTTGCATAGTATGATTTACTCACAACCTAAATATCTATTAAAATGATTTTCATATTACTAATTAAGGATAATAAGTTTGGTTAAAAAATCTATAAGGTTCTTTTATTAAATAAATTTTAAATGATTGATAGATTATGTAAATTTTATTAAATATGATAAGGTACTTAATTAGGGAAATTATAAATAATAATCTTATATGCTAAAATTTTTATTATGTATTTATTTTGAATTGAGCTTGCTTCATATAAATTTACTAATAGATAATTAATTTTATCTAAATTACATCATATTATTCTATTAATATTTATTATATTTTTAAATATATTAAATATGCATATGTTTTTATTTTGCTATATATGATTTTATTTTGATAGAAACATGGCTTCTTTTTTATTTTTTTAGATTCTTTGGATCTTGTAGATAAACTTTGATAGGTTATATGAACCACTTTGGAGCTAAATTAAATTTTTAATAGTTTTCTTAATATTATTATATTTTTATATTATATACTAGGTAGCCATTTTTGCCTTATTTAGAATGAATATGAAGACTTTTGAAATCTTCATATAACTAGCCATTTTATAGCCATTTAAATCTTATATTTACTTAATATAAATGAATTCTTTATCAAATATTATATTATTAGTTGATAAAATAATATTAGATTATTACTTTTATTCAAAATTAACTTTACTTATTACCATTTCTCTTTAAATACCTCTATTTCTCTTCTTGTGATGGCTAATAAAAAGAAAGAACTCCATTATTTTATCCATTTCTCTTTCCATCCTTACATTTTAAATCTTGAGAGGAGAAACTTTAATCTTTATTTCAAGAGCTCTTTACATTTTCAAGATCAAATTCTTTATTTAAAATTTGCAACACATTGAACTAAGCAACTCGAAAAGTTTGTGAGTTTGTTTCTTCATTCTCCAAAGTTTTCTTTACAAAAATTTTAGTATTCTCCTTTCATATATCTTGAAAATATTTATTATTTGTTGTAATACTAGTTGATAATATTTTACTTTATATATCCATCTTATATGATTTAAGGAGTTTATAGTATAAATCAGTAAGAAAAATATTTTTATTTAAATATTATTCATACTAAGATTAAGATATAAATCTATCTTAAAGTGAGCAAATTTAATATTTCAATTACAAGTAGTGAGGTGATTGAAATGAACTTATAAATTCACCTCAAAAGATTTTAGTCATTTTATTTCAAGATAATTTGAGTTATATTTTTTATATCAAATACATTTTTCTTTTTCTTAATCTAAGCTATTCACTTAGTGAAATTTAAATTGTAATTAGATTGGGTTGTACTCACCCATGTAGGAGAGTACCTAGGTTGTGAATAAATTTTTTGATTTAAAGAAGTGAGGTTTGCAAGGTAAATTTGAAATTAGTGGATTCTAGCTTGAAAGTTGGCTAGCACGGATGTTGTCTAGATTGGAATCTGGACTGAACCATATAAAAATATTGTGTATATTATTTTCTTTTCTTGCATCTTTCTTTTGGGTTTATTTATTTATTTTTTTCAAAAATTTCTTCAATTTATTTTAATTACTTTCTTTTAATAAACATTTTTAAAACCCAATCCCCCCCTTCTTAGGTGCCATATCATCTAACTGATAGTTCTCCGCCAAATGGCACCATAGGTAATCTTATAACTCAAAATTTTAAAAACTGCATTTTTACCTATAATAGTCAAGAATTTATTCAAGATTCATTTTAAACCCAAATCATAAACCATCTTCTCCATAAAATCTCTATTATTGTGTTTTACTTTTCTAATTTTTTTAATATTTTTTGGGTATTGGTGAAATTCCTTAAGAAATTAGCACCTAATGATACATAAGGGTTTTGGGACCATCAAGAGTCTATTTTGCAAACCGATTTTACAAGAATTTTTTAAATAAAATAAGTTAATTTATGGATATTTTTCATAAATTTTAGAACCCTTAAAAGATTTTTTTTTTACTTTTATAGTGAAAATATATTATAATAATAATATATTATTATTTTATAAATATCTAAAGTCACTTTAGTTTAAGAGTTATTTAAATATTCTTTTTCTTCATTTCATGTGTAACATTGGGGAGAAATAAGAGAAAAGTTAGGATATAGAAGGAAAGAAGCTAGTGTTTTCACTACAGGAAAACTGCCCATTATCGGTGAAATTTTTTGGCGGATTTCCGGTGGTCTTTCCGGAACATTTCTGACGGATAAAGATTAAATTTTTCCTAATGTTTTTTTCGATAGAATTTCCGACGAATTTTCTGGCTGATTTTTTTCCGGAGGAGTTTCGGGCGGATTAAAAATTTTATGAAATTAAATAATTTGATAAATTATTATAATCAATTTTAATATAATAAATAATTTACTAATAACTTCAATAATTTTTTTTAAAGTGTTTTAAAATAATATAAAAGTTACTAAATTAATAATTAATTTATTATAAAATTTATAATTTATTTTGAATTATGTATTAATTTTAATAATTTATTTAATAATTAACTAAAATATTTTAACTTATTTATTTTTAAATAATTAAATTAAGTTTTCAATTATATATATAAATTTAAAATAGTTTGATTTAAGACATATTTTACTCCTCATCAAACTGGTTGTTCCACTGCGTGTTTGCGCGCAAGCGGAGGGGGACAGGCGTGGGTTCGAATCACGGGAGCTCCCACAGCAGGATCGCGCAGCGGGACTGGAGCGGGGTTCGCGCGCTGGTTCGCGCGTAGACCGAGCGAAGATGGGAGCGGGGTTCACGCGCTGGTTGCGTGGGGCGCCTGGTGGTTTGACCGCGATGAGCGGTGGGGTTCACACGCAGGCAGAGCGGGGACGGGCCCAGGTTTGTCCAGCATAATGCTTTTTTTTTCCGGCGGCTTTTTTTCAGCTGGAAAATATTCCGGACGGACTAATTCCGTCGGGAATAAAATTCCGGCGGATTTCTTATGACGGAATATGTTTCCGACGCTCAATTTTTCGGCGAACAAAATTTTGCCGGAAATTCGTCGGTAACTTTTAAAATCTGCCGAAAACTATCAAATATTATGCCAGAAAATCCACCGGAAAGAAAAGATTTTCCTGTAGTGTTTACAACCATTAAGCGAATTTTGTCCATCGACCCTATTGAAAAATTTGCTCATCTCAAGGTAGGTTATGTTTTCCTACTTTAGATTTTAATAATTTATATTTTTTGTATTTTTTAGATCAAATTTGTATTTTAATTATGAAAATTCAACAATAACTTTGTTTTTGTAATACTTTCACAACATAATTTTTTCTATGTTATAAAGATTGTGTTTACAAAAATTTTTAGTATATTCTAAAAATTTTTAGTCAGTTGCTTTTGAAAAAGTAGCAATTTTTACCTACTTAAACTTTTATTTTAACATCTAAAAGTAGTGGTTCAGTTTAATTAAAGCTTTAGAATGATATTTTACATAATTTGTGGTAATTTAGTATATTTAGAAATTGTGAATTTTTTTTTTGGTGGTATTTATATTATCTACTATTAAGACATTTTGGCAATTTTTGAATTTAGTCTAGTTATGCTTTAATTAATGAGATACATTACTAATTTATTTTAAAGTATTATGATGTGACGTCGACGCCAGTGGGCAGTCGAGTTGAGATTTTGTTACGCTGGTTCTAATAGGCTGTAGAGGTAGGATTCTACTATGCTAGTGCAAGCTGGCAGTCGAAGTGGGATTCTGTTATGTTGGCGCCAGTGGGTGATCATGGTGAGATTCTATTATGCTGGTGAGATTCTATTACCTAAGTATTATTATGTTGAAGCCAACGAGCTATTGAGGTGGGATTCTGTTATCAAGTATTTGCTTATAATTCAGTTCATTTCAGTATTTATTTAATTTTATTTATTTTCAATATATGATTTAGCATAGTGATCTAAGTTCTTTTGGTTTTAATTATTGATTTCTATTTTAGGCTATAATAGCCTACTGAGTAGTGTTAGCTCATTCTTGTTTTTTTTTTTTTTTTTTTTTTTGAGGTCTAGAGAAGGGTAAGGAGTGAGCTAAGTAGCTTGGATAACACGCTATGATCTATGTTGTAAGTATGTTTTAGTTATAGTTCACTTTAATAGGCTTGGCTTTTATTTTTGTTTTACTCTTTATTGCCAAGTACTATTATATATAGATTTCATATTTTATATATTTTGGATGATATATAAAAACTTATATTGAAATTTAGTAGTCTTCTGTTTTATATTGCAATCAATTGTGGCTCTATGTAGTTTATAAATTAGAAATTTTATTTCAGTATTTCTCCAACCAAATCTTTGGGTCAGTATTTCCACAATTAGACACAATATGAACTATGTGATATTAGGTTTTATCAGGTCGAGTTGTGCAAGCTTTTTGGTATCATATCATAGGTTGGAGAAGTGAATTGTAACCGTGCCATAAGATTTAATCTATAGAAGCATGTGAGATGATTCTAGATAGTCTTGGGTGCTCATTTTATTTTATTTTTTCATATGTGTTACATTCAACTGTGTGTTTTTAGATGGTTGATCTACCTCAGCCAAATCCATATATGATTAATGATCATAGTTCTAGTCAGGTAGCTCAGGTTTAGGGCACTGCTCATGTGATCAGTTCTAAGTCAATTTTTTATACTATAGGTATAGTAGCACAACTAGTTAGTGAGGCTCACATACGGGTTGTTGGTACCCAATTTGTTAATATGGATAAATATTTATAAAATTTTATGAGATTACATCCATTTAGACTTTCAAGTGTTATTAAGCCTAGAGAAGCTAAGAATTGACTGATGATGATGATAGAGAAGACTATGGATGGGATATATTATCCTTTTGAGTGGAGAGTTGCATTAGCTACTTTTTTATTTGATGGCAAGGCAGAGCGCTGGCGGTTGGGCCAATAGAGAGAGAAGTTTTAGGTTCTTGCAAATACCTTGATTACTTGGGATAAGTTTATTGAGATATTCAAGACATGGTTTATACTTCCATCTACTAGGAGATAATTATAGAGCTCTTTTTTTAAGTTGATTCAGGCAAGCATGTTAGTGATGCAATACGAGGTAGAGTTACTGCTCTCTCATGATTTGCTCCACAGTTAGTTGACACTTATGAGGAGAAGTGTTACCAATTTTCGGAGAGACTCTGATATGCTTTGAGGTAACCATTATTGGCATAAGATATCACAAACTTTGCTCAGTTGGTCAAGAGGGTCAAGAGGATAGAGACTGATCTGGTAGCAGTGCAGTAAAGATGGACTATATGCAAGAAAAGATTTGGTGGTGAGATAGCTAGTAGTATCCATTATGGAAATAAGAGTAGGTTTGGACCTATTGAATTCAAAAGGAGGGGATAGCTAGTAGTAATTTCTTCTAGATCAAATAGAGGAAGTATTATTAGTTATAGAGGTACAGTGAGTGTGGCCCTATTATATCAGTAATGTGGCAGAAGGCATAGTATACATTATTACAGAGCATCAGGTAGGTGTTTTTGTTATGGTCAGTTTAGCCATAGGATTTTTGAGTGTCCATAAGGTGATCTTGATAGACATTCTAATTTTAGAGGCTCTATACAGTCAACTGTATGTAGGCCAAGTGCAGCATACCTCAATCGTATACTGAGGCTTCTAGTAGACTTGATATTGGTCTGGTATCACAAGGCCAACCTTCTGGAGGTTCATGAGGTGTAGGTAGTTTTGTCTCTTTGACCCCATTGCATCCATGAGTTTATAGTATGATGCAGCAAGAATCTATTGATTCCCTGATGTTGTGATAGGTACATTTTATATTTCTATATATCCTTGTCATATTTTATTCAATTCTGGTGCTAACCATTCTTTCATGTCTCGGGATTATTTTGATTATCTCAGTTTGTCTTCCATATTATTGCCTATTTCTTTGTCTGTGGTTTTGCTTACAGGAGATGAAATGGTAGCTAATAGGGTTTATTTTTGTGATTTGGACTTTTTTTGATTGAGTTTGAAGATCTAGTTTGATTTTGCTACCTATTTTTGTATTTGATGTCATTTTTAGTATGGACTGGATGAGTTGATATGGGGCTCGGATTGATTACTTGAAGAAGAAAGTGACTTTGTATCATAATGGTGAGAGCTTAATTTTCAGAGAATTAGAGGTGTTCTCTCTTGTTTGATTTCTTCTCTAGAAGTGGGAAGACTTTAGAGGAAAGGTAGCATAGTATTTTTATGCATCTGACAGATATGCGAGACTCTTTTCTAATTCTATGAGTAGTGTCCTTGTAGTTTGGGAATTTCTAGATATCTTTCTAGAGGAATTAGTGACTTTATCTCCATATAGAGAGATAGAGTTTATATTGATCTCTTTATAAGTACTGCTCTAATCTCTAAAGCTCCGTATAAAATGACACCTAACGAGCTTCAAGAGTTGAAGGTTCAGCTTAAGGAGTTAGTTAATATGGGATTAATCTGCCCTAGTGTATCTCCGTGGGGACCTTCTGTTCTATTTATGAAGAAAAAGGATGGTAAGATGCACATGAGTATTGATTACAAGGAATTGAATATAGTCACTATAAAAAAATAAGTATCCTTTGCTAGGACTGATGATTTGCTTGATCAACTGACATGGTGCTCAGTATTTTATAGATTGATCTTTGATCTGGTTATCATTAGTTGAAGGTAGGGGAAGAGGATGTGGTGAAGATTGCATTTAGTATGAGGTAGGATATTATGAGTTTTTAGTCATGTCATTTAGAGTGACTAATACCCCAACAGTCTTTATGAATTTGATTAACAGGGTTTTTAGGAAGTATCTGGACTAGTTTGTGATCATATTTATAGATGATATTCTAATTTATTCTAAATTTGAGGAGCATGCAACACACTTGATGACTGCTCTGGAGATTTAAATGCAACATTAATTAAATACTAAATTTTCAAAGTATGAGTTTTTGGCTAAGGAGCATTTCATATCTAGGTCATGTAGTGAGCATTATAGGCATTTTAGTAGATTCCCAGAAGATTCTTTTGATTGCCCGAGGCCTACTACAGTTTCAGAGGTTTGTAGTTTTTAAGCTTGGTTGGCTATTATCGAAAGTTTGTTCAGGGGTTTTCTTGTATTTCTTTGCCTTTAACGAGATTGACTTAGAAGTAAATATCTTTTATATGGACTTCGGAGTGTAAGGAGAGTTTTTAGTTGTTAAAGGATCATTTGACTTCTGCTATAATTTTGGCTATTCCTTTAGGCACTTAGGGATTACAGGTTTTTAATGATGCATCATTGAGAGATTTGGGATGTGTGCTGATGCAACATGGTAAAGTGATTGCTTATGCATCTTAATATTTGAAATCACATGAGAGGAATTATCTACACATGATCTTGAGTTAGCTACTATTATATTTGTATTGAAGATTTAGAGGCATTAATTGTATGAAGTCAGATGCGAGATCTTTACTAACCATCAGAGTTTAAAGTATATTTTTACTCAGAAGGATCTGAATTTGAGGCAAAGAAAATGATTAGAGCTGATGCTTTGAGCAGCAGATGCTTTGAGTAGGAAGACTTCAGATACTTCTTTTTCATTGTTTACTTATATAGGCTTTCTTATTTGAGATTTTATGAAATTGGAAATAGAAGCGGTATTTGTTAATACATATTTGAAATTTTTAACTTAAATGATTATTCAGCTTACTCTACAGGAATGGATTTAAGAAACTCATAAATCAAATACAATGTATCTAAAGTTGAATGATTATATTAAGGCTCATAAGAGACCTGAACTATCTTTATCTGATTATGGAATCATTTTCTACAAGGATAGATTATGGGTTCCTTTTGTTGGTGATCTGAGAGCTGAGATCTTACATGAGGCACAATACTCGGGTTACACTATTCATCCATGAAGAAATAAGATGTATGAAGATTTGAAGGTATGTTCTGGTGGCCTGGATTAAAGAAATATATATCTGACTTTATTTTGAAGTGTGAGGCATGTCAGTTACTGAAGGCTGAGCTTCAACGACCAGGTGATCTTCTACAGTCGTTAACTATCCCTGAATGGAAATGGAAGGAGGTAATGATGGGCTTTGCTATAGGTTTTCTTAGATTGAGGAAGGGACATGATGCCATTTGGGTCGTTGTTGATTATTTGATGAAGTCATTACATTTTATTCTGATCTGATAGACTGATCCGATAGACAGATTAACACACACACACACACACACACACACACACATATATATATATATATATATATATATATATATATATATATATATATATATATATATATATATATCAGAGAAATTATAATATTATATGGTGTGCCAAATGTGATTGTATCTGATCGTGATAGATGGTTTACCTCCAAATTATGAAGAGGCATTTAGAAGGGTCCGGGTATAAAATTACATTTTAGTACAACTTTCATTCACACACAGACGGATAGTCCGAAAAGACTATTCAGGTACTGGAGGATCTTTTGAGACTCTGTCTTCGAGACTTTGGCAGTAGTTGGGAGGATCACATCCCACTAATAGAGTTTATATATAACAAAAGTTATTAGTCCATTATTATCATGACTCCTTATGAAGCCCTATATAGTATGAAGTGCACTACACCTTTATCTTTGATAGAGGTGGGTGAGAGATAAGTGATAGGATCAACTTTATGGATGACACTACAACAAACAACTGATCAGAGAAAGATTGAGAGCTATTCGGGATAAACAAAAGAAGTATTATGATAAAAAACACATGCAGGTGGAATTCCAGGTTGGCAATTTTATTTATGTCAAAGTCAGCCTGATGAAAGGTGTCAGCAGATTTGGAAGAATCAATAAGCTGAGTCCAAGGTACATTGGACCTTTTAAGATTGTTGAGATGATTGATAGTTCTGCTTACAAGTTATTGTTACCTCAGCATATGTCCGGTATACACAATGTATTTCATGTATCATGTCTAAGGAAATGGATATCTGATTCTCGAAAGATATTATCTACTGATGATGTGGAGGTTCCCCCAAACCTGCACTATAGAGAAGAATCATATAGGATTTTTGCATACAAAGTCAAAAAAATAAGGAGCAAAAAAATTACGATGGTCAAGGTATAGCAGACTTCTAGAGAGGCTACTTGGAAGAAAGAAACTAAGATGAGATAATTATACCCATGTTTAATCTAACTTATTTTTATTTGGAAATGGTGAGGATGATGTTATTTAAGATGGGTGGATTGTTATAACTCAAATTTTTGAAAAATGTATTTTTACCTATAATAATCAATAACTTATTCAAGAGTCATTATAAGCCCAAATCATAAATCGTCTTCTTCATAACATCTATATTATTGTGTTTTAGTTTTTTTAATTTTTTTATTAATTTTTGGCACCGATAAAATTCCTTAAGAAATTTGCACCATATAATACAAGTAGGGGTTTTAGGACTATCAGGTGTTTGTTTTTCAAACTAATTTCACAAAAATTTTCTAAATGAAATAAGTTAATTTATAGATATTTTTATATAAATTATAAAATCCCTAAAATAATTTCTATAAATTTTATGCTTAAAATGTATTATAATAATAATATATTATTAATATTTTATAAATATCTAAAGTTACTTTAGTTTAAAAGTTTTTTAAATTTCCTTTTTCTCCATTTCATGCGTAATAGAGAAAGTTTGGGGGAGAAGTAAGAGAAAAGAGAGGAGAGAGAAGGACATAAGCTAGTGTTTAGCAACCTAGAGCGATTTTTGTCCATCAACCCAGTTGAAAAATTTGTTCGTCTTAAGGTTGGTTACATTTTGCCTATTTCAAAGTTTAAAAGTTATTAATTTAAAAATCCTTTTTCTTCATTTCATGCGAAATAGAGAACATTTTGGGGAGAACTAAGAGAAATGAAAAAAGAGAAAAGCAAAGAAACTAGTGTTTGGCAACCGTAGAGTGACTATTGTTCGTCGGTCCAGCTGAAAAATTTGCTTGTCTCAGGGTAGTTTATTTTTTGCATATGTAATTTTATATTTTTGATATTTTTTCGATCAAATTTATATTTCTGTTTCCGAAAAATGACAATAACTTTGTTTTGGTAAAAGTTTCACCGCGTAATTTTTTATTTGTAATAAAGATTGTGTTTACAAATATTTTGAGAATATTTTAAAAGTTTTTGATGGGTGATTTTGAAAATAAGCTATTTTTTCCTACTCAAAAAATTTTTTTACATCTAAAAATAGCAGTTTAATTCAATTAAAGCTTCAGAATTATATTTTATACAATTTGTGACAATTTGGTTATATTTGAGAATTGTGATTTTTTACTCAGTAGTTTTTTTTTGTCTACTATTGGGACATTTTAATAATTTTTTAATTTAGTTCTATTATGCTTTAATTAATAAAATGCATTGAAAAATATATTGTAAAGTGTTGTGATGTAATACTAGCACCAGTGGGCGGTCAAAGTGGGATTGTGTTACACCGGCGCCAGTGTGTATCCGAGGTGTGATTCTGTTACGCCAACGCCAATGGGTGATTGAGGTGGAATTTTATTATGCTGGTGATATTTTGTTACCTAAGTGTTGTTATGACGGAGCCAATGGGCTATCGAGGTGGGATTATGATATGAATTATTTGCTTATAATTCAGTTAATTATATTATTTATTTAATTATATTTAATTTTAATATATGATTCAGCACAACAATCTCGGTTCTTTTGGTTTTAATTATTGATTTATGTTTTAGGGGATATCTTACTAAGCCATGTTTGCTCATTCTTGCTTTTATTTTTATTTTCAGGCTCAGGGAAAGGTAAGGAGCAAGCTGAGTAGTTTCGATAGTACGCTTAGTTCGCTCCGATTTGTGTTGTAGGTATGTTTTAATTAGTTTTGACTTTTGCATGCTTGACTTTTATTTTGTCGAGCTCTCTATTACAAAGTACTGTTGTACGTATATAGACTTCAAATTATATACTTTGAATGACATATAGAAAATCATGTTGAAATTTAATAGTCTTTCGCTTTATATTGCATTTAATAATAACTTTGTGTAGTATATAAATTGAAAGCTTTGTTTTAGTATTTCTCCAATCATATCTTGGGGTTAGTATTGCCATAATCGTATAGGGTATGACTTGTGTGATATTGGTTCATATCGGATCAGGTTGTGATAGGTAAACTGTTATGACCAGGACCTTCTGATAGGATGGTCTTGCCGCCAAATGACACAATTAAATTACGCTCATGATCAGAGCCCATATGCTCCCCAACGACTTCAAATCTTTGAGCAATGAATCAATAATGTATAATAGATAGGGCATAAATCCATCTGTTAGTTAAGGTAGCTTGAAATATGTCCTTTTAGGCAAATATTCACCATAGGTCTACAAGGTACCCTTGGAAGAAGCAACCCATGGATATCGACAATGATCTTTCTGTTAGGTTGGGTTGTCTACCTCCTCTGACAAAGTAGACTAGGGACCATGATGACTCAGGGCGATGGAGACATTGGATCTTGATCTGGTTTATCATCACTTTCCCCACCATCCGCTTTAAGTGCATGGTGGAGAATTTATAATTTTAAATATTAAATTTTCAAATACCTAAACCTGCTGCTACCATACACCATATATTATGTATCTCTTTGACAACTAGCCTTAATAAAAAATTCTCTCGGCTAACCGGCGGAACAATTAATTAAAGGGGCTTGCGCCTATAGGAAATCTGAACTCACATCATAAAGTCCTCACAACATGGGCGAATTATTACATCTGGTCACCTGACAGAGAGATATATCTGAATTTCTCTCTGTCTACAGTAAAAGCGCAGTCAAAGCGCAACTGCTACAGTAACTGCGCTTTACTGTAGATAGAGAGAAATCCGGATGTATTTCTTTGTCAGGTGACCGGACTTAATAATTTGCCCACAAAATGAGGGTGAAATCTCTGGGTAATGTCTTGTTTACAGCCCAATTAGCCTTATGAAAATTTGTCTCGAAACATACCCATTAAAACTCTCCTCTACAACCTGAAAAAAGAAAGAGGCCGCAGAGAGGTTGGAGCACAAACATTCAGAGCCCACAGTGCTGATCTTCCAAAATATATGCTCAGAATCAATTAAGATGGAAAATCACAATTTATGCTACAGAGCATTAACCTAAGCTAATTTTACCAAAAAAGAGAGGAGAATTTCTGAAATGTAAACTACAAGAGATTTTTCACTTATTAAGTTTCCAAACGACTTACACAGTCTCCTCTCACCAAAATTTCTGTTACAAACGAATGAAATTAATATACATAAATTAAAACAAAAGAGAATTGGAAAGACGCCACATGTTCTTCTCTTTAGCTCCTCAAATTTCCTCTTTTTACAGTCTTCATGAGATTCACAGAACTATGACCAATTGTTTAACTTCAGTGTAGAAATGTTTCCATCAATTTATTCGTTCTGATATCCTCTCTACAGAGTATTGTGAGCCTCTTCTTCTATTTCATCAAAATCCTCAATTTCAAACTGCGGCAATGTGTTCTGCAGAGGTTCACTGTACCACTGTTGGCTTTGCTCAGCCATATTCATATCTGAAAGATTAAAATACCATTAGAATTTTATGCAATTTGTTCATAGCATAACAAAGAAGAAGAAAAAATTCAATTTGCTTTACTTTCAACTAAATGAATATTTCCAAAGCCATCAAAATTCTCTTCCACCATATCCCAATGTTCATATGCTTCTCGAACCATTTGCTGCACAAATTCCTGAACAAAAAATAAAATCTATATTTATATATAAATTTGAAAGATTATCGATTTGATTACAAAACAAACAATATTCACTTAATTCAACTAGTTGTATATATAGTTTGATCAACACTTACTCTTTGGGATTTGTTAAGTTGCTGGGTAGATAAAGTAGAATTTTGTGCAACTATTCCTTTGAGTTCACAAATAGGACTTAAGAGAACATTGAGTTGAGATCCTCTGTACAGATAAGTATTTTGGCCCAAAGTGCAAGTCCTTGCGTGAGATACTGTTACCTCCCACACGCGATCAGACATCCCCGTTCCAAGCATCTGTTGCTTGTCAAAATCAAGTGGTTATATTAATTAAGCTATATTACACTAACGTTCTAATTTTCAATGTATCTTACCTTTCTGAGGCGATTGGGATCCACGGAGAGTAATTTAAGGAAGTCTTGAACAGTATAAATGGACTCAGCAGCAAGTCTTTTGTGAAAAGTTCCATCTTTCCCTATCTTCTCCAGTCTCCATACTTCATCAGTAAGAGAGGGAGGATAATGCTTCTTATATGCTGTAAATGGTAAATCATCATTAATTTGGGGTTAGTAAGGGCACACATAGGATTCAATCAATATATGGATCAAAATTTCAATTTCTAAAGAGTAAGGCTCCGTTTGGTTATTTTGTACCTTCCCTAAGAAGTAGTTTTAAAATCGTTGTTTGAGAGAACAGAATTTTCTAATGGAAAAGTTCATATAGAAAGCTTATGCAAACGGTACAAAATTATAATTCTCTAAAAATCATTTCTCAAATACAAACAACTATAGAAAATTTCTTCCGTTTCGAAACTAAAAAGGCGAAATTAAGTCGTTTCAAACGAGGCCTAAGTTCTATGCTTTTTTAGGGACCAATAATGTCAAAATTGCATGTTGCTAATTAGCCTATACTTAATTCAAATTGGTGAGAACAAATAAAACATAATGAAGTATCACTTACAAATATTATGTTGTCTCCATTAAAAGTTTTAAGCCCAAATCATAATCCTAATTTCTCACACTTATTACATAATGATGTCTCCTCTCCTTTTATAATATAAAGAGATAATTATACCAGTAACATGAAAATCTTACTTATTTACAAAACTAACATCATGTCATTTATTTGAACTACTAAACTCATGTTTTCACATGCATCAAGATCAAATTGTTGAGAATTTGGCCAAAAATTAGTTAGGCTCTATGACAAAATAGTACATATAGATAACTAATTATTGATAAAACTGGTAGAATGGTAATACTTTATTCCAATTTCATTGAATGAAAACAGCCAACATGTCAAATCAAACTGATTAGGATGAACAAGCATATTTTTACTTTATTAGCTGATTAGGATGATCAGAAAATAAATAAATAAATATATTTTCAAACATGTAAAAATATAGACTTTACGAAAGTAAATAATATAATATATTAGAGTCTGATAAACTTACATTCTCCTCTATGATCTTTAACCATGAAACGGTCAGTCATGGCTTCCATAATCCGAGGTCCTTCATAACTACTTGCAATTACTCTCACACCAATCCGAAAATGCCTGCTCTTAATCCAGCTTGAATTATCTGTAATTATAAGCTCAAATATATTGCAGCAATAACAGTTATCTTTCATAGTGAGATTAGTTTCTCCAATAATTAATGGTCTCTTCCCATTTCTTTCCTTAACTATATGCTTATCAAACTCTAAACCGGTCCAGTTTTCTTGACCTTCAGCAGGAAAACAGCCATCAATTACTACTACTTCCAGCTTTAGTGGTGAAGAGAGGGTGAGAGGACTCTGGAGACCATTTTTTCTGTCTATTAGCAGTACTTGGAGAGGAGTTCCATCTACAGTTTCAATCTTTTTTCCTGTATATATAGGAAGAGAGAGTTGCTTTTGGAATATGAGCTGTAAGCTTGATGCTTCTATTTCTTGTATTTGAGCCTGGGAAGGCCTGAAACGTTAAGAAAAAAGAAAAAGAAAAAAATTATTACTATTTTTGGGTACTAAACAAATAAAATGATACTTCTGCGTGTCTGTGCATATGTTTCTTTCATTTTTTTTTAAGGAAATTAAACGGTGATGATAGCTTCACCATTACTTATAACATGTTGCTTATATGTTTTTATCAGTTCAATTAATCAAATATTAATCATTACATATCATCTCCATACACAGTATACCTTTGTAGAAATATAAGAAGATATAACTTTGTAATTAATTGCATGAACCATCATCCATCAATCTCTGTGAGGCTATTCAAATAAAAGAAAGTATTGCATATTCATTTAAGGAATTTTATTCACTGATTTGATGCTGAGTACATACCTTTGAATAAAGCCTGTTCTTTGAACAAGTATTCGCTCCAACTCCTCTTGCACCTGAATCGCCATGTAAAAATTGTAATACAAGGAAAATATGATAATTAATTTTATTGACAAGCATATGAGTACTATGGGATTTATTTAATAGACATGCGCGCATACCACTGTACGAAGCAACGGTTCCATGGCCATAAACAAGTTCTGTATGGTCTTAGCCATCATTACTTCCCTAATAACACTTCAAAACAAAACAAAAAAAAAATTAATGAAATAACGTTAGAGAACTCGTTTTTTAATTTGCCCTCCCCTAGAACATAATAAATTCACATAAAATATTACTATCAGTAAAGAAATAGTTCCTGAACAAAATCCTTGGAAAAACAAGCTCAAACATAGAGAGAGAGAGAGAGAGAGAGAGAGAGAGAGAGAGAGAGAGAGAGAGAGAGAGAGAGAGAGAGAGAGAGAGAGAGAGAGAGAATACGTTGCAAAAGAAGGAAGGCGTCGCAGTCTCTTCTGATCAGGATGTTTAGGATCTTCTTCAGAGTCATCTTGAATTCTCTTAGCAGCCATCTTTTAACAAAATATTATAAAAATGAAGATCAGAAATCAATTACGAAGACGAAAGTACGCACAGAAAGTAATAAGGAAGGAATTAAGAAGAAAACGAAGAAGAAGAAGAAGAAGAAGAAGAAAAAGATTATATAGGAGTTTCTGAAGTTTTATTGATACAAGTAAAGAACAAACGATCGTAGTGAGAGAGAGAGCGTGAATGGCTACTTATATATATATAATATAAATAAGCTGTAAAAAACACGTATGAATGGTCTTCAATTGATAGAAATAGTAGCGAAATTGCGCTGAGGAAGAAGAGAAGTTTCACGGGGCTAACCTTCTAGTGTTAATTTTCAGCTATACAAATTATTTATCTCCCTCTCTTTTTCATCCAATTCTCTTCATAATCTATTATACATAATGGATCCCAAAAGAAATTATTTTAAATTTTAAACACAAATTTTAGTTTGGATTTAATTTGGCTCAACTTAGGCTTCATTCGGAACAACTAGCTTTCATACTATTTTTTAAAGTAATTTTTTTGGTATAAAATTTTTTTGAGCTATAAATTTTTGTGTTAGAAAATTGCTTTAAAAAGCAGTAAAGAAATTGTCCCAAGCGAAGTCTTAAATAACTAAAAAAATTTTAGTTTGATAGAAATTTGATTCAACTAAAATAATTGTGTTCATTCGTGATTAGATTGATACTAACTCATCATGATTTAGTGCTATCGTGTCGGGTCAAGTTAAGTTTGAATTTAGTTGAGTCGAGTTAGAATTGATTTTTTTAAATTCATCTGATTATATTCAATTAGGATAATTCTCGATCCAAATCAATCCTATCTCACTACTTTGAACGTACACTTTAGTTTCATTTAGGACAATTTTCTTATTACTATATATTGCAATTTATAAAAATAAAAATATCTTAAAAGTAGAAAAAAAATATTGACAAAAACCCGTCCCAAATCCCTCAAAATAATTAAGAAAAAAAAAATTAAGGGCTTCATCAAAATTTGATTACGATGATTATTTAAAATAATTAAAATAAATAATTAATTATCGAGATATTATACTTAAATAAAATTTCATAAACTTTGACTGCGATCCATGGTTCAGGTCTAAAAGACAAGATTCCAAATACTAGCTTTAAGACTTGCCTAGCAATTACAACTAAGCGGTGGGCCCCACACAAAGCCGACCAACTCATATTTAAAGATATATTAACTTTCTTATAGGTTTTACTAAATCAAATAAATAATATTTATTTATATTTAAAAAATAAATAAAATTCATTTTCCAAAATTTTTTTGTTACTCTCAATGAACGAAATTGGCATATTTATATGTATGGGCTAGCCACATTTTTTATCTTTAAAATTTATTGTTCTCGAACATATTATGAATGACATTTTTTTGGCTTCGTATTTTATTTCAAAATTAAAAAATAAAAAATAAAATTTGTGTGCACAAATGCCAGCAAAATAAATATGAATGTCATAATTTTTTTAATAAAATTTGAATCGGAGATTAATTAGCCAAATATATGATTTGAAATTTTATAATTCATGTGTCATATTTGAAAGGAGTCCTAATAAAAAAATCATCAAGGCATGCTGATATAAATATATATTCAGCTAATATAGAACAATCAAGTTTTCAAATAAATTTAGTCTAGGGTTGGTAAAGTCACAAGGCTTGAAGTGATGCTTTGGTAAAGTCATTTTATATAAACTTTTTTTTTTATATTTCTTAATTTCTTAATTAAAGTCAATCAAGTAGCATCGAACATTGAATTAAACATATAAATAGAGGATCAAATTTTTAGCTCAACGCATGTATATATTGCATCAATCTTGTATTTTGTAACATTAAAATCTAAGAAGATTCCAAGAGCCTCTCTCTCTCTCTCTCTCTCTCTCTCTCTGTGTATATTTTTCTCTCCCTTCATTTTTTTGAGGGTCAAATCTAATTGCTAGTAAGGTCCTAATGTAGCCCATTGAAGTTTTTGACTCTAACATCCTAAAACATGTCGTGAATTGTTCAATTTTTGAACCTTTTAAATGGTTCTATCTCAGCATTATATGTGTCACCAAATACCTTCTCAAGTCAAAGAAATCTCATTTCTTAGAAATCCTTCTTGTTCTCAAGGCTTTAATCTTATTTATTGGTGCGGGTTAATCCAAGAGTAATTGTGCATTCATTGTTGCCTTTAATTCATAATCATTATGATAGTTAGGTTCTTCATCCAAGAAATAATGTTCTCCCTAACTAAGATTCCTACCACCAATCATAAAGCCCTGTAATCACAACACACCAACTATGACTCATGGTTTAAGAGTTTCTTAGTTCTAGGGAATATAATGCACAAGCTTAACCTCCATAAAAGCTCATTTAATGACTATGGGAAGGACATACACAAGCCCTCAAACTTTGAAGTTGACAAAACCATGCTACTTGAAGCCTTTGTCTTCTAACCCTTCCTAGTTTTGCATACATGGTCAATAATTGTAACACTAAATAATAATAATAATAATAATAATAATAAAAGGGTTTAATTATCATTCATGTTATAGTGGACATTGATCGACACAACCAGACTACTTTAATTCTTCTACTCTTCACTCCATGTTATTCACTCTTCACTTTTGCCTCATTTAGTTTCGACTATCTGATTGAGTAATTTTGATCATAATAATTATTTTATATATCTTCTAAAAACATTGTGTAAACATTTGTAATAATCTCAGGTAACTATCAATTTTTTTGTTAAAATTTGACACCATTAGCAATAAGTATACAATATACCATTATGAAAGAATATTCATTATAGACAAAACTCCTAACCCAAATAATTAGAAACACTTGACCTCTATGAATAACCACTAGAAACACATCCTTAATTTTTTCCTATACTCTAAAGCATTCTCTCTAACCATCTTGCACCATCATTAAATAAGAGTGTTCATTCTCTTCAATATCCCCAAGGCAGGAAAATATTATATAGTGGTTTCCTTAGCACTTAGGTTCCATGGGTTATCACCATTAATATTTAGGGTAGATTATAAAGTTAATTATGATTAATTGGGATCATTATGTGGGGTCCCATTAGCCCTATGTTAGGTGAAATCCAAAGAAGTATCTCTAGTTTGCCTAAGTTTTGATCTAATTCAAACCTAAGTCAAAACTTAAGAAAGCATGGGTATAAGGTAGGCTAAGGTGTGGACCATCCTAGATAACAAGTATATAGGAAAGTTGATTAGTCCAATATAAATTACATAGGTAGGCTAAGGGATAGGCCTATGATTTGGGGAATCTAGCTCTAGGCTTGGCTAAACTATAATTGATTAGGGTTGAGGGGATTGGTTAAAAGAATGATCATGTGATCCACTAGGGCCTAATAATAACACAACTACCTAAGGATGTGCTTGGGGCAGGATTTGTGCCTAAGGGTGGATAGTCCACTTTCAAGAAATCACTATTCATAGATCCCTAAGTTATGGTGATATTATATTATGTTATAATCATGTTTAAATACAAACATAATCACAATCTCATTTTATATCACATAAGTATTTTCTCTAAGGATTATATTTTAAGTCGAACATTAGATACATCTAGTCATTTTAGATATTAGATAGGTATTCCTTATTGAAGTTATAGTCTAGGTCAAGCTCTTAACTATAATCATTCTTAAGATTGAATAAAGATATTCCATAAAGTTATGGTATGGGTTGGGCTCTTGTCCATGAAAATCATTCTTTATACTTGGTAATTGTGTATTTCTGAGATTGTATGCTAAGTTAGATTCTTATAAACAATATCATTCTTAAGACTACAACATATATATCCTCCTTAAGTTTTGCTCTATGTTAAATCCCCGGAAATCACAACCATTCTTATGGGTGAGCAAGCATTTATACTTGAGGATATATTCAAGCCCCATTATTAACCTCTTAAAATATTCCAACATTATGGTCATGTAGTCACCCAATGACCTAATACCCAATGCATGTCATATAACAATCCCAATTTTATTTTTTTTAAATTTTAAGAAACTTGGTTGAGTGAGCAATGCATCGCCAAGCTCTTTAACTTTTTGGAGTTGAGAGAGCTCAGCTGCACTAGGGTATGGAGCAATGTGATACTTAGTCTAAAATTTTATTTTTTTAAAATAAAATATCCAAAACTATTCTCTTAAAATCCCTCACCCACCACTTATCTTTCCCCATTCCTTTCTTTGACTTGGTTAGAGAAGAGAGAGAAGAGGAAAGAAGGAAGAAAGAGGATAGAGAAAGTAAGTTCGAGCTACTATTTTCCATCACTCTAATTGTGAAAAGTGCTCTGATCATGATAAGCAATTTTATTCATATCTTTATTTTCAATAATTTTGTATTTTGACTATTTTCTTTTCGCTGAAATTGATAAAAATATAATATATCTCATTTTATTGAATTTTCATTGTATAACTTTTAATATGTGATAGATATCATCATTATGAGTATTTATATTAAAAATTATTAATTCATTATATATATATAATACCAAGTATAAATGATCAAAAGTCAATGTACTATACCTAGACAAAACACATGATATGCATTAGTTTAATATTGATCTATTCTAACAAGTATTTTGGCATAACACATACAAGCATACTAACGAGCACACTGTATAGATTTAGATATTAGATTCATTACATATGATGTATATGTGATGCCTGTAATTATGCTTTATATAATGTAAAATATGTGTAAAGAGAGAAAGATTGCTAAAAATGATTGACTGATTCACGTTAGTTGGAGATATGTTATCCTATATCGGAGGGTGAGTCAATGAGCTTTTCTTTAAATAAAGTTTGTCGTGTAATATTAAGTGATATAAAAAGTGGTATACAAAGAGATTGATTGATATGGATGATATAATAACGGTCATGAAGTGATGAATTCTTACATGAAATCCATCTGACTCATGATATGTGGTATAAGACTAATTCCTGGCAATAACACTGATATGATTGATATTGATTTTGATAGGGTTGGTCTATAGGACTTGATACAAAAAAAACCACATGTAGCCAGAAGTCATGCCTTACTTACATATACATATGATATTAGTATATATGATAAAATATATGAGTGACATGATATAATATGATATGACCACCATACACGATATAAATATTGGTATAGGCATGAAATATATATCTTATCCTTTAGATGGATACTAATCACTGAATCTGAACTAAAATATTTTAATTATTTTTTTATCACTCATATAAAATAATACTTCTTATATTGACTGTTGTATAATCTTACATTTACATATTTATACTAATTTGAATTAAATGATTATATGCATAATGCTTTGATTATCTTGCATTAATTTTAGTTGTAGGTTCTGATAATCTACTGAGTTGTTAGCTTACTCCATGATTTTTATATATTTTAAGAAAGGATGTAGGATCCAATGGAGTTAGGCAAATCATGTCTTATAGGTCTAGTCTTCAACTTTATATATTAGTTTTATTCTTTTACAATTAAGAATAATGAGTGACACAGTAATGTTGTAAATTAGGTTCCTGGTTATTATATTTATATATGAATTTTGAAGAATGAATATAAAATGTCTTTATGAGTATAATTTATAGTAACTTCTATTGGTTTTATTAAATACATGAGATTAGTGGCTCTAATAATTTAATTAAGTGATAAATATGCAATTTTCCCAAATTTAGAAAAAAAAGGTATTAGAGCAATTATTAAAAGAATTGAATAGTAATAAGAGCTATATGAATTGATTTTGATATAGGTTAAAATTAGTAGTATTAAGATTTATTTTCTTTGTATTTATAACATGTTCATATATGATTGAATTAGAATTTGATAAGAAGGAGAACTATATTGAGTGTAATGGACCCATCTGATAATAAAACACCAAAGAAGTAGAGCATAAGCCCCAATAAGTTTTGATAATATGATATAGTTTTCCAGTTTGATAACATCATTGTTGAGTCATGCATAGAGTAGGCAAACTAGGAATAAAGATACTAAAGAAGATAAGCATTTATAAATATTCTCCGCATTGAAGCTTTTATTATTCAAGGGTGTTATAGAGACACATATAATAGAAGATTGGTTGTTCAAGATTAAAATGATATTTGATAGTATGGAGTATTTAGAGAATAGGAAAGTGCCACTGACAATCTTCCTATTAAGGGTGAAGTTGAGAGATGGTGGATAGGATAATAGCATAAGAAATTTTATAGAAAAATGAATATAGAGATTACTTAGGCAGAGTTTTTTTATGTCTTCATATATTAGTTTATGCCTCTACCAGCACGATAACAAATGCATAAAGCTTTCATGAGGCTAAAGCAAGGGAACAAGATTATAATGTAATACAAGATTGACTTTACTAAATTAGCCATGTATGCACCACAATTATTTAGCACTATTGAGGAGAATTGGAACAAATGTTTTAGAGGAATCCATTAGTACTTATGAAGATCCATGAGTTTTTTGAGTTAGTAGAGAGAGCGAGACTAATAAAAAACAATTTAGTCATTTCTCAGTTCAGACATGACATGAGTAGAAAGAAAGTAGGTGAAGAAGTAATGAGAGGAGAGAGTCATGAAAAGAAATAATATATTTTTTAATATCAGGAGAGGACTTATGGTACCTATTGGTAGTGTACTAGATTACCTCAATGTGATAGGAGACATGTAGGATAGTGATATTTGATCATATGACAGTGTTTCAGATGTGGTCAATACGATTATCAGAAGATTGATTGCCCATAAAGTGGATAAAGATAGAGATATGGATCCAAGATAGAGTAGTCTAGATAGTATATATAGAGAGGATTGAATGATCAAAGATGTCTAGTCAAGGTTTTATCAGTGGAGTAGATGGAAGGAATTTGAGAGGATGTTAGAGGTGTAATAAACCAAGGTTCTCAAAATGGATTTATTTGAAATTTTGAACTATATCACTATAGTACTATGCTTTTGAGCATAACAATATTATGTGTGTGTGTGGGGGGGGGGGGGGGGGGGGGAGCAGGGAGGGAGTGGGGATACTGTTGGGGCAATAGAATTCTATGTGGCAGCAATGAGTTCTTTGTTTTATAGTAACTCTAGATTGAGCATGCTGCACTGCGACATCATATTCAAAGCAGCATGACATTGGACACCAAATTTTATTTTTTAATAGAGATTTTCTCCACTCAACCAATATCTGCCCTTCTTATTTGGCTTGTTAGGGAAGGAAAGAAAGAAGATAGAGACGAGACAAGGAGAATAAGAGGAGAGGAGAGAAGAGAGGGAGGAAAGGAAAGGGCTTTTAGAATTTTTTTATCTATCTCTCCTATTATAAAAATTATTTTAATTATTATTAATGACTTATATATTATCTTTATTTTTAAAGATTTTGATATTGAGATTTATTTTTTTGTCTAATTCAACATTTCTTACATTTTCTTCTGATTTAATGAACTTCCACAGCATAACTTTCTGTGTATTGTAGTATGGAATATTCTGGTTCATTTGACTAAATGGTTTTGTATTTTCACTAGTTTAAGCTATATTTATTACATTTCATATGTTTTGAACAAGAATAAAATATATAATGATTTTAGTATTTCTGATGCGAGCATAACATTCTAAATGAACTGTATTATGAATAAAAAATTATTATTTGTTATTAATCATATATATTCCCAAATTATGTGTATAAATAAGAATTACTAGTTAGTAAGAGAGGTTAGCTAGAGATTGATTTTACCTAGTATAGGAGAGTAAACCAACAGAGTTTTCTTAAAATAAGGTTTGTTGTGATATCCTCAATCAAGATTAAAATCAAGATTGAGAGTTATAAGGAGTTAAGATGTTGAAGGATAAGAGTGGAAACTCTTTCAAAAGCCACCTAAATTTTAAATTTAAGATTAAGATATTAAAATGAACAAGATTATGAAGAACACCACACAATAAAGAATTACTTACTTATTTAGTATGATTACTTATACATGCATACATGCATTGTTACTGATATGATATTTATTTCAATTTTAAGATATTGACAAGATACTGATAATTTACATGTGTAGATTTTATATGATATAACTACATAAATGATATCACCTTTCATTACTATGAATTCCCAATAGTTTACATATATTTAACTTTAAATGATTGATGCGATCTCTTTACTGATATAATCTTACGGAATTCATAATAGTGCATGAATAATTTTCCTAATTTATAACTTTACTATTCTAGCATTAGTACTTGCACTATTTTTATGATTTATGTCTTTCTGATTCACTTTTTTGGATAGATTTATAATTATAATAAATGCTATTATTATGATATGAATGAATATATGCATGTTGCTTCCTTTCCATGCTTTGGATATATTGTAGGTTTTGGTTACCTATTAGGCTTTGTAGCTCATTATGAGGATTTAATTAATTTTATAGGCCAGAGAAGGATCCAGTGCTATGAGGTTGAATAGAGTGTGGACTTTTAGGGTTAGTTTTATTTGTTGTTATCTTCTTTTATAGTCAAAAGTGTTGATAGGCACTGGATGAAATTCATTAAACTTGTGGATATTGTAATTAATTTTAGGGGAAGAATATATATATGGATGTTTTAATAAATAGAGTTCATTTTTTGGTTGTTGTACTTTCAATTGAAATTAGTTTCTTTAGTTTTAATTAAGAAGATATAAAAGATACAGTGATTCCAATTTAAATTTTGGGGTGACACATGTAATAACCCAAAAATATGAAAAACTAAACAGTATTTTTATGTATAATTCCTAAACCCAAAACACTTTACCACCCAGCCATTCCCTCAATTGAGGCTTGTCGCATAAGAGAGGTAGGGAGGAGTGCAATGAAGGGAGAGAGAGGAAGGAGAGAGAAAGTCAATTTTGGGACATTTTCATCCATTGATTATGTTTGAAAATGTCTTCTAATCATTGTAACACACATCTCATTTTAGTTTTTAATGATTTTGAGTTTGATTAATTTATTCTCCAAAATCAATAAAAGTTCGTCTTCCCATGATTTACCATTCTTCAATTGTACAACTTTATGTAAACAATAGATATAGATTTTATGAATATTTTTTTGTGAAATTATTGAATTTTACTTGATAAAATGAAAGTTAATATTTTTTTAAAGATATAGACTGATATAAAACTGGACATTTGATGTTTCATTTCATACATTTAAATACATTTCATGAAAGTAAGGAATGTTGGCTGTCAATACTATAAATTCATACGATTGGCTCTTAAGATATAATGCCCTGCATCAGAGGGTGGGGTGATGGGATTTTCTTCAAAGATCATTTATGGTACTATCATGGTTATAGCCTGTCACTGACAACATATTGTGTCTATAATTAGAGAGTGATGACTCTTAATAATTTATTGAAAATCACCTGTATGATAAAATGATAACGATGTTGTAATGAAAATAAAAATTATAATTATATAATATAATAATATGAATGAATGGATGTAAATACGAAATATCACATTAAAGATGGATGTTCTACTTTTCTAAATCATATATTAATGTACGTATACATTGATAGTATTGATAAATAGAATTGTAATGTACACAAATAACATTGATAGATAGATCATGATGGGTATAAATACATGTATTGAGTGTGATGCATATGATTGATAATAGAAAAAGTAGATAAGATTGATGATATTTATATTTATATGTTATGATTCATTTATTAATTTATGAATGATTTTAATATGATAGCTTTATAAATTTATTGATTATCTTATAGAATAATAACTAAGTTATGTTATCATTGATCATTTTGAGCCTTACAAATAATAACTGATCATTTATGAGATTGAATGCTATTAAATATATTGAATGAACTAAGCATGCATATTGATTCTTCAAGCCTTGTATTGGAAGGTTTGGTAAATTTGAGTTATTGTTGGGCTTTTTAACTAATTATGTACATTTTATTGATTTTAGATCAGAGAAGGAGTCCTGGTCAATTAGAGTGAAATTTTCATAGACTCTCAGATTTTTCTTTTTATTTTATTCTCTCTTTTCTTTTATTCTTTTACAATCAGGAGCTATTATTAGTTAATGATTGTATTGATCTCCTAGTTATTATAAATATAATTTTGAGAGAATGAATATAGTGAAATATTTTGATGTATATTATTTTATATGCTTTTGATGATTTATAGATTTATATTAATAATTTGGTAAATATATAATTTTTCTAATTTAGATCTTGGTGACAACATAAGAAGCAACCCACATTATCAGTGATGAAAGCACCCCACTACAGTTGAGCATATATAGTTTGAGTCAGTAGGAAGTGAGTGATGCTTCGAGAGGTCCACTAGTATAATTCTTTGTCCTTAATACTTTTTGTGAAAGTCTTATTACTTATGATTGAGATTATATTGCATAACATGCTATATGATTGATTGATTTACATGCATATATTGGTAAATGAATAAGAATATGATTTGATTGATAATTATGTGATATGTGATCAATAATTCTATTCTATATGTTATTGATCAATAGTGGGAAATGCTGAGGACAATAGTTTTTGAAGGTGGATAGAAAGTAATAATCTAAAATCTAATTTTCCTAAATTTTAAGAAATTTGGTTGAGTGAGTGCTACAACACTATGCTTGTGGGGTGTTGCGACGCCAAACTCTTTGATTTTCTGGAGTTGAGGGAGTGCTACGACATTGAGTCTAAATTTTTTTTTAATAAAATATTTACATCCATTCACTTAAAATTCTTCAATCGCTACCTCTCCCTCCCCATTCCTTTCTTTAGCCAAGTAAAAAAATAGAGAGATGAGGAGAGAAAGGAAGAGAGATAAGGAAGAAAGAAAAGAGAGAAAGTAAGTTCAAGCCAATATTTTCTATTGCTCTAGTTGTGAAAAGTTCTCTAATTGTAGTAGTTAACGTTAATTATACCTCTATTTTCAATATTTTAAATTTTGTCTATTTTATTTTACCTTAAAATTGATAAAAATATAATCTCTCCTTTTAGTGAATTTTTATTATAACTTTTGATACATGATAAATATCATCTTTATGAACATTTTAGCTAGTTTATATTAAAATTTTAGCAATTAGATTTATATATATGGCATTTTGCTTGAAAGAAGTAAAATAATATTGATTATAAAATGATTAAGAGTTAATGCACTACACTTAAACAAGAAATACATGATATGCATTAATTCATTATTCATCTAGTATAATATATATTTTTACATTATACACACAGACACACACACACTAATGAACACACTAGATAGATTTACATGTTTGAAATATTTCATATGATGTTTATTTAGTGCATGTTATATATTATGCTTTATGCAATGTGAAATATGTGTAAAAACAAGAAAGACTGATTGGAAATGATTGACTTACTCAGGTAGGCCGATGATCTTTTCTTTAAATAAGATTTGTGGTTTAATCTCAAGTGGTATAAGGGAGGTATAAGGAGATTGAATGATATGATATAATGTATTAATGGACAGGAAGTAAGGATTTCTTACATGAAATCCATGTGACTTGTGATATGAGACTGATTCTTGGCAACATGAATGATATGATTAAGGCTTACTTCTGTAAGTTTGGCCTAAAAGACTTGCTACAAGAAAAACACTAACTATAGTTAGATGTCCCAACTTGCTTGCATATGCATATGACATGAACATGCATGATAAATTACATAAATGATATGTTATAATATAATATAACATAAATATGATATAGAATATGATTGATACAACCATACGACAAGATTGATATGATTGATAACATTGATACAAGGATATACGAAACATATGAAATATATGATATACATAATACATTGCTTATAGTAAAAATTCATGATATACATGAAAGAATACTTAATGTTGTATGACATGCATAGAATTTATGTATAGTTCTTTGATATAACTGGTAGAAATGACAAAATGTACTTATCCTTCAAGTGACTATTGGTCACTGAATCTGAATTATATTACTTCAAAGCTCTATATTTTGAAAAGTAAGATTAAATTTGTCCCTTAGATAGACATCTACTCCAGTTCAATAAGGTTCTCTTAGATGATGTAACACATGATTACAAACAAATATCTTTCAATCATGTTAGGTCAACTACCTCTATTGATAAAGTTAACTAAGGGATATGACAATCCAAGATAACAAACCATTTGATATTGATTTTGTCACTATTATTCCATTATCCACATTAAGTTCACAATGTTGAATTTTTAATCTAAAACTTAATTACTACTAGTATACTCTAAAAACTAATTATCTTTATAACAATCAGTTTTAAATGAAAGTTCTCTCATATTATCAAGATGGATAATTAGACATAGGTTCTTGCACCTATGAGAATGTAATCCTAAGGGTGAAATATATCAATAATGTCTTATCTTCAATCTAATATGTGTTGCGAATCTGATTTCAAGGAATAGAATTTTGATGATAGCAAACACTTATGTTTCTCTACGACTGTCTTGCCTACTAATATTTCAGGTCCACAAAATCAAAACTGTAATTGGAACCAGCTCAACATTGGGTAGGTCTAAGTCAGTTTGTAAATCTTTTACCTTTTCTTGAGTCAATTATAAATGATGTGATTCCTGATGCTAAGTAACCTTGCATACACACACTTTAAGGAAAAATTATGATTATTTTAGAGTTCTCTATTTTTTATCGCATTATCTTGGATTATCCAAACATTATATTGAATGATCAGTTAAAAACAAAAATCCTAATTAGGTCATCCTGATTAAGGCAGCCGTTATTAAGCAAATCATCCTGGACGATATTGATATTGTATAGGATGATAGGCTCAAATCAGAAAGAATCAACCGCTAGATCAATTTAGGCGTGTTTTAAATATGGACATTGTCCAAGACATCATCATGGACGATATAACATAATTATACCTAAATCAATTTGGTAATTAAGAACAGCAATTAAGGTTTGATTGCTTGATTATATCATCCTGGATGATCGCAGGATCATCCTGGATGATCGCAGGATCATCCGGAATGATCAGTTAACAAAACCTTAATTCTTTATGGTTGATCAAACATCAGCCTGGTTCTATTCAGGGCGATGTTTTGGATGATCTGTGATGTTTTGAACTAATCATCTCGGATGATCATGAGATCGTCCTAGATTATCAAGTTATTTTTCCATCGTCCAGACTCCTATCTAAGGTGATGGTTTGGACAATATTCGATGAACTGTACTAATCGTACTAGATAATATACTATCATCCTGGATGATATGAAAAAAATTTCTTCTAATCAATCCAAATCATCCTGGTTGATTGAGTTAAATTTGTACTGGTCCTTCAAATCATCCTGGACGATAATGTTGATTTGTTGCGATTAAGAGCTATTCTAAAGCTCTTCTATTTAATACCTCTTATTTACTTAAGGATGTAATCTTTTACTGCTGTCTTGACCTGAGAGAGCCTAGAGGAGAGGGAGAGAAAGGGAGAGAGGGAGAGGATCTTATGAGGGGAAGTTTGTGTGGGATTTCACAAAGGTGCTCCAAGCAAGGATCCGAGTCATCTGCTCTGATCGTTATCCCTAGTTCCTTTGGGGTTTGAGAGAGGTCTATTTTAGTAACTAATCAAGGTTCTTTACCTGCTTCAGGAGGAAGCAAAATGAGTCAGGTTCTCTTCCTGCTTCAGGAGGAAGCAAAAGGAGTCGGGTTCTCTGCCCCACCGGTGTCAGTAAAAGGGAGGTTTGTAAAGGCTTCTCCGCCTTACTGTGGGAGCAAAATGAGAGTCATTAAGTTTAGTGCAATACTGGAGGGAGCCTCCGGAGAATGGATGTAGGTCAAGTTGACTGAATCACTATAAATTCCAGTGTTCTTTTTTATTGCTTTTTCTGCATTTAATTTATGTACTTTGATTTTCTTTATGGTGAATTTTGGTTTGGTTTAAGCTTGAGTTTTGATCAAGAAATTTTTAAAATATCAATTCACCACTCCTCTTGGTTAGCCTTGGGCTAGTGCATAAAGGCTTAACATCCCTAATAAACTTTCAAGTGGTATCAGAGTGGGATTCATGAAATTAAGTTTTTAAAAACTTTTGAATTTTGATCCATGGCTAACTCTGATAATCGTAATACTACAAAAGGGTATTCTATTACCCGACCACCTTTGTTTGATAATATTCTTTTTAATTTTTGGAAAACTTGCATTTCTACTTTTTCATAATCGATTGACTTTCGCATGTGGATGTTTGTTAAAGAATGTTATTCACCTTCGACTGGTAAAATCAATGGCATTACTGCTCCACTTCCTTTTACTAAATAGACTCTTGATGATATGGATTTAGCTCAACTCAATGCAAAATACTTGAACTATTTTTATTGTGCTTTAAAATATGAAGATTATATACATGTTTCATCTTGTGCTACTGGAAAAAAAATTTGGAATAAATTGTGTATCACTAATGACGGAACCAACGAAGTTAAATAATCTTGCTTGAATGTTTTATTGCATGATTTTTAACTTTTTCATATGAAACCTTCTTAATCAGTTTCTGACCTGTATACTAGATTTATGCAAATTGTTACCTCACTGCATGCTTTAGGAAGAGAACTCACCAATTATGAAAATGTTAATAAAATTTTGATATGCTTGCCTTCTTCCTTTGATGCTAAAATTACTGTGATTACTGAATCTAAGGATTTGAATACTGATTTGATTGATAACTTACTTGGATCACTCATTGCTTATGAGCAAGCGGTGACTGAAAGAAACTTTGATACATGTGAGAAAAAGAAGAAGAAAATTGTGGCGCTGAAGACCAACGACACACACACTAACTCTTTCAGGTATGAAAGCGATGATGTTGCCATAATCACGAGGCAATTCAAAATCTTTTTAAGGAAGAAGCATAAGAACCATCAGAAGTGGAATAAAGGTAAGGGTAACAAAAATTTAAAGAGTTCTAAAGATACTATATATTTTGAATGCAGGAAGTCGGGACACGTTAAAGCTGATTGTCCTACACTTAAGGCTCACCCTAGCAAGGAGAAGGGTGAGGAGAAACCCAAGTTTAAAAAGGACAAGGATAAGAACGGTTTCAAAAGGTGTTCTGGCCAGATTCTGCATTTAACTCCTCCGAGGCTGAAGTTGAAGAAGAGACTACAAACTTGTGCTTGATGGCAGACAATCATCTTAGTTAGTCTGACCAAGAAGAGATATGTGAACTAACCTACAAACAATTACTACAAGAGTCTGAACAAATTCATGCATCATATAGAAACTTAAGAAATCACATGCTAGTTTGAAATTAGAGTTTTAATATTTTCAAAAGTGCATGAAATTTTACTTAAAGATCATTCTACAATCGATAACAAGCACATGTTATTACTTGATGAGTTTGATGCATTAAATAATAAGCATATTGAATTATCTGATGCACATGATTCCTTAAAATCATCTCATACTGAGTTAGAAAGAGAGTTTAAGAAATTAAAAAATCTCAAAGTTTTTGAAAATAACAAATCATCATTGCATACATCACATAACTTTAAAAGGAAGCATCACCACATGAGTAGATTAGTGAATCCTTTTCCCGGTGTTAGATATTTTTCATGTAACATATTAGGACACATTGCACATACTTGTACCGTTTATCGTAGCACATATTAGATATGGAGACCCAAATTATATGATTCACATCATAACATACATGCATTGCATTCTTCTTTTTATAAGAAGGGACCCAAACATGTTTGGGTTTCTAAATCTAACGTTTGATGATTTTGTAGGCTTGCTCTCATAAAAGGCCTTGTGAGAGCATGTTGTACCTGGACAGCAGATGCTCACGACACATGATTGGAGATGCTAATCAATTCATTTCGCTGGAGGCCAGGGCTGGAGGAAATGTTACTATTGGAGACAACACCATCAGGAAAATGATGGGCATAGATATAATCGAAAACTCCAAGAATCTTTTGATTGAAAATATTTTACTTATAGATGAACTGAAACACAACTTGCTCAGCATCAGTCAGCTTTGCGATAAGGGCTTCATTATAAAATTATTGGTAAATACTTGCATTATAAGCTTAAATAATAATATTATTTTACAGGAAAAGCAGATCAACAATATTTACATGCTTGACTTAAATAATATTAAATGTGTTGCAAACCTTCTTTCATGGCTTATGTTTTGATGATTGGCAAACCCTACTGATTATCTTGGACTGCCTATTTTTTCTAACATTTCAGGAATCGAAGATTGGACGAACAAACGATGCAAATGAAGAAGTGGGAAGGATAGGGTTGAGTCAGTCTGTAATCTTTTTTCCTCTCATCTTGAGTCAGTTTGTAATGTTCAAAAGATTGATACTAAGTAACCCTACACACACACACTTGAGAGATTTAGAATCTATATTTTTGCTCACATCGGCCAGGCAGATCCATTGGATCGCCTTGGATGATCGAGTTAAAACCAGAGACACTTATCAGGATTCTTAATTAAGGCAGCCGACATTAACATATCGGCCTGGACGATACGTGTATCGGCCAGGACGATAAGCTCAAAATAGAAAGAAGTAGCCACCATAGATAATTAAGGTATACTGTATTTTTAAATTATCGGCCAGGACGATCCACGGATCAGCCTGGACGAAATCATCAAATTATGCCTTAATTGATCAGGAATTCAAGGGAGTAATTAAGGATGATTGATACGATCATATCATCCTGGACGATCGCAGGATCGACCAGGACGATCTATTCAAAATCCTTAAGTTACTTCAAGACGATAAATATCGGCCAGCTCAAAAACAGGGCGATGCTCAGGATGATTTTCCTCTGATTTGAACTGATCGGCCAAGACGATCGTGAGATCGTCCTGGACGATCAAGCCAAAATTCAATCGTCCAGGACTTTTCCCAGGGCGATGCCCAGCCCGATCTTCTGTGATTTGTACTGATCGGCCAGGCCGATGTCTATATCGGCCTGGACGATATTGTCGGCAACTAGCAATTAATGAGCTCCTTTGATACTCTTCTATTTAAGAGCTTGTTCAACGTTTTTGAACACCTTTTGCTGCTGCCTTGACCTGAGAAGACCTTGAGGAGAGAAAGAGAGAGAGGGAGAGAGAGAGAGGATCTTGTGAGGGGGAGCTTGTGAGGGGATTCACAAGGGTTGCTTCAAGGATCGTTCTGCTTGTCTTTCGTCTGGAGTTTCTCGTCCGTGGAAGGGTCGGTAGAGGTAAGGAGTTTGCTTCTGGTTGTGGTTCTCTGCCAGCTTCAGGAGTAAGCAAAAGGAGGTAGGTTCTCTGCCTTGCCGGGGTGACAAAAAGGAGGTTCTTGTGAGGGCTTCTCCGCTTAGCCGTGGGGGCTAAAGGAGAGTCACATTTTGTAGTGCAATACTTGGAGGGTGCCTCCAAGGAGTGGACGTAGGTCGAGTCGACCGAACCACTATAAATTTCTGTGTTCTTTTTCTTGCTTTCGCACTTTTAAATTCCGCATTTTATTTTTGTGGTGTGATTTGGTTTATGTAATTTTTTATTCTTTGTGAAAAGAGGTTTTAAAATACCAATTCACCCCCCCCCCCCCTCTTGGTTAGCTTGGGACTAAGTTCATAGGGCTTAACATCCCGAACGAACTTTCAAGTGGTATTAGAGCGGGATTCAAAAATTTAAGTTTAAAAACTTTTTGAATTAGATTCATGGCTAACTTTGGAAATAGAAACACTTCTGAAGGTTATTCGATTACACGACCTCCACTGTTTGACAACTTGCCGTTTGATTTCTGGAAAACTCGCATGTCTACCTTTTTACAATCTACTGATTATCGCATGTGGATGCTTA
The DNA here is from genome assembly GCA_022539455.1 of Dendrobium nobile. NCBI lineage: Eukaryota > Viridiplantae > Streptophyta > Magnoliopsida > Asparagales > Orchidaceae > Dendrobium > Dendrobium nobile. The sequence goes on from CM039729.1 coordinate 34,135,010, forward strand.
TTCAAGAAGGTTATTCTCCACATTCTCGTGAAATAAATGGGATTAAAACTGAAATTGCTTTTACTGAATGGACTTTCGATGAACGAGATTTAGCTCAATTAAATGTGAAATGTTTGAACTATTTTTTCTGTGCCTTAAAATCTGAGGACTACATGCGTGTTTCTACGTGTTCAACAGGTAAGGAGATTTGGGATAGGTTATGTATCACCTATGAAGGAACCACTGAAGTAAAACAATCTAGGTTAAATATTCTTTTGCATGACTATGAACTTTTTCGTATGAAACCATCTGAAACTATTTCTGACATGTACACTAGATTTACACAGATTGTTACTTCACTGCATGCTTTAGGAAAAGAGCTTTCGAACTATGAAAAAGTTAACAAAATTTTGAGTTGCTTACCTTCTTCATATGATGCTAAAATCACTGCTATATCTGAATCAAAGGATTTAAACACCTATTCGATTGACAACTTACTTGGCTCACTCATGGCTTACGAGCAAGAGGTGAATCAAAGAAATCTTGATGCAGGTGAGAAGAAGAAAGAAAAGACTATTGCTCTAAAGGCGCACAAATCGGATTCAGAATATTCCGGGTCTGAAAGCGATGAAGTTGCCTTCATCACAAGGCAATTCAAAAGCTTTCTAAGGAAGAAGCACAAGCACCATATGAGAAAATGTAAAGATCATAAACATCCTAAAGTATCTTCTGATGTTGTATGCTATGAATGCAGGCAGCCCGGACATGTGAAAATAGATTGCCCTACACTTCAAGATCACTCAAGCAAAGGAAAGGGTGAGGAGAAATCTAAGTACAAGAAGGGCAAAGGGAGATTACAAAAGGAATTTTGGGCGGACTCTGCATCGGACTCATCGGGGACAGAACCAAAAAATGAAACATCAAAGCTATGCTTGATGGTAGATGATAATACGGATCAAGATGAGGTATGTGAACTTTCCTATGATCAACTTCTTGAAGTTTCAGAAAAAATGCATGCATCATATAGGAAATTAAAGAAAACTCATGCTAGCTTGAAATTGGAATTCTTGAAACTACAAAAGGAGCATGAAATTTTGACTAAAGACCATCAAATGATTGATTCAAATCATATGACTTTACTTGATGAATTTGATGAGTTAAATAAAAATCATTGTGAATTAATTGAAAAACATGATGCATTAAAAGTTTCACACACATCACTTAAAGCTAATTTTGTGAAATCTAAAGAGATGGAGAAAAGTTTGAGGGTTGATATTGAAGTTTTAAAGAACACTAATTTGAAGATTCAAAATGAATTAGAATCATGCAAGAACACTAGGATGAAAACAATATATAATCAAGAGCCAAAACCTAGGAAGAGGCATTATATCTCAAATCATTTAAAAAACCCTTTTCCTGGAGTTAAATGCTTTTCATGTGGCATGCTAGGACACATCTCACACACTGGCACAGTTCACGATAATACACATTGGGTGTGGAGACCTAAGGTGCAAGATTCACAGCATACCACTCATGCATTGCACTCTACTTTTTATAAGAAGGGACCCAAACCTGTTCGGGTTCCCATCACTAACATTTGATAATCTTGCAGGTGTGCTCTCACAAAAGGCCTCGTGAGAGCATGTGGTACTTGGACAGTGGATGCAATCGACATATGACTGGTGATGCAAATCAATTTGTTGTTTTGGAGTCCAAGACTGGAGGCAAGGTTACTCTTGGAGACAACACCACCAGGAAGGTGGTAGGATCAGGTATAATCGGTAATTCCAAGAACCTTATGATTGAAAATGTTTTGCTTGTAGATGGATTGAAGCACAACCTGCTTAGCATCAGTCAATTTTGTGACAAAGGCTTCATCGTGCAATTCTTTGCAAACTCATGAATTGTAAGTTTAAGTAACAACACTATTTTGCAGGGGAAGAGGATCAACAACGTCTACATGCTTGATTTAAATAACATTGAATGTGCTGGTTCTTTTTGCTTAAGAACTGTTATTGATGATTCTTGGTTGTGGCACCGGAGACTTTGTCATGCTAGTATGAAAACCATTAGGAAAGTGACCCAAAAAGACCTAGTTAGAGGTGTCCCAAAACTCAAGTTTTCAAAAGACCACATTTGTGATGCCTGCCAACTAGGAAAGCAAGTTCACTCCACCTTTCACCCCATTAAGGACATTAGCACCTCTAGACCTTTAGAAGTCCTTCACATGGATTTGTTTGGACCCATTAGCACTGCTAGCTTGGGAGGAAAAGTCTATGGATTTGTGATTGTTGATGACTACTCGAGGTTCACTTGGACAAAATTTCTTACACATAAAAATGAGTCTTTTGAGGAGTTCAAAACCTTTTTTACTTGGATCCAGAAAAAGCTAGGTTGTGAAATAGTGACCATCCATAGTGATCATGGGGGAGAGTTTGAGAATGAAAGATTTAGTGATTTTTATGAGGACAAGGGGATTAGCCACAACTTCTCAGCCCCTACGACCCCTCAACAGAATGGGATAGCTGAAAGGAAGAACTGGACCTTGGTGGAAGCCGCTAGAGCCATGCTTGCTGAGTATTCACTTCCAAAATACTTTTGGGCTGAAGCGGTTAACACAGCTTGTTATGTGTTGAATAGGGTGAATGTTAGAGCCAAACTAGAAAAGACACCCTATGAGATCCTTAAGAGTAGGACACCCAATCTTTCCCACCTTCATGCCTTTGGTTGTAAAGTTTTCATTCATAACAATGGGAAGTCACACTTGGGAAAATTTGATGCAAAATCTGATGAAGGAGTCTTCTTAGGATATTCTAGTGTTGGGAAGTCTTTTAGGGTGTTTAACAAGAGAACTTTGATGATAGAAGAGACTACCCATGTAGTTTTTGATGAGTCTGATCCTAAGAAACCTAGAGTTGAAGATGATGAGGATGTTGGAGAGATTACTAGTGGTGTAGAAAAGTTGGGGAAGGGAGTTGAACAATAAAATGAAGGAATAGGAGAAGTCACCCAAGGAGTAGAAAATTTTGACTTGGATTATAAGGTTGGACCTTCACACACTTTACCTAGGGATTGGAGATACTCTATAAGTCACCCTAAGGATTTGATCTTAGGAGACCCTAATAGTGGAGTCAAGACTAGACATGGACTTAGGAAGGAAGTAAACCACTCAGCTTTTATTTCAATGACTGAATCCACCACCATTAACCAAGCCCTTACTGATGAATTTTGGATTTTAGCAATGCAAGAGGAATTGAATCAATTTGTTAGGAATGATGTTTGGGAGCTTGTAGAAAGACCTAAGGAACAAAGTGTAGTTGGAACAAAGTGGGCATTTAAGAACAAGGTGAATGATTCACGAGTGGTGGTTAGGAATAAGGCAAGATTGGTGGCTAAGGGGTATAACCAAATAGAAGGGATTGACTTTGAGGAGACCTTTGCCCCTGTAGCTAGATTGGAAGCCATTAGAGTGCTATTAGCCTTTGCCTACTATAAAGGATTTAAGCTTTTTCAAATGGATGTCAAGAGTGCCTTTTTAAATGGGGAAATAAAAGAAGATGTGTTTGTAGAACAACCCCAAGATTTTGAGAGTTCCCAATTTCCAAATCATGTGTTTAAATTAAAAAAGGCCTTGTATGGTTTAAAACAGGCACCAAGAGTTTGGTATGAAAGGCTTAGCACATTCTTACTAAAGAAGGAGTTTGTTAAGGGGAGTGTAGATACCACCCTTTTTCTTAGGAGAATTGGAGAAGATTTACTCATTGTTCAAATTTATGTGGATGACATACTCTTTGGATCTTCTAATAAAAAATTATGTGAGGAGTTTTTTAAAACAATGAGTAGAGAGTTTGAGATGAGTTTGATGGGAGAATTGTCCTACTTTTTGGGTTTTAGCATAAAACAATTGGAGGATGGAACCTTTTTGAATCAAACAAAATACATAAGACATTTTGAAGAAATATGAGATGGACAAAGCCAAACCAATTAACACTCCCATGACTTCTAGTGCTCCATTGGATAAGGACCCAAGTGGTAAGTCCGTTGATCAAAAGAAGTATAGAGGCATGATTGGATCATTATTTTACTTGACTGCAAGCCGACCTGACATTATGTTTAGTGTTTGCCTTTGTGCTAGATTTTAAGCTGACCCTAAGGAGTCCCACCTGACTGCAATTAAGAGAATTTTTAGATACCTTTTGGGGACACAAGGCTTAGGGATTTGGTACCCTAGACACAGCACTTCTTTTGAAATTGTTGGATTTTCTGACTATGATTTTGCAGGATGCAAGGTGGACAGGAAAAGCACGTCAGGAACTTGTCAATTCATTGGACAGTCTTTGGTCTCATGGTCTAGCAGGAAGCAAAATTCAGTTGCACTTTCTACTGCTGAAGCAGAGTACATTGCTCTTGGAAGTTGTGTGGCCCAAGTTCTTTGGTTGAAACAACAGGTATTGGATCTAGGAGTTCCGGTAAGCACTATCTCAATTTTTATTGACAACACTAGTGCCATATGCATATCTAAGAATCCTATCCAACATTCAAGAACTAAGCACATTGACATTAGACATCACTTCATTAGAGATCATGTGACAAAGGCGGACATTGAGGTAAACCATGTGTCAACTGAAAATCAACTAGCCGATATCTTTACTAAACCACTGGCCTTCGATACTTTCAGTTCATTAAGGACCAGATTGGGTGTGATTGACATAAATGCATGAACTTGATTTCTTTACTTGCTTTTTTTTCTTTTTTCCTTTTTCTTTTTCTTCTAGTTTATATTTTCTTTTGTTTTGGTTGATTGTTCCTTTATATGTTGTTTTATTTGTTTGATTTATTCTTCTTAAAAATAAAAAAATAAAAAAAAATTTCAAAATCATCGCTAATATGATATCGTATGCCTTGCATTTGCTTTTGAAAATTTGTAGTCAATGGTTTGCATCTCTTAAATCCATTAGATGATTGAAAAAATTCCGTTGATTGTGTCTCTTTCTTTAGTATAGTTTAGTGGCACAATTTTCTTCTCTAATCAAAAATCTATCTCAAATTAAACGATTATATATGAAATTAAGGTCTTTTCTAAATCTTGCTAAAGAAAATCTATCTTATATTATAGGGGTTAAAGTCTTTTTATCAAATCAAGATTCATAGTTACTCTTGACATTGGTCCGTGATTCTGTTTTGTGGATTGTTCTTCTCTATGTTAGAGAGAGAGCCCCTATTCTCTAATATCTAGAAGATATACTCACAACTAAGTCCTTTTTAAGAGATGACTAAAAGAGAATCTAGCTTGAAAAAAAATTGGCCAAAAATGCCAACAAAAGAAGCGCAAAGCGCGATTCAAATGACAAGAGGCATAAAATGAGTCCATCAAAAGCAAGCTCTTCTCTCTTTTCTAATCTTTTAAAAACTTAGAAGCTTTCATATGCCAAAAACTTGAGTTCGTTTTGCGATTATGATGTATCTACTTTGATCCTTTATTCTATAAGATATTTTTTTCTTGACTCAAGTGATGATTAGATCCTTCATACTAATATATGATTGAAGTTTTGAGTTAGGTCATTGATTTCAAAAGACAACTCTACCCTACAAAGATACTTCAAGCTTAAGGGTAAACATGATCGAATACTTTTCTGATTCTTTGAATTTTTGATGTTGTTCAAACTCATTAACTTACATACCTTTAAAATCAATCACATGGAATGCTATATCATATTCATGCATTGAATCAAAATTAAAAATTGTAGGTGAGATTCTTTTTTTTTCTTTTTTTGCATATTTTCTTTTTGATATGTCAAAAGGGGGAGAAATAGAAAAAATAGGAATTGCTTATTTGTTTTGCCATCATCAAAAAGGGGGAGATTGTTGCAAACCTTCTTTCATGGCTTATATTTTGATGATTGGCAAACCCTACTGATTATCTTGGACTGCCTATTTTTTCTAACATTTCAGGAATCGAAGATTGGACGAACAAACGATGCAAATGAAGAAGTGGGAAGGATAGGGTTGAGTCAGTCTGTAATCTTTTTTTCTCTCTTCTTGAGTCAGTTTGTAATGTTCAAAAGACTGATACTAAGTAACCCTACACACACACACTTGAGAGATTTAGAATCTCTATTTTTGCTCACATCGGCCAGGCCGATCCATTGGATCATCTTGGACGATCGAGTTAAAACCAGAGACACTTATCAGGATTCTTAATTAAGGCAGCCGACATTAACATATCGGCCTGGACGATACGTGTATCGGCCAGGACGATAAGCTCAAAATAGAAAGAAGTAGCCGCCATAGACAATTAAGGTATACTGTATTTTTAAATTATCGACCAGGACGATCCACGGATCGGCCTGGACGAAATCAACAAATTATGCCTTAATTGATCAGGAAATCAAGGGAGTAATTAAGGAAGATTGATACGATCATATCGTCCTGGACGATCGCAGGATCGGCCAGGACGATCTATTCAAAATCCTTAAGTTACTTCAGGACGATAAATATCGGCCAACTCAAAAACAGGGCGATGCTCAGGACGATTTTCCTCTGATTTGAACTAATCGGCCAGGACGATCGTGAGATCATCCTGGACAATCAAGCCAAAATTCAATCGTCCAGGACTGTTCCCAGGGCGATGCCCAGGCCGATCTTCTGTGATTTGTACTGATCGGCCAGGCCGATGTCCATATCGGCCTGGACGATATTATCGGCAACTTGCAACTAATGAGCTCCTTTGAAGCTCTTCTATTTAAGAGATCTTGTTCAACATTTTTGAACACCTTTTGCTACTACCTTGACCTGAGAAGACCTTGAGGAGAGAAAGAGAGAGAGGGAGAGAGAGAGGATCTTGTGAGGGGGAGCTTGTGAGGGGATTCACAAGGGTTGCTTCAAGGATCGTTCTGCTTGTCTTTCGTATGGAGTTTCTTGTCTGTGGAAGGGTCGGTAGAGGTAAGGAGTTTGCTTCTGGTTGTGGTTCTCTGCCAGCTTCAGAAGGAAGCAAAAGGAGGTAGGTTCTCTGCCTTACCGGGGTGGCAAAAAGGAGGTTCTTGTGAGGGCTTCTCTGCCTAGCCGTGGGGGCAAAAGGAGAGTCACGTTTTGTAGTGCAATACTTGGAGGGTGCCTCCAAGGAGTGGACGTAGGTCGAGTCGACCGAACCACTATAAATTTCTGTGTTCTTTTTCTTGCTTCCGCACTTTTAAATTCTGCATTTTATTTTTGTGGTGTGATTTGGTTTATGCAATTTTTTATTCTTTGTGAAAAGAGATTTTAAAATACCAATTCACCCCCCCCCCCCCCCCCCCCCCCCCTTCTCTTGGTTAGCTTGGGACTAAGTTCATTGGGCTTAACATCCCGAACGAACTTTCAGAATGTGCTACTTTATTTTGCTTAAAAATTACTATTAATGATTCATGGTTGTGGTACATGAGATTATGTCATGCAAGTATGAAAACTCTTAGGAGAGTGACCAAGAAAGACCTTGTTAGAGGTGTCCCCATGCTTAAATTCTCTAAAGACCACCTTTATGATGCCTGCCAATTAGGGAAGTAAGTCCAATCCTCTTTTTACTCCATTAGAGACATTAGCACCTCTAGACCTTTAGAAGTCCTTCACATAGATTTGTTTGGACCCATTAGTACTGCTAGCTTAGGAGGAAAAGTCTATGATTTTGTGATTGTTGATGACTATTTGAGGTTTACTTGGATTAGATTTTTGTCACATAAGAATGAGGTTTTTTATAAGTTTAGATCCTTCTTCACTTGGATTTAAAAAATCCTAGGTTATGAGATCTTGACCATCCATAGTGACCATGGGGAAGAGTTTGAAAATGAGAGATTTGTAGACTTTTGTGAGAATAAGGGGACTAGTCACAACTTCTCAACTCCTAGGACCCCTCAGTAGAACGGGATAGATGAAAGAAAGAATTGGACCTTTGTTGAAGCCGCTAAATCCATGCTTACTGAGTATTCACTTCCAAAATACTTTTGGGCTAAAGCGGTAAACACAACTTGTTATGTGTTTAATAGGGTGAATGTTAGAGCCAAACATGATAAGACACCCTATGAGATCCTTAAGGGTAGGACACCCAACCTTTCCCACCTCCATATCTTTGGCTGTAAAGTTTTCATTCTTAATAATAGGATGTCACACTTAGAAAAAATTGATCTAAAATATGATGGAGTGTTCTTAGGATATTCAAGTGTGGGAAAATCTTTTAGGATGTTTAATAAAATGATATTGGTGGTGGAGGAGACTACTCGTGTATTATTTAATGAATCTGATCTTAAGAAGTCTAGAGTTGAGGATGAAGATAAAATTGGAGAGATTACCCAAGGAGTTGAAAATTTAGAGAGAAGGGTAGACCCCCAAATCACTGAAGGAGTATGTGAGATTATCCAAGTAGTAGAAAATTTAGATCTTGAGGAAAGGGTTGAATCTACACACACCTTACCTAGAGATTAGAGATACTCTTCTAGTCACTCTAAAGAACTGATCTTAAGAGACCCTTCTTAAGGTGTTAGGACTAGGCATGGACTTAGGAAGGAAGTGAACCACTATGCCTTTATCTCAATGACTGAACCCACCAACATCAACCAAGCCTTGTCTGATGAGTTTCGGATTTTAGCCATATAAGAGGAATTAAACCAATTTATTAGGAATGATGTTTGGAAGCTTGTAAAAAGACCAAAGGGACAAAGTATAGTTGGAACCAAATGAGTCTTTAAGAATAAGATGAATGATTCTGGTGTGGTGGTTAGGAATAAGACAAGATTAGTAGCTAAGGGGTACAACCAAAAAGAATGAATTGAATTTAAAATATGATTTTGATAGCATTTGCCTATTATAAGAGATTTAAGCTTTTCCAAATAGACATTAAGAGTGCATTTTTAAATGGGATAATAAAAGAGGATGTGTTTGTAGAACAACCTCTAAGTTTTAAGAGTTCTCAATTTTTAAATCATATTTTCAAATTAAAAAAGGCCTTATATAGATTAAAGCAGACACCTAGAGCTTAGTATGAGAGGCTAAGCACATTCTTACTAGGATGGAGTTTGTTAAGGGGAGCGTAGACATCACCCTTTTTCTGAGAAAAGTAGGAGATGAATTACTCATTATTCAGATCTATGTCAATGATATACTTTTCGGATCTTCTAATAAAAAATTATATGATGATTTTTCTAAAATAATAAGTAACAAATTTGAGATTAGTATGATGGAAGAGTTATCCTACTTTTTGGGGCTTATCATAAGACAATTGGATGATGGAACCTTTCTAAATCAATCAAAGTATATAAATGACATCTTGAAGAAATATGAAATAGATAAATCCAAGTCAATTAATACTCTCATGACCTCCAATGTTTAGTTGGATAAGGACCCAAATAAAAAATATTTTGATCAAAAGAAGTATAGAGGGATGATTGAATCTTTACTTTACCTGACTGCTAGCCGACCTGATATAATATTTAATATTTATCTCTGTGCTAGATTTCAAGCTGATCCAAAAGAATCTCACCTAACTACAATTAAGAGAATTCTTATATATCTCTTAGGGACCCAAAACATAGAAATCTGATATCCTAGGCACGACACTTCTTTTGAGATTATTGGATATTTTGATTTTGATTTACAGGATATAAGGTGGATAGAAAGAGCACTTCTAGGACTTGCCAAATTATAAGGCAGACTTTAGTCTCCTGGTCCAGTAAAAAGTAAAACTCTGTTGTACTTTCCACTACTGAAGCTGAGTGTATTGCTTTAGGGATTTATGTGGCCCAAGTCCTTTGGTTGAATCAGCAAGTTTTGGATTTAAGATTACTTGTAGGAATAATTTCGATCCTTTATGATAACACTAGTGCTATCTGCATCTCTAATAATTCTATCCAATATTCAAGGACCAAGCACATAGACATAAGATATCACTTTATTAGAGATCATGTGACCAAAGGAGATATTGAGTTACATTATGTAGCAACTAAGTATTAACTAACTGACATCTTTACTAAATCATTGACCTTCAAAACTTTCAGCACTTTAAGGACCAGATTAGGTGTGATTGACATAAATGGATGAACTTAATTCTTACTGATTTATAATTTTTTATCTCTTGTTTGTTATTTTTCTTTTTGTAACTTTTCCTAGCTTATTTTTATTGTACTTTTCATCTATTTCACTTCTATTGATTTAATTTTCTTCACTATTTTATTTTTTTAAATCACTGTTGAATTGATATCTTATACCTTATTTTATTTTAGAAATTTTGTAGTCAATGTTTGATATCTCTAAAGCAGTTAAAGGGAGAAACACCATTGATTGTCTTCTTTTTTCTTTAACTTCTTTTAGTGGTGTAATTTTTTTTAAATAAAAGTCTATTTTAAATTAATAACTGGACTTTATAATTGAGATCTTTTTAATCTTGTTACAGTAATCTATTTTATATATATAATTTTTAAAGTCTTTATTTTACCTTCAGATTTTTTGTAATCTTATCGTTTCATTTATTATATAATTTTTTATTCTATTTTGTGATTCATTATTCTTTATATTAGAGAATGAGTTTTTTTCTCTAATATCTAGAATATATAATAACAACTACGAATATTTAAGAATTTTAAAAAAGGGATCTAGCTTGAAAAAAAGTAAATGAAAAAAAAAGTGATCAATGATGCCAAAATCAAAAGATGCAAAATGATGCCAAATAATATATATGCACACAAAAAGTGTATTAAAATTCAAAAGATACATAAAGATTGCTAATCAAATTGACAAGAGGTATAAAATGAGTCCAACAAAAGTAAGCTTCTTCTCTTTCAAAATTTTTAAATCTTAGAAGAATTCAAGTGTCACTTGATATTTTTCAAAGGCTTGATTTTGGAATTCATGATTGTGACTAATTACTTTGATATATTATTCTATAAAATATTTTTGTAAAACCAAGTTTTGAACGAATCTCTTTTTCTTATCTAATTGAGTTTTCTGATTTAGATCCTTATTTTCAAAAGATAATTTTCCCCTGAGAGAAGTCTGAGTTAGGGCTAACAGTATCGATAATTCTACATTTTTTTTCAAATTTCGATGATGTTAACTCATTGATTCTTATAAAATTTTTTATTCAATCACATGAAGAATTTATCATATTCAAGCTTTGATTTAAAAAAAAAAATCGAGGCTCTTAAATGGATTTTCTCACACAATCCTTCTTAAAGCCTCTTGTGCTCTGACTCACTCTCTATTTTCCTGATGGAAAGCACTCCCGTGTGTCTTCTTGGAATTCCTCAAGGACGAATCTGGACCCTCACCTTATTGAGGCAGCCAATCAAGCCGCCTATCAGAGGTACAAGATGGCCAGGATCACTATTTCCTGAACTATCAACCCCCACATCCTTTCATATCCTATTTTAGATTTATTTGATCACACTAATCTCACTTTCCTTCTTACTCTTACTGTCTCATTTAATTTTGAGTTACTGTTTGAGTTTTTTTGCTAGCCTTCGCATCAATTCCTCTTTTACTGCTCTTCAATCCTATGTGAATAGACGTCCAATTAAAATCACATATCAGGACTGTCAAGAACTCATATAACTGTCCACCACAGGAGACAAACTCCACACCAAGTGTTCAGATCCTGATTACGATTGGGCTCCAACCAATCACTTTTTAAGAAACACCAATACTCTCTTTCATGTTGGAGAGTCTAAAAGCTTACTCAAAGATGCTAGGATAATCCAGCATGCCCTTCGCACCTCAATTCTTCCAAAAGATGGTGATCGCATTCATATCACTCCTCTTCTTTTGATCACCACTTTTTATATTATAACCCATCGTGAGTTTAATGCCTCTAATATGATCTTTCAATATATTGAGCACTTAACTAGCATTTAAGATCCAGGACATAGGAGGAAGCCTAATCTTGCCCTAGAACATATCATTGCCTATGTCCTAGAATCCAAATACAACCTCCAATATCCTACCCCTCCAAACTTTTAGCCTGCCTTCTACTAAAACAATTCCTTCCACATTCTTCACTATACTCATCTCCACCTGGAGCACGAGGAAGCTGAGGGAGCTAAGGAGGAGGCAGCTCCTACACCTGCTCTTCTTCGCCAGCACTCTCAGCTGGATCATCTGGTGGAGCGATTTGACTAGTGGAAGGCACGTTTCAAGTCTTACGTTGCTGCACAGGAGCAACATCATGCAAAGGGCATTACTCAGTTTGATTCTTACGTGACTCAGTAGCAGTGACAACATGACTAGGATATGACCTAGTTTGGAGAGTAGTTTGCCATGCTGTCTAGTTACTTTCACCCACCACCACCACCTCCTCCTCCTCCTTCGGATGATCAGGGGCCATCTTTCTTTTAGTTTATTTTTGTGATATTATTTTTCCTTATTTTAGTCTTTTCCTATTTTACAGTTTATGTATTATTTTTCCTTTTTTCTCTCCTTTTTTGTGATGTCAAAAGCGGGATTAACTGTACTATTCTAGTATATCATCCTAGACGATCAAATTATTTTTCCATAATCCAGACTCCTATCCAGGGCGATGGTCTGGATGATATTCGATGAATTGTACTAATCGTACAGGATGATATACTATCGTCTTGGATGATATGAACAAATATCCTTCTGATCATCCCTAATGGTCCTAGCTGATTGAGATAAATTTGTATTGATCATATAAGACGACCATCAGATCATCCTGGATGATAATATTGGTTTGTTGTAATTAAGAGCTATTCTGAATCTCTTCTATTTAAGACCTCTTATTTACTCAAGGAGATGATCTTTTACTATTGTCTTGACCTGAGAGAGGCTAGAGGAGAGGGAGAGAAAGGGAGAGAGGGAGAGGATCTTATGATGTTGAGTTTGTGAGGGATTTCATAAAGGTTGCTCCAAGTAAGGATCCCAGTCGTCTTCTCCGGTCATCATCTCTGATTCCTTTGGGTTTTGAGAGAGGACTACTTTAGCAACTGATCGAGGTTCTCTACCTACTTCAAGAGGAAGCAAAAGGAGTTGGGTTCTCTGCCTGCTTCAGGAGGAAGCAAAAGGAGTCAGATTCTTTGCCCCACCGGTGTCGGTGAAAAAGAGGTTCATAAAGGTTTCTCCATCTTACTGTGGGAGTAGAAGGAGAGTCACTGAGTTTAGTGCAATACTCGAAGGGTGCCTCCGGGGAGTGGATGTAAGTCAAGTTCACCGAACCACTATAAATTCTTTATGTTCTTTATTACTACTTTTTTTTCATTTAATTTTCGCACTTTGATTTTCTTTGTGGTGAATTTTGGTTTGGTTTAAGCTTGTGTTTTGATCAAGCATTTTTTAAAATACCAATTCACCCCTCCCCCCTTCTTAGTTAGACTTGGGCTAGTTCATAAGGGCTTAATATCCCTAATAAACTTTCAATATGCCTTTCAAAATTTTAATCCAAATATAATAAAAACTCTCAATAGAGTCTTAGGAGAGAATTCGAAGGCTACACCCACAACCATTTATGAAAAGATGTGATGCCCTTCTAGCATCATTTTTCTTAATCAAATCATTATTATTGATAAATCTAGGGAAGTAAATGGGTAGAGTATTTATCTAATTGAGTTGAGCTCATTTAATTCTTATTGAGCTCAAACACAGCTCGGTAGAAAAATTTTAGGCTCAAGCTCAATCAAAAATTTGGAGCTTGACTAGAAATGGGAATTGGATTAATCAAGTGAAAGATTTAAATAGAGTTCTTGTTGAAGAACATAATGATATTGAAAACATGTTTTTCAATTATTTTCAAGATAAGTGGATCGAGAAATATAAAGGGTAAGAAGAAAGACTGGTCGCCTCCTTGGTGTATGCTTGATGATGGGGATTGAAGAATATTGGATGTTGATTTTTCTATGTATGAAATTATGGAGGTTATTAAGAATCTAGGAGGAAATAAGTCATTGGGTCGTGATGAGATTTCTCATTTCTTTATTACAACTTATTGTAATATTATTGGAGATGATGTTTGTAAGGCTATTAATCAATTTTTTTCTTCTGGGAAGCTTTGTCAAGAGTGGAAGGAGACTCTTATTGTTATGATTCCTAAAATACAGAATCCTATGGTTCCTTTTAATTATCGGCCTATCGGCCTTTGCAAATCTTTATATAATATTCTGGCTAAAGTATTATTGAATATATTATTATTATTTTTTCGAATATTATGTCTGAAGATTAAGTGGCATTCGTTAGAGAAAGATCAATTCTGGATCACATTCTTTTAGCTCAAGAAGTGTTCAACAAAATCATATTTTCTAAAATCGAGAAAGGCCTCTTGGCTATCAAGTTCAATATGGAGCAAGCTTATGATAGTATGTGCTGGTCAACTTTAAAATAGGTGTTAGATTACGTTGGGTTTCTGATTAAATTTTCTAATATGTTGATGGAATGTGTGGTTGATCCAAGGTCCTCAATTTTGATTAATGGAAGTAATTCCAATTGGATAGATGCAAACAATGGTTTTTGACAAGGGTGTCCTTTATCACTTTTTTATTTATTATGTTCTCTTAACTTCTTTTAAATGTTTTTATACATAAAGTTATGAACCTTGGGAGCAAAATTTCTCCAAATGCTCAAAATATTTTCCATTTAATGTATATAGATTATATTATATTGTTTTCAATATATATATATATATATATTGTTTTCAAATGCATAACCTAAAAGTGTGAAGAATCTAAAGAAAATTCTCTTGGACTATTGCATCATGTCATAAAATAAATATCCAGAAATCATATATTTTGTTTGGTAAATCGATTAATAGAAGGAAAAGGAAACATAGATCAAATTTGTTGGGTTATCAAGTGGTGGACAAGATGGATTACCTAGGAGTCAAAATCGCATTAAGGAGGCTTGTGAAGTCTAATTTTTAACTCTTGATGGAGAAATCCTTAAATAGATTGAATACTTGGTGAAATAGGGTTTTTTTCTCTAGCAGGTAGAACTGTTCTAGTTAAATCCATTTTTCTTGCTCTTCCATTATTTCTTAAAACTTACATATTGGTACTTATGGGCTTCTTGAAGGAGTTTGGTAAAATGTGCAAAAATTTTATTTGGGATAAACAAAATGGTAACCATGGTCTTCATTATGTTGCTTGGGAGGTCTTATGCAAAATGAAAAAGAGGGGAGAATATGGTCTTTATTCAGTTGTTTCAAAGATGGGTCTTTAAGGGAAAAATTTGCTTGGAACCTCATTAATAGGCCTGAAAAACTTCTTAATAGAAAGTTGACTGCAAAGTATGGAGATAAATTATGGAATTGTGAGGTAAACAGGTATAGCTCAGTAACTTAGAAATTATTCTGGTTGGGTCGAAATCTCTTAGTAACATTGTGAGGTGGGAAATTTCTTCGGACTCCTCCATTAATGTCCTTAGAGATGTGTGGATTCTTAACAAAAGCATTGCTATATGGCTTACATATATTGTGGAATTGGAAGATGATATATTGTCCCTGGATGAGTTTATTATGAATGGAAGATGGAATGTAGATCGATTGAAGCAGCAATTTTGAGAAAATCTTATGGACCTGATCACACAAATTCAAATCCATTTAGAATTGATGCATGACTGGTTGGAGCTAAAATCTAAAGTTTCTGGAAAACAATTTCTACACTTATTTCAAAGATATTATATGAAGATGATATGGAAGTGTATTATTGGAGGTGGATAAGAAAATTGAAACTTAATGCTCGGGTGGAGCTGTTCTTATGACGTTTATACAACAATGCTATTCCATCTACTATTTCCTGATGCATAGAAGATTGATGGACAATAACTTGTGCCCGAGAGGTTGTAATGGCATTGAAAATTCTGATCATATTTGAAAACTACTTCAAGTGATCAAATTTCTGAATGCTTGGGGGTTTCAAGTTCCGGTTTTCAAATCTTTTGAGGAATGCATATTGAAGTTGGAAATGTTTGCTAGTACTAATCCTTTTATAGCTAATATGTATTATACATTATTATTCTTTTCTTAGAAGAGTGGAAATAAAATAAAGCATGGAGGTGTCGAAGATAGTGATGCATTTATTGCTTCAAATGTTATCAGTTTTGTTGCTTCTTCTTATCAAAATAATCTCATCTCAAAAAATTGTGGTGTTAATCAACCTTGCAAGTTATTTTGCAATTATTGGCACCCTCCTCCTCATGGGTGGATTAAGGTTAATATTGATGCTACTTTGTTAAGATTGAATAAAGAAGGTGTTGGTGGAGTTTTTAGAGACAATAAAGAAAGATTCTTGTTGGCATTTGGTTTTGGATACATGCATTGGGATATGCATGCTCAGGTTGAAATGTTAGCAATTCAATCCTTGAGGAAAGTGGTGCAAACTTGGATACTTGAGGTGGAAGGCATTATAATAAAAGGATATAATCCTAATATTATCAAGTATCTTCAAGATTTTTTTGGCAAATCAACTCAGATGATTGGGAACCAAGATTTCGAGGAGTTATTATTCTTAAAAGGGTTTAATAAGGTTTTATTTTAATTTTTCAGTAGAAGTTGTAATAAGTTAGCAGATTTTTGTGCTAACCTGACTATTTCTAGTGATTTTATTTGGGATGTTATTGGTGACAATAATATTCCTCCTTTGTTTCTTTGTTAAAGGAGGAATGTGATAGGTTGCCTATCTTTGAGTAGTTTGTAATTAGTTGTTTTTTCTTTAATGCAAGATGCATTTTCTTTCAAAAAAAAAAAACTAAAAAACTAAAAAAAGACTAGATTGTTAAGCTATATATTTTAGTTTTAAGTAGAAATGTCAAGTTTTTTAAAGACCTTTTTCTTTAAATATACAAATAAAATAATAAAATTATACATAAATAATTTAAAAATTAAAATATATTATATAACTTTAATTTAAAATAAAATTTTAAATATATTTTTAGTTATTCAAATGACTTGATGAGCTTACAAGCCAAGCTAGCCTGAGATAGAGCTTGTTTAATACATGAGCTCAAATCTTGTGGCTTGAGAAGCTCGACTCATGAACTCGTTGACAAGTCGAATTCAAACCGGCTCAGCTCACTTAAACCTCTATCTCAATGCATTACTACAAAATTGCCCATGCCTTTCTATGCTCATACCTTCAATCACAAGATAAAATGTTCAGCTCTTTGAAATGAAATAAATATTGTGATTTACAATACAAAATAAAAAAAAAAAACCTAAAAAACCTTTTTTTTTATATAATTTTACCAGCGATTTAATTTCTATTAATAAAATATATTTCCCACATTCTATAATATTAATTTGCACCATTCCCATCACTAGTTTTCCTTTGCTACGAAAGAATGCGCGTTGAAATCATCATAGAACCAAACAACCATTCAACTGTCACTCCACAACTTCAAAGAAGAGAGATACCGTACCATTGCAACGACTTGACCACTTTGCTAACGGCCAAATAAATAACCCCCCATAAGTTATATATTTACAAAATTTCGCCATTTAAGCACTTTGCTATCTATTGCTATTTTGCAAAATCATTTTCTCTCTCTATCTCATACCTTTCATATCATTTGAATTCCCCTCTCTCTCTCTATATCTTTCTCTCTTTATATCTTTCTCCGCGTAATGACTGATCTTTTTCTGGAGAGTTGAATGACTATGAAGCATGTGTGCAGCATGGTTGAGCCATAAAGCAGGCTTTGAATCTACGAAGGCTAATTAAATTCTCATGTACTAATTGAAATCATCATGATTTATCAGTAATATAGTGTAAAAATAATTGTGTAAAAAAATGTAAATAATTTAATTACAAATTCTTTTTTTTTTTTAATTTAACATTATAAGTATACAAATAAGCTACTTGGAATTACATTTCAATGAAGAACAAAAATTATTTGATAGAAATTTTATAATGAAAATCAGGTGATAGAGCGTTATAGAGTCTTTTTATAGATTAAAGCGAGTGAGCCCTTATGTTATTATATTTGATATTTCTCTTCTTTTGAGTAAAATATTAGTGTTGAAAGGAGAGTCAAACACCATTATTGTGCAGAACATACAGAGATGGTGCTATCTGGCAATAGAATCAGGAGAAAGATGGCATATTCTAAAGCTTTGAATATAACTTTTGCTGATACAAGAGAGACCAGTGAGGACTTTGAACATTCATTTGGTCAATAGAATTAAAAAAAAAAATATATATATTTATACAACTGAAAGATTTGAGTAATGACTCATATTGTTTGAGTCAATAGAATTTATGACATGATATTGAATTTAATTTAGATAAGTATAGTGCAAATCAAGTTGGTACATATTAAATAAATTTAAAAAATATATTTATAATTAAGATTGTTGCGGGCTAGAATATACGCGGCGATAGAGTTAGAAAGTTTTCGTCTCAGCGTTGTACGGATATTCAGTACACAAACAGAATATGAAAGAACACTAAGATTTTTACGTGAAAACCCCTAGAAAGGGAAAAAACCACGGAGTCGCGCCTAGTTGAAAGAATTACACTAGTGTTTGCTTGAAATATAAGAAGCTGACTCGTTTTTAAAGTTTAGTACGATCAAATTACAATGATTCACTTCTGAATTGAAATCCAGTTACAAACAAATTGTGTATTCGAAATGAATTCTAGCATCACTTGGAGATCGGGCAGAGTTCCGGCGTCACTGGAAAGTTGGGCGGAATTCCGATGTCACTTAGAAATCGGGTAGAGTTCCGGCGTCCCGTGGAAGTCGGGCAGAGTTCCAGCTTCTCATGAAAGTCGGGCGGAGTTCCGACGATGGTCGAGGAGGAGTTTCTTCCCTTCTTTTCTTATTTTTTTTCTCTTCTTCTTGCTTCTCTTCTTGCTTGGGTCCCCTCTCAAAAGCAATGAGGGGCTATTTATAGTTTTTTATGATGGCATGACCCATAAATAGGAGGATCAAGGGAAAATATGGAGTGGTTCGAATAGACGACCGATATTGAGTCCCTTAATCGTGGACCATTTGTCAGACATTTGAAGGTCTTAACAATATCGAAATTCGGCGATCTTGGGCTCGTTGGATTCGTCTCGTCGAGCCGCTCGATTCGATTATAAGCATGTCATGTTTGAAAACCGTTTGTTAATCCAAATTGTGATTTGAAACTTCCAACAACGCTTCAAGTCTTCGATTTAGACTCATTTAGGCTCGGATTGAGTTGATTTTGGTGTCGCTGGGTTTGTATTTTTAATATGCTCAGTTTGACTGTAAGTTTGCTAAAATTAGAGTTCAAATGATCCCAGATTTAATTATTGAAGCTTCCAACTTGATATTGCCTCGAGATTCGTGCTCAATCAAGATAATTTTTTGATGATATATCAATTGCCCCCTTATTTTTAGACGTCGAAGCTCTAGGAGTCTGAAAATATGCGTTACAAACTTTAAAGATTTTTTCATGTGATTTGAAATTCGATCTTGCGTGTAGGAACCCCAAATGGCTTTTAAAGTGCTGAAATTGAGTCAAGAACATCGAAAAACGATCCCGGGGACCCCAAAAAATGTATGATTTGGCCTGTCCGGGTCAAAAATTGGATCCGAGCTAGCGTAGGCAACCGAACCGGCCGACTGGCGCCGCCGCCGGTGGTGGCACGAAACCGCGCGCCTGGCTTGCCAGGCCCGCGCCGCGGCCTACTTGGGCCTGCATGATCGGCCTGCCCAGGATTGCCCGACCTGCGCTTGGCTAGCTTGGTTCCGCGCTTGGCGGCTAGGGCCCAGTTCGGGCCCACCGATGGCAGTTCAGGGAACTGCCAGTCATTTTGGTTTTTTTTTTTAACGTAAAAAATCCCAAAAAATATCAAATTCTCGATAAATTCCGAAAAAAATTAGAAAAAACCAAAAAAAAAATTGGAATATTTCAAAGCTCCCAAAAACGCTATAAATACCCCCCCCCCCCCAAGGCCAGGGGGAAACTTGCACCTTCTTCTTTCTTCTCCTTCTAGCTTTCTTACAGTCGAGTCCTTCCGCTATTTTATATAGGTGACTTTCCCTACTTAACTCAACGCTCCTCCTCTTGTATAGAAGTTAAAATTATTGATTATGTATAGGTTATTAAACCTAAGCTATTGTCCCAACCCTAACCAAAAGGGGGGTGATTTGGTAATAAAAAAAAATCTCTTTGATTTTTAATAGAAAATCGTTTTAATAACTTTCCAACTTTGATTATCTATTGAAATGAGTTTTTCAACCACAATAACAAAATTGAAGAAAAATAGAAATGCGAAAAATAAATTAACACAAAGATTTATAGTGGTTCGGTCAAACACGACCTATTTCCACTCCCTGAAGACTTGCTCTTCAGATATTGCACTATTACCAAAAAATGACTCTCTTTTAGCACCCACAGCAAGACAGAGAAGCCTTTACAAATTCCCTCTCTTTCACCTATCTCCGGTGCGGCAGAGTACTGTCATTATTTCACACTCTGCAAGTATTAGCAGAGTACCGTCTTCTATTCACACTCTTCAAGTGTTGGTAAAGTACCGTCGTCCTTTCACACTCTCCAAGTGTCAACAGAGTTCCATCATCCTTTTACACTCTCCAAGTGTCGGCAGAGTACCATCGTCTGTTCACACTCTCCAAGTCGGTAGAGTATCGTCGTCTGTTTACACTCTCCAAGTGTCGGCAGAGTACCGTCGTCTACTTCAAAGACCTTCTCTCGAGCAACTAGAAAGAAGAAAAGAAGAGTTATAGCTAAATACACAAAGAGATCCTTACCTTTGAGTAACCTTGTGAACCCTTCACACTTCTCTTGCAAGAAATCTCTCTCAAACACTCTCCCAAATACACTCTATCACTTGCTCTTGAAAAATCACGAAGAAGAACCTTTTCATGATAGTTTTAAAGGTCCTTTTATATGAAAGACACAAAAAACCTTCCAGAAAATTAAAATTTTCCATTAGCATGTATGATCGTACAGTACGATCGTAAGTTCGTACGTATGAACAGTTCAAAAACTATTGCATACGAACCTTTTATGAATCTGTACGAAATAACTTTGTACATGATGATTGTCCAGCACGAACCAAGTTCGTAATGTACGAACAGTTAGAAAATTTTTCATCTTCGTCGGCACAAAGAGGGACCCCACATTTTCGTACTTTGGATGGCATCTATACGAAGACAACATCGTACAGTACGATCCGTTCAAAAAAACTTTGAATTTATTGGGACGAAAAGGAACCCATCCAATTTGTACTCTAAATGATGTACGTACGAAGGAAGCTTCGTATAATACGACTAGTACTAAGAAAAATTTTCTACATGCAGTTCGTTTGACTGCCCGCAGGAGAAAATAACTGGACATATCATCATATACGAAATGAGATCATACAGTACGATTAGTTTGAAAATTTTATAATTTTAAATACTCCCCCAATGTGTGTGTGTGTACAGTTACTCAATTACAATCACAATCTCTCAGACTCAATAAAATAAAAAATACATACTTCATTTACAATGAATTCTAATATAATCTGATTGAAGTCTTCAACAATATGAAATATAATTTCTCTAAAATGTTAGTACACAAATACAATAAAATAATACATTCAAAATATGTTAGGAGAAATTATAATTAAAATAATAATATTTAGAATCATCAAAAATATACATGTTGCAAGAATATCAACAAAACTAAGTTGCAACTATCTTAATAAGATTTTTTTCTTCTTTCTCCTTCTTTCTCCCTCGTTTTTCATCCTGCTTAAGAGGTTTTTCACTATTTTTTAGTAGGTGATTTTTTATACTTATATTTAGCGCTCCTCTTTAGTATAAACGTTGAAATGGTTGATCACACATCCACAAGAAATCTCCCAACCAAAGAAAATTGCCCTGTGCACCGATATGAGGGTTTAAAAAAGACTCACAATGTGACCAAGGCCGATGATGTTAACTCCACCATCACTGACGACTCTTTCATTGCTTTTAGAAAAAAAATTCATTTTCCTAATGATCCGGTGATGAAGGTGCTGACAAGATCTGATCATGCCCATTCTCCTTCTTCGGTATATGTGGCAATGTATGAATTTAGTTTGCGAGCGGGACTACGGTTTCCACCATCTCCTAAGTTGATTGATATTTTGATGATCTGTGGAGTGAGCTTGTCTCAACTTTCTTACAGGGCCATGTCGATCATAATGGGACTGGTCATATTTTTTTAGGATCGTGGAGTTGTGTTATCTTCAGAATGCCTTTCTCGGATGTGTCGCTTATTAGTGATACATAGGGTCATATCTCTTTTAGATCCAAGTGGCTGGATATTCGTACTCGAGATTCGTCAAAAGATTATATTAGTGGCTTCTTTTTTGTTCAAAATGACTAAAATCTTCAAGAAAAATGTGAAAAGTTGGAGTTACCCATTCCCCTACATATTGAAGTAGAGGATTTATTGAATATACTCAAACTTTCTGATATTGACGCCCTACATTATGAAGTGCGTTATTTATGCAAATATATAGACAAAGAATATTTGTTCAAGGATGGGCTATCTACTCAAGTAGGAAGATCGCATGCACAAATGCTGAAGAAGTATATGAAAGTTCTAGAGACAGTTCCCCAATCTTCAAAAGTTCATTCAGAACGACCAGGGAGTGAGGGTGCTCTGCAGGCATAAAAAAAGAAGAAGGCGGAGAAAATTTTGGTAGTCACTAGTAAAGGTCCCCTGTATCTCTTCATCCAAGTCATACATTCCAGAAGATGTTTAGAAATATCAGTGTTGTGGGCGTCTACAGGCTAAGGAGTTGGTGAGTTCACCGTTTCTTCTTTCCATTTATATTTTTTCAAAAGATGTCTCTTACAAAATTTTATTTTGTTGCTTTAGTTGGAGCAGCACGCGAATTTTAAACTTAAATTGACCAGGACCTTGAATGACTAGAACAGTGAATTTATAAAGGTCAAATATATTCATGGAGAATATAAGAAAAAATATGATGGCAAAGTCAAAGAGATGAAGGTGATGGAGGAGCAGCTAGCAGAGTGTAGAGCAGAGTTGGCTAACATGATAACTTCAACCTCCTCACGGAATCAATAGATGGATCATCTACATATAGAGTTAGTGGATGTACAGGTGAAGATCAACCAATATATGAAAGATCAGCAGATCCTTGAAACTGAGAATAAGAGGCTCCATAGTATGTTATCAGAGAAGGAAGCTCATAGCTACCATCTACATTTATAGAAGAATTCAAGAAATCTTTTGCTTTCAAGATAATCGTTGAGGATCACCTTCAGGAAGCTCGCAATCATATCTATGACATGAAGATGAAGGCTTTAGAACCAGAGTGTATGGAGGAGAGCTTCATCAGATGTTTTACGAAGGGCGTGCATGTGGTACAGCGCAAGACTGGAGCAGATATCGAGGGGTTGACACCTAGCTAGGTTTCTGGTAACCCTTCTTCAGACTCTGGTGGTGAAGAGATAGAGAGTAAGTTAGAGAAGGCTTTTTCCCTCGAGGAGGAGGATGATGATATTGAGATCCTATAGGATTACTTTGATGATGTTTGCACCACTTTATTTTGTTTCTAGTGATGAGTATATGTGTGTTTGATGTTGATGCTTTCATATAATGTACTCGATGTACAGTGATATATAAGTGTTCCTCTTTTTCTTTTTCTCATATGTATATGAAATTGATTTAGTTTTATTTTTATGAGAAATATTTTGGTGATCTTTTTGTGACTTGAATGAATGTGATAGACATCCTCCATGGATATCTTGATCTATCTGAGGTTGTTAATCAAAGCATTTGCTTGATGATTTTTGAATATGTATGGAAGAGTTCAGATCAAATTTCCTTAGGATTGATAATTCGGTGATTGAGATATAATGTAGATTGTGTATTTCTCGAATCATGAATAAAAAGTTTGAGGGATTTTTATCTTTTATAAGAGAAGATAATATCACAACAAAGTGAACATCACATTACTGTATTATATAAGATTGTACAACAATTTACTAGTATAACTTAGAGATACGAGCCCTAGAAGAGTTCTATCCCAATCAACATATAAGGGATGTATGAAAGGTCAGCATAATAATACTTGAAGGATACAAAACATAACCACTTGGGAGAATATAATACAAGACAAACACTATCAATATCATAATGCAAGACAAACAGTATTATCAACACCTACTAATAATACTTATGAAGGTTACAAACATTCCAAGTTCGATGGAGTATTTTTTTCCTTAGCATCCTTTAGCTTAAAGGTGTTAGGTTTGACCATGGCTGACACTAGATAAGGACCCTCCTAGAGGGGAGAGAGCTTGTTACACTGAGGGTCTTTTCCAGGGACTTCGATGCTACGCAGAACTAAGTCCCCTAATAGAGATAGGTCGAGGTTTCACCCTCTGATTGTAGTGACAAGCAATCCTTTGGTGGTATGCAACGGTCTTGAGTGAGGCTTCATCTCTTACTTCTAGGAGGAGGTCCAAATTTGTTATGAGTTTTTCTTCGTTGTTACTGAAGTCAAAAGTCTGAACTCTATTGCTCGGGACTCCAATATCAACTGGTATGACTGCCTCTATACCAAAATAGAGATTGTATGGGATTTCTCCTATAGGAGTTCTAGCAATGGTCCGATACGCTTAGAGGATATTTGGGAGTTCATCAGCCCCTAACCTTTCCTAGGTGACTTTCAAAATTGTTTGGTTTGTAACCTCTATTTACCCATTTGCTTGAGGATGGACGACAGCTATGTGGATTAGCCGAATATAAAAATCTTTACAAAACATGTAAAGATTTTCTCAGTAAATTGTGACTCGTATTAGTGATGATCTTTGCAGAAATGCCAAAGCGACAGATTATATTCTTCCACATAAATTGTTTGGCATTAGCTTCAGTAATCTTCGCCAAAGGTTCTGCCTCCACCCATTTGGTGAAGTAATCTACAACTAGGATAATGAATTTCTATTGTCTAGTGGTTATAGAGAAGAGTCTCATTATATCAATCCCCGATTGGACGAAAGGCCAAGGGCTCTGAAGTGATGCAAGCTCAAGAGCGGATGTATGAATGAGAATAAAATGCAATTAGTTGTTTCTTCCATTCCTCTCTTCTCTTCTTCTTATTCTTCTCTTCTTCTTCTTGCTTCTCTTCTTGCTTGGGTCTCCTCTCAAAAGAAATAAGGGGCTATTTATAATAATTTTAGGATGGCATGACTCATAAATAGGAGGAGGATCAAGGGCAAATGTTGAGTGGTTTGGATAAACAGTTGATATTGAATCCCTTGATCGTTGACCGTTTGTCAGACATTTGAAGGTCTTAACGATATCGGAATTCGGCGATCTTGGGATCGTTGGATTCATCTCGTCGAGCCACTCGATTTGACTATAAGCATGTCATGTTTGGAAACTATTTGGTAATCCAGATTGTGGTTTGAACCTTCCAACAATGCTTCAAGTCTTCGATTCAGACTCATTTGGGCTCGGATTGAGTTGAGATTGGTGTTGTTGTGTTTGTATTTCTGATACGCTCAGTTAGACTATAAGTTTACTGAAATTGGAGTTCAGCTGAACCCAGATTTAATTTTTGAAGCTTCCAACTTGATCTTGCCTCGAGATTCGTGCCTGATCAAGATAATTTTTTGATGATATATCAAAGACAATTGACAAATTGATTATTATTAGTTCATCCCTTCAAGATGGAGCTTCCATAAGAGAGTAAAATATTAGTACTTAAAAAAGGAGTGTGTATACGTGATTTGGTGAGAGTATCTACTAGTTTATTAGATGATATATTGGCTACAAGAGGGGTACCATTTTGAACTTATTATCAAATAAAGGATATATATATATATATATATATATATATATATATATATATATATATATATATATATATATATATATATATATATATATAGTCACATGCTTTATCCATAAATGAAATATAGGATTCAAGTAGAGATGAAAGACTTCTATGGTTTCACAATAAATCATAAGGGTCTGAGTAAGGTGGAAATCAAATTTGGTGAGTTCGAGGCAAAATCATAGAAGCTCGATAGTAGTGGTGGCAATAAAATGGTTTTCAACCTCAATGGAAGTGCGGGCTATAGAATTTTATTTTTTGGCACTCCAAGAAACAATGTTTCAATTAAGATACATAATGCAAACACTTGTAGAAGATATATCTTCTATGTCATCTGATCAATAGCCACAAGTTAATCTGGTGAGTTGTAAAGAACAATGCTGTGATTAATAGTATCATATAGAAAGCACAATAATCATTTTAATGATAGTCCAATGATTAATAATGAGATGGCACATAAATCAAGTCAAATAATCAATCATGAAGGCTATATTCAGACACTTATGGGCTCCGAAATTCATGCCCAAGCCTCTCTGTGATCCCTTTCTTTTCTTCGGGTCGTTGAGGAGAGCTTTAACAAATAAGTTCCGAGGTAAATTTTCAGAAGTCAAATTGGGTTGTAAATAAGACATTACCCAGAGATTTTGCCTTCATTCTGCAAGGATTTTATGATCTGAGTTAAGGTTTCCTATAGGCGCAATCCCTTATAGTTAATTACCCCTCTCATTAATGAGAGAGAACTTTCGATTAAGGTTACTCGTCAAACAAAAACGAAGTATCTGGCGTATAGTAGCAACATGATCAAGGTATTTGAAATTTTGATATTAAAGATTTCACCATCTTGCCCTTAAAGCGGGTGGTAGGGGTAATGATGATATATATAAGTTAGATTAGATTTTAAAGAGGACAAAAGATATATGTATAAGTTAGTCAAACAAAGAGATGGTAGTAAGGATTTAGTTCAAGTGAAGTGCATTAAGGACTAAGATAAAAAGTTGCTTCCTTTAGAAGAGGATATTCGACAAAGATGGATGAGATATTTTATTAACCTTTCTAATGAAGATTATAAGAATACAATTGAATTTAGAGATCTTAGTACTTTAAATGAAAATAGATATTTTTATTTTTATCGGCGTATTAGTAAAACTGAAAATAGATATGTTTTAAAGAATATGAAGTGTGAAAAAACTAGTGGTCCTAATGATATTCAATAGAGGTGTGAAAATGCTCAGGATATGAAGAAATTTATTGGCTTACAAAACTTTTTAATATTATCTTTATGACTAAAAGAGAGCATATGATAAAGTTCCAAGAGAAGTGCTACGGAGGATTCTAGAAAACAAACTTGTTAATAATGCTTATATTCAAGTCATTAGAGATATGTATGCATGAGTTGTTACTTGTGTTCAAACACAGTGATTTGACCAAGTATTTTCCTATTTTAGTTGGATTACATCAAAGATCAACCTTAAGCCCTTATCTTTGTTCTCACTAGACATTTGCAAGAGGATCTACCTTGGTGTATGCTTTTTCCTGATGATATTCTTCTTGTTTATAAGACTAGGGAGGGAGTTGAAGGAAAACTCGAATTATGGATGTCAACTTTAGAGTCTAAATATTTTCGTTTGAGTAGATCTAAAACCAAATTCATCGAGTGTAATGTTAGTAGTAATAGATCTAGTGGAGGGTTTTTGACTTTGAGCGATCAAGTCATTAATAATTGTACACATTTTAGATATCTCGGGTCAATTGTTCAGAATGATGATGAAATAGATGGAGATATTATTAGTAGAAATCAAGTTGGATGGTTACCATAAAGGAATGATTCGAGTTTGTTGTGCGATAGAAAAGAACCACTCAAACATAAGGGAAAATTTTATAAGATTGTGGTGAGACCTGCAATATTTTATGATGCAAAATGTTGGTCATTAAAATAGAAACATAATATTAAGTGTTGATGAGATGATAATGCTCAGATGGATGAGTGGATTTATTCTTAGAAAAAGGATACAAAACGAGCATATCCGTGAAAAGATGGAGTAGCCATATTCTTGAAAAGGTTAGAGTAGCTCAAGTGATAGATAAAATTAGAGTCACCTTAGATGGTTTGTTCATGTAAAACAACGGCCTTCAGATTACCCTTTCAGGAGAGTAGATGCATTAGATTTGGGATATGTTAAGAAAGATAGAGGCAAACCTAAAAAAATCTTTCTTTATTAAATTTAAATGAGAATTTGAATCTTAACCAACCCCACAGTTGGATAAAGGCTTGATATTATTATTGTTGTTGTATATAATCATTTTCAAGCTATGTAAAACAGAGCATTATTTAAGAAAAAATTTAGACGGGGTTCGTGTTGAAAGCAAACTTAAGTCATCTACAATCTTATGTCATTAGAGCCATCATACGATAATGTAAAGCAACAACTTGCTCAAATTGTCAATGATGCGAAAGCACTATCCAGCTTTTAGGTGAGAGTGAACGTAGAGTTATTGGCAACATAACTGAGAGCGATGCACTGTTGAGTTGAAGAAAATCAATGGTGGGTTTGAAAGTAAACCAATTGAAAGTTATGACATCATTTGAATGCAACCCTAAACACCACATTCTTGACAATAGCCAACATAAGGGTGAGAAGAAGGAGAAATTATTAGGTGCGGAGTGCAGACGGCGAGAACCGTCCGCACACTAGTATAAAATCAAGCTAGGTACCATTCGGTACCGCTGGGTACCACTAGGTACCGCTTGATACCCTGTGTGTGTGTGCAGACGGTGCTCCCCCGTCTGCACTCCGCACCTAATATTTTTCCGAGAAGAAGGGTGTGAACAGGTACACTGCAAATATTACTAATTTGCGTAGGCAACGAAGAGGTCGAGCGGGATCAATAAAGATCAATTAATTGAGAACGTAAGGCACACAAAGTCACATGCGAAATGTACAGTTGTGAGAGATGGGGTATTTGAATCAAGGCTCTAACATCACAAAAGATTAGAATAATGGTTAGCTTTCTTTTTATTGAGTCAACATAATTTAATATGGTAAATGATTCAATTTTAAGTTATAGAAATCCTAAAACAAATCAAGTTAGGTCAACTAAATGCATTTCAAATAATTAAAGAGAAAATTTAATAAATAAAAACTAATTAAATTATTATAATTATTTATTTCATTACATCACTTCCAAGGAATTAATAAAAGCAGAGTTTATCTGCTAGCATTTTTAAGCCCAGAAAACAAAATAAGGAAAAGAAAATATATAATATCAAGAGCTAGTACAGAACCCCTTCAGGTTAACGTAACTAATCTAGGAGCACAGAAGAAGTGATGCTTCTAAATAAGACTATAACAAAATAAGATGCAAAATACAATGACAGCCGAAGATGGAAATGCCACCAAAGAAACACAGGAACCAGTATGCCATGATAAGTTGTCAAGAAACACCATGGGAACACAGAAATTTTAAGTAGAAGAAGATCAAGAAAACTGCACCTCTCATTCTCCCTTCTTATAGTTGTCTTCCGGGTCACGAAGAGTTCCAAACAACCAATCCATCCATATAGTGTAATGCCCGTAGTTGTGGCGGTAAGTCGTGTGGTGGATTGTGTGGTAACCGGCACCCATTACAGGCCAGACTTTGCCATGAATGCAATCATGAATGTTTGCAGTCCAGATTGCTTCACAGAAGAGGAGAATTACATGCGTCATGAAGTGTGTCGGAACAACGAATAGGCATATAACATGGGGGATAGCCTGTAGGATTCCATCCAAAGGATGGAAAGCTAGCCCTGGAAATGCAAAGCTCACTATAAGGAAACTTGTTTATAATTTGCATTAAATTCTAGAATTCAAAAAAATTGCAGAAGGATTTTTATGGATCAGTAATAGGTTTGAATGGTGGTTTTTTCTCCTCTTATTATTATTTTAGATTTTTTTGCAGGACTCAGACCAATTCAGGCTACAAACCAAGTGGTGAGTATTGATATTATTGTACCACAATGCTACAATCCTGAAGAAATTGTTACAATGTTCGATAATAAGAAAATCTGTCATCAAAGGAACCAAAGGTATGGTACATTAAAAAAGACTAGATTGTTTGCTATAAAAAAACACAAAATAAACTACGTCGCTATATTGAATAAGTTAAAAAAATGGATGTCAAGGTCAAGTCCAAAAATCTAGAGTCTCGTCAAAGGAGAAACTTCAAGAAAACCTGTTGTCAGGTTCACATTTTCAAATATGCTGACCATTTAACTCCTAACGCAACTTACCCGGAAGTATACCAGACCAACAGATCTTTTTAATAAAGATAATACAATTTACCTGGAAGAGTACCATATCAACAGAATTTTGAATAACGATATGCAACTTGCTTGGAAAACTTCCAGACCAACAGAATTTTGAGTAAAGACAAGGCAACTTACCTTCAGAGCACCAGACCAGCAGAATTTTGAATCAAGATTGAACTCTGGTGCTGCAAGTTTAATCTAGAGTTACATCTACATCACTTCGAAAATACATGATTTGTGACGTGAATAATTTGAATGTATATTAAGTATTTTTCTAACTTGAAGGGTGTATGATTTTTTTTTTTTTCTATTCATTTTCTGAATGTAATTCAAATAAAAATATCAACGCTATATGAAATTTCTCATCTTTTAAAAAAGGGGACCAACAGAATGAACTTTCTAAAGGTTAATGTGTTTAAAAATCTTTTGAAAGATGATCTTTACTGAAGAATTTGAAAAATCTCATTATAAGACATGCATCTCTATTAGAAGTAAAATCCGAGTTGTAATTAAATGAATTACTTGATTATTGCTTTATGCAAAATGGGTTGTAATTAAGTGGCATCTGCCACAATTGACTATCTTACACTCTTTTAAATTTCCTGCATTGATTGGATTATCTTTTATTGTGATTGTATTTTAGAAATAATTTCATTTCTTGTGCATGTGATTTGTCTGGAAGTGATTTTCATAAGGCTGTTAGGAAAAAAAATCTTTTACTCAAAACAAATAGAAATTTCCTAAATAACATAGAAACATAAATGGCTAAAAAGACATAAATGACGCCCGACCGGTCTATATCATATTGCTTCAACTCTTTGTTTAGGCATCTCCTTGACTATGAGTTGGATGGACCACTCAACCTATGAAAGTAGAGTTCTATTTCAGAAGAGGTGTGCTCCTTAGGACAAATTTATTTTTTAAGCATTTTTTAAATTTCAAAATCATACAAACTTTATGTATGATTAGACATTTCATTAAAAACTAACAAAAAATAAAATATTAATTGCATCTAGAATTAGAAGCATAAATACCCTTTATATGTCTAGGACTATTTAGAATCTTTAGATATCCATCCAAAATTCGTTAACTAAATAACAACCTACCCTATCTTTCATTTGCAAAAAATTGGATATCATAGTTTTAAAATTGATTTGGTGAGTTTAGTTAACATCCACTCCGATCAAGATGTAAGTCCCAAAAAGTCAAGTCTTCCTAAAACCCTTTATAATTTAAAGATATAAATCCCACATCACTTTTGCATTTCGTTAGAATAGGTTTGAGCAAGTACTCTATAGTGCTAAACCTAGTTTTTAAGTTCCGAGGCTGATTTCACATCATAAGCCTTAACCCACTAGGAATTTCATTGATCTTTTCATAAAGAATCTAAGTCCGAAATTTCTAATAAAAAAATTAACTTAAACCTAGAATTTCAATCTCAAAATAATAACATTAACTTAAACCTAGAATTTCAATCTCAAAATAATAAAGCCTAATAATATAATAATTTGAGATACCTGAGTTTCTCAGTTTCATGTATGTCTTTCCTCATCTCTTTTGATTTTTTAAAATAAGAATATTCTAATTTTGAACCAATCCCATTTGTAATTTTCAAAATTTAATTAATCCTTAATTATAATATTTGAGATCATAAATCTAATTATCAGAACCTTAATAAAAAAAATTCTTTAGGTGCTCCCTGTACGAACTAGTTGTATTGGACTGATTCAATAGACGTAGTTAATTTTTCGGTGCTTAGTAAGAGGAAGAAGAGGTGAGCCTTCATTTCCGACGACGAAGAAAGAGAAAAAATCATATTAGTAGAAGCCTCAATCCAACAAACAAGGAAGAAAAGATAAGCAAGGTAATTAATTTTAATTTGAGAATATTTAACCTTCAATCATTATAGAGATTTACTGTGGATGATGAATTGTAATTATGATATCATAAATAAGAAGCATTCAATATTATATAGATGATGTTCGAGGCATGTAAAATTGTCTTTAACAATATTAAATTAATTCAATGTTACCTTATGACATTAATTTTTGAAAATTATTTAGTAATAATTAATGCAAATGAATATTATTTAAAACAGTGAAGGTTTTAAATCATTGAGATGAGGAAGTACAGAATCCAACAAGAGTTCTCCAAGAGAGTTTATGTAAGATTACATATATGTTAATGAAAAATTTATTTGAAATTAATGATAGTTTAGTTGTAAGATAACAATGGAAATTTATGAATTTGTGTTTCTGAGGTGTTACATTAAAGAAAGTCCTATAAAGTATGAAGGAATTTGGAAGAGTGTCAACACACAAAAGAGAAGTAAACTGGGTGCTTATATTTGTTTTATAATAATTATATTTTCCTTTTATTTCATTGTTATTATTGAATATTATAACATATAGTGGACTTAAACTTTAATGTCTAAAATAAATCAAATTGAGGAAAAACAAAAAGTAATTATATTTGTAATAACGATTTCATATGAATTAATTTGGTGTATAATTTGACATGGAATTATATATATATTTCAATCGAATGAATGTTATTTTATAATGTAAATGATTATAATTATTCATATTGATATATTTATATTTCATGTTGAAGAAACAGAAATAGCTTCTTATGAAGTAATCATGTTATATTGACAATACTATGCATATGTAAAAAAAAATAGAAAAGGTATATGCATGCGAATTAGGAGTTCACGCCCTTAAAGTACTAGTTGGGGATGCAACATACCCGTACACAGTAAATAAAAAAGGAAATGAAAATGATTGTACCCTCACTGATATAACATTTGAAGGTGTTCCTGTAATAAATGAAATGGGAAAGAAATATTTTATTTAAAGGAATAGAATTTGAATCTATATTTATATTAAATATTCATATATATTTTAAATGAAAAGTTTGACAAATGAACATGACTACCTATATGCATTTTTATTTGTCATACTATAAACTATAATATCCATTGAATTTAATAATAAAAATTCAAATTATTAAATTAAAATTTTAGGTAAATACTTTGAGAAATAAATGACTAAATGAGAAGAGTTTACCTACAAAAGAAGGAAATCAAATGAAAATAGAAAAAAAACTTATTTGTTATATGTTCAAATTAAAAAATTATTTTAGTGGCTCCTTAGTTATATTTTGAATATTAGTATATTGAGTAATTAGTGTTATTAAAAAAATATAATAAAAGTCCAATTGTATATTTTTGTCGCGTTAATTTGAGCCTCTGGGCCGAATTATAACACTCTCATCTCTTAAGATGTAATTAACTGTAAAAGCTTCTTGTACTTATAAAATATAAGTAACCTAATTTAAATAAACCCAGATTTATTTAAACTTTTAAATAAAATAGGGGAAGAATTTTTTGGAAAATACAAACCATAATTTGAACTTTGAGAATGTCTTTATTCTTGTATTCGAACCCTAGCAAAGTAATATTTTTATTTTTGGAATAGTATATCATTTAATAATAAAAATATCTTAACTATCATAATTAAATATATAATTAAATGACTTCTTCATCTTTCAAGGTTGAATGTTATTCCTTGCAATAATTTGATTACAATAATTGGGAGGAAACTTCTATTTTATATTTGAATATATTGAAGAAGAATATTTTTATCTTTCGAGATAATATATTATTTACAATGATGTATTTGATTATAAAAATAGAAATTTATAATCATGTTGGCTTTATTTTTCAATAAGGCATCAATTTATTTTTGTTGTCACTAACTATTTCTTAATATGGGTTGAACTCCCCTTAAGGAAAGAATTGTGATGAAGTTCTTCCAATATCACAGTTAATTAGTTTATGTTCTATTAGATTGGTCCATCCGGTCCATACGGGACCGGCTTACAAGAAATAGGCGGAAGTTCTCCGCCGCCTGTACACAAGACCCGACTGCCCAACTCTTCACAGAGCTTTTTAGGAAAGTTTTTGAAGGGAGTTGGGAGGGAAATTTCAAAGTAGGGGTTGTTTAGGGATTTCCTTTTGAATTGTATGTATTAAATAGTTTGTTTTTCTAGTGGCTAGGGCATATTGAATTTGGGCTGAAATTTGAGATCTCTTAGGTTTAATTTTTTGGGCTTTAGCGACATCTAGAGATTTGGGAGAAATAGATCCTCCTCTCGAATAGATGATCAATCGTATCTTGTTATTTTCCTTCCGTTAGTTTGATTATTCCAATAAAAACTATTGTTTTTCCAATTTTCCTTTGGATTGGTTGATCGTTCTAGCTGTTTTTGTTAAGATCGTTAGGTTTCACTTGAGATCTCAACTGTTTCCTAAGAAATTGGTATCATTGCAGTTTCCCGGACTGAAATAGAAGTCTTCCTCGATGATTTTTGGTGCGTTTTCCTCTCTGATCTTGATGTTTTTTGCTGTTTAGGAGGCCAGATTCACATCAAACTTGTTGATCTTTACTGTTAGAACCTAAATCTAGGTTCCATGGCTGGAAGAAAGATGGAAATATTAGAAGGAGAGATTAGACAAAATGAAATCTGAAATTTCAGATATTCAAACTCAAGTTTCAAACATAAAAAGGATATTTCAGCCATCCATAATAAGTACGTTTCAAAATTTTTCATCCTGGATGAGATGTTGAAGAAAGTGCTCGAGGGCCAAACTAAAATATTGCCATCGGAGGTGAGGGAAGGCGCCGAGAGCCAAGGATGTGAGAAAAACCCTAAGCTGGTCAGACGAAAGGAAGATCAAGGGGTGGAGATTTTGGAGGGAACAGAAAAACCCCTCTCCTGGGGCCTATTCCTAGGAGGAGTTGGGTAAAAGGTATGGGGAGAGGCATGAGGGTGTTAAGCATGAGTGGAGGGGTGTTGAATTTGAAAGAAGATGGGCTGAATTTGAAAGGCAAGGACTTGATTATGATCGTAGAGTGGTAGAATTTGAAAGGAGATGAGTGAAATATGATCGAAGGGGTGCTGAATTTGAAGGGAGATGGTGGGATTGTGATGAAAGGTTTAGGTGCGAGTGGAGGAGGGATGATTGACACAATTGGGGAGAACCACCCTATTGAGGAATGAGAAATTTTGGAGGAAGGAGAGTTGACGGAGATCTGAGAGTGAAAAAGCTGAAGATGCTTATTTTTTAGGAAAATGATGCACATGGGTGTGGATCTACAGCATAGCTGTCAATGGCGCAAAATAGCGCGCGCCATGGCGCACGGTGCGGCGCGGCGCACCTACGGCGCCATGTTCATGGCGAGGTGCATGTGTTTAAAATAGCGCGCGCTAATTGCGCCACATGTGAGCCATGGCGCATTGCGCACGGCGCAAAATAGCACGCCAAATTATTTTTAAATTTTCGTGTACTTATAAATATTTTTTATATTTAAAAATATATCTATATTTTAAGATAAACGACTATTTATTGCCCTAATTTCACGAAAGATTTTCTGTTTGCTGTATTCGCCGAACACATCCCGCAGTCCTTAAGTCGAGGTCGCTGAATCTATCCCGAAGTCGAAGGTTTTCTGTTTTCTATTTGCTGCATTCGCTACTTCCACCGAATCCAACCAAATCTGTCCCGAAGTTGAAGCCGTTGTTTCCGCCGAATCGTCCCGCAGAGCAGTGCTTCTGCCAAATCCGCCCCCTCCTTCGTCTGTTCCAATAAAAAATCTTACCAGCTGACTCTGATTCTGATTTGCAACCTCCGTTTGTTCCGCACAACTCTGTTGTTTTGCACGGCTATTTCTTACAAGAATTTACAACTTAACAGGTATGCTCGGTACCGTTAGGTACATGCTCGGTACCGCTAAGTAAATGCTCGGTACCGCTATGTATATGCTGGATACCGCTCGGTACCGCTAGTTACTTGCTCTGTACTGCTCGGTATAGCTCGGTACAACTAGGTACCAGCTCGGTACAACTAGGTACACACTCGGTATTGCTAAGTACATGCATGATACTGCTCGATACCGCTATGTAAATGCTCGGTACCGCTCGGTACATGCTCGGTACCGCTAGTTACATGCTTTGTACCACTCGGTACAGCTCGGTACAACTAGGTACACGCTCGGTACATGCTCGGTATTGCTAAGTACATGCATGATACCGCTCGGTACTTCTATGTAAATGCTCGGTACCGCTCGGTACAGCTCGGTACAACTAGGTACACGCTCGATACCGCTCCCTAATTTCCATACCCCCGCAAGGGCGCTGCCCCTTGACCCCGCGACCTAATCGGGCAGGTCGAACCCCGCTAGGGGGCAGCGCCCCCTTGGACCCCCCGCAGTCCCCATATTATGTTTCTTGGACAATATTATGTTTCTTTTATCTAAATTTGTTTGCTTTTAGGCGATCATAAAATGTCAAATTCAGTTCAATCTTTAAAAAAAAATCCAGCATGGAAATATGCTATACTAACAAATGAATCCGACAACAACATTGTGACATGCATTTTTTGTGGTAAAATAACAAAAGGAGGAATTACACGCCACAAACAACACCTCATTGGGGGTTTTAGGAATGCAAGGCCTTGCTCTAACTGTCCCAAGCACGTGAAGTCTGAAATTAAGGCATTCATGTTAAAACAAAAAAGATTTAAAGGAACAGTTTAATAACATATCAAATGTCAACCTTGCTGAAGAAGAAGGAGAAGACTTTGATGTGATGACAGATGATATTTTAGTTGCTAAATCATCCAAAATGTTGCGGACAAATAAATCTAACACATCTAGTCAAGGATCGACATCTACATCTATCTTCAAAACATCACGACCTAAAGGTCCATTAGATACTTTTCTTACACCAAATCCTGAAGATATAGTAAAGCATAGAAAATGTCAGTTTAACAAAGAAATGGATGCAGCTAAAAAAGAAATGAGGGGAAGGGCTGTTCAAGTGTTCAGTAGATGGATGTACGATGTTGGGATTCCATTTAATGCTGTGAACTATAATAGTTTCCCTGCTATGGTGGAGGCACTTGGGCAGTTTGGACCTGGAATGAAACCTCCTAGTTATCATGAGGTACGAGTTACTTGTTTGAAGAAAGAGGTTGGACATACACATGAGCTATTGCGACGCCATCAAAAAGATTGTGTATGATATGGTTGTTCTCTAATGGCATATGACTGTACATCAAGGAATGGGAAAAGCTTAATCAATTTTCTTGTTAATTGTCCAAGAGGTAGTGCATTCATAGAATTAATTGATGCTAGTTCTTTCTGCAAGAATGCTGTGAAAATGTTTGAACTTTTTTGCAAGTATATCGAGGTTATTGGACCACATAATGTGATCCAAGTAGTCACTGATAATGCATCCAAAAATATTCTTGCAGGTTTGTCACAACTTTTATTCTAAAGTTATGTTATTTCATGAAGAATTTGTGTACATCTTAACTAAATTATAATGACATAACAGGAAAATTATTGATGGACAAATATCCTCACATTTATTGAACTCCTTGTGCTGCTCACTATTTGGATTTATTAATGGAGGACATTTTCAAAATTCAAAAGCTAAGGCGATGCTTTGAGAAAGCAGTGGCAGTACATAGTTTTATATATTCTAGGCCTCGCTTACTTGAGTTAATGAGAAGGTGCACAAATCAAAGAGCACTTGTCAAACCCGCAAAGACTCGCTTTGCAACAGCTTTCTTAACTTTACAACGTTTTCATCAACAACAACTGAACTTGAAGAAAATGTTTACTTGTGAGGAATTTATCTTGGGTCCTTATGCGAAAGAGGCTAAAGCAAAACAATCTCAACATACAATCTTACAGCAATCATTTTGGAACACTATAGTATGCCTTAAAAATAGCTGGTCCTTTATTAAAGGTTCTTAGATTGGTTGATGGAGAGAAGAAGCCCCTAATAGCTTACATATATGAAGCAATTGATAGAGCAAAAGAGGCAATTGCTGCAAGCTTCAATAACAGTGATAAGTATGATCAAATTTTTAAAATGATTGATAGAAGATGGGAAGTGCAATTACATCGGCCTCTACATGCAGCGGGACATTTTTTAAATCCTGAATATTTCTTCAATAATCCTGATATTGCCAAGGATAAGGAAATAACTGATGGTCTTTATCAATGTATTGGAAGATTATCTCAAGATGTAGCTGAAGAAGATAAAATCAGTAATGAATTAAGTTTATACATTAAGGGTGAATGACTTTTTGGTATTCCTCCAGCTGTAAGACAAAGAACTACCCGATCTCCAGGTATCATTATTTACAAAAAAAATTATGACTGATTTGTTATATAATATTGAAAAAAAAATTCATTTCTTCCAGCTGATTGGTAGTTGGCATATGGACAAGGAGCTCCCAATTTAAAAAACTTTGCTATCAAAGTTCTAAGTTTAACATGTAGTTCATCTGGATGCGAACGCAATTGGAGTATTTTTGAACATGTAAGTATTTTACAATGTATGTGTTGATTTTGTATATATGTTCATAATATAATAATGTAATAATATTTTAATTGCAGCTTCATAGCAAACGAAGAAGCAAATTGGATCATGGTCGCTTAAAGGATTTAGTTTATATGAAATATAATAGAGCACTAATTCGGAGATTCAATCATCGTGATGTCATTGATCCTATTTCTTTGACTGAGATAGATGATGCAAATAAATTGCTAACAGGAAAATTAGATGATGAGTCTGATGAAGAAAATGACTTTATTGCTGGAGATGAAGATTTAAATTGGACAAGTATTGCTAAAGCTACTGGTGTTTATGATAAAAGCTATAATATTCGGGAAAGATCTAAAGGAAAAGAGAAAAAATCTTCAATTAGGCATGATGTTGCTATTGAGAATGATGACGAGGAGAGTGATGAAGAGAATTATGAAGTAGGAGACAATGTTGAAGAAGATAATGAAGTTTTTTTAACATTTGCTGATGATGATGATTCCCAATAAGAGTAAATTAAATTCATATTTGATCTTTTAAAAAAAGATTGTAATATTTGAATTATGAGATATTTGGATGTTACTTAGTCGAACTTATATATGTTATGGTTGTCTTTTATTATTATGATAGCTTGTCTTTCATTTTTAATAATATTTCATATTCAAACTTATTATTTTATATTTTTTATATACCTTGCGCCATATTCAAAATAGCGCACGCCGCGCCGTGTGCTATGCGTCATGGCTCCAAATGGACCTTTGTGCCATGGTGCGCGATTCGCCGTTAACAGGTATGATCTACAGAGTGGAAAGGTACTTCACTATCAACAGATTGATGGAGGAGGAGAGAATGACGGCACCTGGCATATATTTGGAAGGGATGGCTTTAGCTTAGTACCAGTGAATGGACATGCGATGACCCATACGAAGTTGGAAGGAGTTCAAAGATTGTTTGGTAGAATATTTTTGAACTAGCAGAGGAGGAGACTTTTACAGGCAGTTCTTTGCCTTGACACAGTATGGTTCAGTGATGGAATACTGGAAAAAATTCAAATATCTTAGTAGCCGATTGAACCACATTCCTGAGACAGTGCTAGACAAAAATTTCATGAAGGATCTAACACAAGAGATTCGAGCAGCAGTTAGAGTGATGAGGCCTTGTGACTTGGTGTTGGCTCAAGAAAAATGGCACGAATGCATGAATCCCGCTTTGCAGTCGTAGGATTTTATTTCCCTTAAGTCAGATTGTAGTTAACCAGATTTCCCCCGAGGGTAGTATCAGAGTTTATAGATATGGGGTTCTTACTTCCTATGAGCGCAAGCACTCATAGTTAATTATCCCTCTTACTACGTAAGAGAAAACTCTCAATTAAGAATGAACAAATTTTAGATATTTTTAGTCTCAATAGTGGGAAGATGGAGGTAAACCCGATCAAGATCCCATGGTTTCGTCGTCCCGGGTATACCGTAGATTTCAGTCTACCAACACTAACAATCATTGACTGTAGTGTCCAGGGAATCTAATTAGCAACCATGGGTTGCCTCCTCTCAGGAATCTCGAGTATACTGAAGTGGTTAGATGTGAGTTTTAATTTTATTAGGTGTTTTGGGATTTACATCGATTAGAATGCCCAGAGATTTATTTAGTTTGAAATTTATGACTTCGTTTAGATTGGGATTTATGGCTTTCGTAGAAAGTAACCCAGGAATTTATATCTAGTTTGCGACTTACAACTTTCATAAAAAGTAGCCCAGGGATTTGAATTTAGAATTGGGGCTTATTACTCTATTTATGAGTTGCCCAAGGATGGGTCTTATAACCTAACTCTATAGTGAGACTGCCCAAATGTTTTAATTGATTGGTAGGACTTATGATTTCCCTTAGAAATAGCCTGAAAAAGGCGTGTCTTACAACTTAATTCTTTAGATTAAGATGTCCATTGATTTGAATTTTAGTTTGATTTAATTTGGGTTGGGGCTTATGGCTTTCTTAGAAGTTGCCCATTAATTTATTTAATTTAGGGTTTATAACTCCAATTAGGAGTTGTCTGTTAATTTATTTAATTTGAGGCTTACAGCTCCAATTAGGAGTTGTCCATATGATTTGATTTAGGTAGAGCTTATGACTTCCTTAGAAGTTGCCTAATGAAGGCTCTTACGACCTATCCCTGTAAGCTAAGTAACTTGAGTGATGGGTCTTACAACCTAGCCCTATATGCTAGAATGCCTGAATGAGGGGTCTAGGGTTGATTGCCACCTAAACATTTTCCTCAGAGGTCGGACTTACAACTCCTATTAGAAGTGGCCGGGTAGTGGGTCTTACAACCTAATCCTATAGACTAGGATGCCTATGTGAGGGGTCTAGTGTTGTATTATCACCTAAATATTTTCCTCATAGGTCGGACTTATGACTTCTATTAGAACTGGTCGGGGGTTTTTAATTGAGGGTTAGGAGTTAGGTCAATTTTACCTAAAACTTTTCCCTAAGATCGGGCTTACTGCTTTCCTAGAAAGTTGTCGGGCAGTGGGTCTTACAACCAAGTTCTTATAAACAGGCTGCCCAAGAGTTTGAATTTAATTGTGTATTTGTATAGACAATAGTTATACAATGTTTGGAAATTTATTCCGTACTTGTTTGAGTTGGTTTAAATTTGTGATTTTAACACTTCGGGGTTTGGCACTGGATTAGTGTTTTAGTTGTTTTGTGCTCGTAATCTTTTTCCTACTACAGTAGTCCACCACCTTACCCGTCTTTTTAGCACTATTGCTCTACTAGCTTTTCATACTTAGCTTTTCTTGCTTTTCAGTACTTTGCTACACTAGTTTTTTTACTATAGTACTTTTTTCCTAACTGCTTGGTAGGTTCTTCTTAGTACATGTATACTACTAGCATTTTACCAATAAGCATTTTCTGTTTTAGTATTTATTTAAATATTGAATTATTCCAATGTTAAATGAACTTCACTTTTTTATTTGCAGGAATCTCGGACATGAGAATTGAAGCCTTGTTGTGGAGAGCTTGTTGTTTGGAGAGGTTGTACAGTTCTTTAGGAGGGTTTATTGTTTGGAGAGTTTGAGAGTTTGAGAGCAATTTGTACAAGGGATTTGAGGAGTTTGAGAGCTTGAGAGCGATTTGTAAATGTCAATTAATGCAAACAATATTTCTTTTCCTGCATTTTTTTCAAAATTAATTTAATTAATCAACAAATCAAAAATCAACATTTTCTAGTTAATTGTATTAATAAAAAATTTGAACTTTTTGGATTTTTTAAAAATACTCAAACTTAAAGGTTTTCATTTAAAACACTCTCATATTTCAAAATTTCTCGAATTTTGGAATTATTATTTAAAATTTTCAAATTCCAAATGCTCTCAAATTTGAAATGCTCTTGAATAACTAATTTAATTGAATTTACTAATCAATTGATTTAAATTAACAAATTTTAATTAGTTTTAATCTAATTAATTTCAATCAATTAATTAATTTTCATTAATTTTAATTAAAAATAACTAATTAAAATTCACTCATTTCTCCAATTATTTCAAAGCAAATTTTCAGGAAATTTCGGCAAACTCCCGGCGTCTCCTCTCCACTGAGGGAAAAATCGGGATGACACTACCGTAATTTCTTCCTACCCGGACATAAGGTCGACGGCGTAAGGTCTTCTATTTTTAACCATCCCACCAGGATCTCAGATCGACTGCGTAGGGTCTTCAAATTTAAAACCATCCGCTCGAATCTAAGATCACGGCGAGGGTATTCGACACCTGCTTAAAAAAAGTCCTTATTATTATTATTTTTTTATTTCTCTTTTTTTTAATATATATATATATATATATATATATATATATATATATATATATATATATAATATATATATATATATATATATATATATATATATATATATTTATATATAATTTTAACAAAGAGAGGGAGAGGAGTCCGGTCGGTCGGCAAGGGCATGGTTGGGTTCGGCTAGGTAGTCGTTGAAGGAGCATAGTCGAACAGTAAGGAAGGAGTCGAAGAAACGAGTCGTGTAATCTCCACACTTCCTACGAAGCAAGGAAGTCTTCCTTGTATATTTAGCCTCAGATGTACATCGGGATTTAAGTCGAATTTATGCTAAATCCAGCCAAGCAGGTTTTGTGCAAGCGTTGAATCCCGGCAATGGGTAAATCCTTCATTTCGGTGGATTTATGGGATTTGGTGGAAAAAGCGTGCGACAGGTAGAAAGTCACCTTCAAAATCAGCGAACTCTCGATGTTGCTTCCGATCAAAATGTAATTTCTTCCGATCCAACAGGAAAGGAAAGTCGTCGAAGGACCAAAGTCGGCAACCACGGAGGAGCCGAAGTCACACAGCCATGTAGGAACCGAAGTTGTAACTCGTGCGGCTTCTACACCTCTTGTGAAGCAACAAGTCGAACAACAATAGGGAGCCAGAGCAACAACGCGAGCAATCTTCACCTCTTGCGAAGAAGCGAAGTCGTGCGGCACTAACGGAGTCGAAGAGCGAAGTTGAACTGCGATGGGGAGTCGAAGGAGCGACGGGGGCGGTCTCCGCCTCCTGCGAACAACGACGAGGGCGCCTAAGAAGCGACCGTGCAATCTCTTTGCCTCTTGCGAAGCAACGAAACCAAACGGTAACAATGGAAAGAGAAGATGAAAAGCTGAAGTTTAGACGCTCCGATCATTTTAAAGAAGTAAGTGGGCGGTTACCTAGTTTTGAACGAAGGGTTGCTTTGTTTGGGCTCAATTTGCTAGATATTTTTTTATTTCATCATTTCTTTAGTTAATATTTAGGAGAGGCTATGGAGCTACCTCGGTGGAGGATCAGAGGCACCTAAAGAGAGGAACGAGAGGCAGTAGCTCAGGAAGCTTGTACAGGATGACCACCACCTTATTGGCATCCAAAGAGC
The DNA here is from genome assembly GCA_022539455.1 of Dendrobium nobile. Lineage (NCBI taxonomy): Eukaryota > Viridiplantae > Streptophyta > Magnoliopsida > Asparagales > Orchidaceae > Dendrobium > Dendrobium nobile. Next base: position 34,178,394 of record CM039729.1, read on the forward strand.
CAATACCAGATATTCTTCGGGCGATTTCAAAGAAAACGATTGCAGGAGGAAGACCTGGGGACAACATCAAGAAGCTCACATAAATGTAATTATAAGAGAAGAGGGCGAATGGGCTCTATTTCAGATGTGACGAGAAGTGCACTATATGGCACAGGTGTAAGGACCGAAATTTTCAGGTTCTTATCGTTTGTGATGACAAAGGAATGGCGGAAGGTGTTGTCTTTTCACCTTGCGGACAAGGTGGATCTTTGGGAGAGGAGTATTGTTAGTCCGGTCTAGCCAGTACCGTACGGGTCCGGCTTACGTGAAATAGGCAGAAGTTCTCCGCCTCCTGTACGTAGGATCCGACCGCCCAACTTATCATAGAACTATTTAGAAAGCTTTTTAAGTGAGTTGGGAGGGAAATTTCAAAAGTAGGGGTTGTTTAGGGACTTCCTTTTAAATTGTATGCATTAAATAGTTTGTTTTCTTAGGGGTAGGGCATCTTGAATTTGGGCTGAAATTTGAGATCTCTTAGGTTTAGGTTTTCGAGTTCTAGCGGTGTCTAGAGATTTGGGAGAGATAGATCCTCCTCTTGAATAGAGGATCAATTGTATCTTATTATTTTCCTTCCGTTAGTTTAATTATTCCAATAAAAATTAAAGTTTTTGCAACTTTTCCTTTGGATTTGTTAATTGTTCTCATTGTTTTTGTTAAGATCGTTAAGTTTTACTTGAGATCTCAAGTGTTTCCTAACAGGGTCCCAATTCGAATCAGATCTAGCAAGGGCTTTATAAGAGTTAAAGATTTATAATTTCATCAAAATTAGTATTATTTTTTAATACATAATTCAGAGACATTGAATAAAACCTAGTTAAAATTGCTATAAAAAACCTCTCCAAAAAATGAGAGAATGATATGAAAAACTAACAAAAACTCTATGGGCCTATTGTAACACATATAAAACTACATGATACTCTCTCTTGAGGTTGAGCTACGTTCACTTCATATTACCATCCACTATTTACTCGCACAAGAAAAGAATGTTTATTTATGGCTCGAGGAACTTGAAGCCTTAATTGAATTTTGATTTAAAGCACAACATAATTTAGAAAATTATAGGCAAGGATGACCATGTTTTATGATAATGTGGTTCATCCTATAAGCTTAAAGTTATATGACTAATCCTTGAGCATCAAAGATCTATAATTTCTCATAATCACGCTGTTGGTAAATTCGATCAACATTGGCAAGGACTCTTCATTATAAAAAAAAATCATATGAAGGAGACTATCAAGGAAATGTATAAGGCATATGCCTCCTATAAATAGCCACTAATTCAAATACTATTGTATGCAATTGACTATGTTTTTGCATAAAATCAATAAACCAATAGTGAAGCAATCATTAGTGGCTCAACATACTCTTGCAATATAGCAAATTTTTATACATATGGTCTGGCTAGATATGTTTAAAGATAAAGCAAGGCTACTACCAATTAACAAGCACAAAGAACCAAACTAGTTATGTTGTTATCAGCTCATAAGCCTAAAAGGTAAAATGGCACTATTTTTTAAAATTCTAATGCAAAATAAAGATAAATTTTACGTAAAGAAAATTGGCCAAGCTTTACAGTTAAAATCTCTAATATTAATTTGACAACTCATGGTTATAACCAAATAACACTACTCAAGATAGAAACAATTCCTTTCAACTCACAAGCCTAAGGGCTGAACAATCTCATTTATTTAACAAACTCTAATATATAAGCCAACAAGCCAATAAGTCCAAGGATTGAATTTAAACATCAAAATCCAATTCAGAAAGACAAATAGTTGAACTGGCAAAATTTTAGCTCGCAACAAGGCTAAGATGCCTTATTGATTCAACAAACCCTAGTAATTGAGTCAGCATAAAAAATTCAAGCTTAATAAGCTCAAGGACCAACATTACAAATAAAGTTCTAATTCAACAAGCCTGCAGGTTGAACTTACAATAATTTTTCAAGTCACAAGCCCAATGGTTGAGTTATTCATTGATTCAACAAGATCTAGCAGTATGAGAGTACAAATTCTCACACAAAACAAAGATTAATTACAACTAAATAAATGTGTTTGTTCATTGATTTTTATATATATGAGAGTACAAATGTGATATTAAGATATATCTATATAATTTTGCAAAGTTAAAATACAAGCAAACAAGCTACAATGTAATTTTCAAAAGACCAACTAGTTTAAAAAAAAAATGTGATACGAAAACTTAATTATTTTGCTTCTTATCGAGAAAAAAAAAATGAATGATAATTATAGCAAATCAAATGATGAAAATATTATTTTCAATCACAAGAATTAAAGCATCAAAAGTTTCATAAAGCAAATCAAAACAAGGTGGCAAGTAAAGTCTAGACCAAGTAATATAGTTTTCATCAAATCAGCGAGCAAAAAAGAATCTTTTTTTTTTTTAATAAAATAAGAAAAATATGATTTAAAATACTAATATGATGAGAATGCTACCGAAAAGAAATCGCATAAAAAGACTTAAAATGAAGGTACCAAAATAATGAAAAGCTAAATGAAAAAATTAGCACTCGAGAAATTAAAACAAATTAACAATTCAATTTGTGATTACACAAGATATTATTGAATTTTTGTATAAGATAAATATATGAGATGAGAGATCACATAAAAACCAAATAAAATTTAAAGTTCTTTCAGAAATTGATCCAATGATAAACAAAATTTATGCAAAAGTACCAAAGATCTTGAATCAAATAGACTACAACAAATTCAAATGCTTTCTCCAAGTAACCTTCAAGAAAAGTGATTTAATCCAAAAAAATGAAATAAATGAAGTACATGACCTTTAGTTTGCTAGAGATCCAAGAAAAGAAGAAGAGACTAGCTTGTGGTGTCATCAAAGAGAAGATGAAAGCAATTGCCAAGAGGAAAAGAGAGCATGAAAAAAAAAATTGGCCACAATCAAAGAATCTAATACATTCAAAGAAGTTGGAGAAATTTAATTAGGAAATAATTCAAATTGATGATATTGATTTTATCAAATTAAATCAAAGTTTAATTTAAATTAATTAGGGGATTAATAGGGCCCCACAGAATTTTAACCAAGCAAGATTCAAGGGAGAAAAATTCGACCAAGGCATAAATCAAGTGAGTAAAATTTCAATTAGCCAATAGGAGGTAAACTCAAGGATTGATGTGGTGAAAAATATATCAATTTATAAAATAAACAATTTAACTTATAAGGGAAGAGAGATGGGGGGTTGGCCACATGCATTAGAAAATTTTCTAATCCACTTCCTCCATGAAGATTTTTTTATTTTTTTTCCTCCATGAAGAATTTGGCCAAGCTAAGGGAAGAAGGATGGGTAGCTAGGTAAATATGTAAGAAGATGATTAATTTATTAATTAAACTCTAGAAATTTAATTAATTGAATTAATAAGCTAATTAGCATAGAATATAGATAGCACTCCAGAAGATTAATTTATTAATTAAACCCCATTTCATTTGCTGGAGAGCACTATAGATTAAAGATATTGCTTTGGTTTATATATTATGCTTAAATTTAAAGTTTATGTTGCATTGAATTGATGATAATTAACTATGAGGGCTAGCACTCATAAGACATTCTAACACCAAATCTATGTAAACTCTTGTTTAGATATTATTAAAAATCTGGTTTAAACAAATTAATCCTAAGTAATTAATACCAATCAACCTGTCTTGTTTAGATTCATTAAAAATCTGGTTTAAACAAATTAATCCTAAGTAATTAATAACACTCAACCTGCACTAATATAGACTTGAGCATGCATTATGAGATAGTGTTGGAGGATCAAAATTTTTGCAACATTGCATATGTTGCATCTTAGTTCAGCTCAGAACCTCAAGACAAGTAAAGAGATATATTTTCATTGAACATACATGAATAAAAGTTTTTAAGACAATTCATTGGTTAAAGAAATATTTTTTACCTTGCTAAAAATTTCCCAGGATCATCAACAGAAGTTTCATGGTCCTGTTACTAATTTGCAAATAAAAATATTAATTTTGTGATCTTGTTTTGTGGCAGTCATATGTTATATGATAAATTGTCTAAACGGTCAAAAAACTGTCTCTGACCATTACAAAAGTAGACGATAGAAAAAATTAGTTCGAAATTACTTACCAGCGAAGGGAGAGAGTGTGTTCTGTTTATTGTAGATGTGATGAGTTGCATGAAGATGCTTATATAATGGTTTGATGTCATGTAGCTCCCTGTGCATCCAGTATATCCCAAACTCACAGAGAACAAGGTAAGTCAACAAGTAGACCATGTACATAGGCCAGCCAACTTCACTAATCGTAGAGAAGCATTTGGTCCATCCACTTTCAACCATGTACTCTGAAAGTGTAGGAAGAGCAGAGTACCAAGGCATAGCCTTCATAGCAACTATTATTTGTAATTTCATGGCCCTGTAAGAAGGTATAGCATCTGAAAAAGTGAAAGATACATCAGATAATGCTCAACAAAGTATACCGATTGGCTCTATATCTAAAACTGATTTTTTCATTACATCAGATAATGCTCAACAAAGTATTATGATTGGCTCTATATCTAAAACTGGTTTTTTCATAGTGCAATAAACCAAGGTAGCATGTCAATCAAATGGTTTAGCGGGCCGAATTCCATGGCGACAAACAAAAAGCCTGCAATTCCCCAAGGGAAAAAGCTTGAATGACAGAAAGTGGAAGAATTGCAAGAAGCAAATTACATTTGAGTCCAACAAGAAATAGCTGCAAAAAGATAATCTCCATTGATGCGAACTTAATGCTATAAGGTTAACACATAAAAATGAACAATGAATTACTCAAGTAACGTACAATGATGATTTGCATGGTTGAAAGCTCAAATCTTCTGCACAAGAAAGCGCTAAAAAGTTTTCCAGGGTGAAATGGTTATTATCATATCCACGTGCACATATTTTTGGGAAAGCTACAGTAAAATCCATTAGAAGGGATACTACTTACATTCATTAAGCATAATTTTTTGAAAGATGACAGCTTCAGACTTCAATCCAAAGGCATCAAATCAGAGTTGAGTGGGAGCGCATCACATTCACACACCGGAACTCGAGATTTTTCTATAATTAAAATGATTTTTCCAAACTGTAACTCAACAATTTTTATTTGTGCATGTTTAATAAAGCCAAAGTGAACAAGGATTGGACTCAGAATATAAGTTTTATTTTTGGAGAAATGTACAATCATTATTAACTCAATAGTTTTTATTTTTGCATGTTTAGTAAAGCCAATAGTGAAACAAGAATCGGACTACAGTAAAAGCCATTAGAAGGGATAGTATTTACATTCATTAAGCATAAGATTTTGAAAGATGAAAGTTTCAGATTTCAATCCAAAAGAACCATCAAATCAGAGTTCAATGGGAGCCTGTCACATTGGCATATTGAAACTGGAGATTTTTCTTGTACAACTAAAATCATTTTCCAAATTGTAAATCAATGGTTTTTATTTTTGCATGTATTATTAAGCCAAAAGTAAAACAAGAATAGGACTCAGTAATATTAGTTTTCTTTTTGGAGGAATGCACAATACAAGAGATTGGATGAAAAAATACGCGCCAAAAAACTGAATCGCCATGAAGTGTAGGGTTTACATGTGCTTATAACAATGTCAGGTCTACTAATATTTTCAGATATTACCATAATTTACAATACAACAACAACATCATCATCATCAAGCCTTTATCCCACTACGTGGGGTTGGCTACATGAATCATTTTTCTCCATTGTGTCCGATTAAGAGTCAAATTCTCATTTCGAATTAATAAAGAAAGGTCATTTCTAATATTTTCTAACCAAGTCTTTTTAGGTCTACCTCTACCTTTCTTAACATAGGTTAAAACTAATACATCTACTCTCATAACCGAATCATCGGAAGGCCGCCGTTTTATGTGACCAAATCATCTAAAGCGACTCTGACTAATCTTATCTGCCACTGGAGCTACTCCAACCTTTCCACGTATATACTTATTTCATATCATGTCTCTAAGAGTAAAGCCAGTCATCCACCTGAGCATCATCATCTCTACAACACTTAATATTATGCTTGTTTTTAATGACCAACATTCTGCACCACAAAGCATTGCAGGACTAACCACCATCTTATATGATTTTCCCTTAAGTTTGATTGGTACTTTTCTATCACACAACAAGCCCGATGCATCCTCCACTTCATCCATCCAACTTGAATTCTACTAATAATATCCCCATATATTTCACCATCACTCTGAACAATAGACCCAATATATTTAAAACATGTACTCTTATTAATGACTTGATCGCTCAAAGTCACAATCCCCCCACTAGATCTATTACTACTAAAATTATACTATATGTATTCGATTTTAGATCTACTCAAACGAAAACTTTTTGACTCAAAGGTTGACCTCCATAATTCAAGTTTTCCTTCAATTCCCTCTTTAGTCTTATCAACAAGAAGAATATCGTCAGCAAAAAACATACACCAGGGAACATCCGCTTGCAAATCTCTAGTAAGAAAATCCATGATTAAAGCAAAAAAATATGGGCTTAAGGCTGATCCTTGATGTAATCCAACTGAAATTGAAAAATACTTGGTCAAACCACCTTATGTTTGAAAGTATGAAACATCAACTTAATTCCTCTATAATTTGCATAATCTTGTGCATCCCCTTTATTCTTAAAGATAAGAATCAACACAAAAAAATAAATAAATAAATAAATAAATAAATAAATAAATAAATAAAAAATAAAAAAAATAAAAAAAATAAGAATCAACACACTCATTCCCCACACATCTGACATCTTTTTAGTCTTCAAAATAATATTAAAAAGTTTAGTAAGCTAAGAAATTCCTTCATCTCCTAAGCATTTTCATACCTTTATTGGAATATCATCAGGTCCAACAGTTTTCCCACACTTCACTTTCTTTAAAGCCTCTCTAACTTTAGATTTAGTAATACACCCATAAAAACAAAAATCACTATTTTCATTTAGAGTATTAAAGTCACTAAAGCAAATCGTATTTTCACTATCTTCATTGAAAAGCTTAGCCAAATATCTCATCCACCTTCATTGAATATCCCTTTCTACAAAAAATACTTTTTGATCTTCATCATTAATGCACTTCACTTGAACTAAATACTTACTACTTATATATATTTGTTGCTAGCTTATACATATATCTTTTGCCCACTTTAGTATCTAATCTATTATATAAATCATTAAAAGCTAAAGTCATTGCATCACAGAATATTTTTTTTAGACTCCTTACGGACAACTTTATATATTTCCCTATTTTCAGAATCTTTATAACAAAATCAATTTTAATAACAGTGCTTCTTACTTGCTATTTTTTCTTGCACATTTTGATTCCACCACCAACTATTTTTACTATTAGAAGCTTTCCCTTTTAATACTCCAAGAACATCTTTTGCAATATTCTTAGTATTACAAGCTAATATTTCCTACATAACATTAGCTACCTCATACACCGACAAAATTTAAGATCGTGAATCTTACTCTTAAATATATTTTTGTTAGAGTTCAAATGCCACCATTTAATACTAGAACAATCATATACTATATTTTGCATACTCTGTCCATTAATCTTAAAGTTCAAAATTAATAAGCGGCGTTGGGTACATAGACTTCCATTCATAATAACTTTACAATCTCTGCAATTTAAACGATTTATTTTTCTTACAAGAAAATAATTAATCTGAGTTTTACTATTTTCATTCTTATAAGTGATGAAATACTTATCTCTTTTCTTAAATAAGGTATTAGCAATAATAAAATCATAAGCTAGAACAAAAATCTAATATAGTCTTACCACCTTCATTGGTCACTCTAAACCCATAGCGATCATGAATGTTTTTAAAAAATCCTCTACCTCTCTACCAATATGTCCATTTAAATCTCCCCCAATAAAAATTTTCTTCAAGAGATTTTTTTTTCGTATTAATTTCTTTTAAGTCTTTCCAAAATTTTAATTTTGAGTACATATTCAAGCTTACTTGAGGAGCATAAATACTTATAATATTAATAATCTTATCATCACCAATAATCTTTAAAATTATAATTTTATCTCTAATTCTATTAATTTTTACTACATTATTTTTCAAACTCTTATCTATAATCACACCTACACCATTCTAATACGACTCTTATCAAAATACCAAAGCTTAAACTCTAAACTATCAATATCCTTGGTCTTCTCCCCACCCATTTAGCTTTCTAAATGTATAAAATATTTATCTTCCTATGAATCATAATATCAATTAATTCCATTAATTTGCCTATAACAAAACCAACATTCCATTATTATACCATAATTTTAGTTTCATGGCCTAGCTTCTTTGCCCACATCCATCCATTATGTGGGAACTCTTGCCTATTTAACACTGTATCCAAGCACCGATATAGCGGTCCTTGCACACTTCTCACTGTATTCAAGTCATACAACGCATCGCTTCCAAGGAACGTCATAGCATTAACACAATGTATTAAAAGATTCATGTCATGATTATTCGACAAGTTATACGTTGTTTGTCGACTACCTAACGTAACCCTCCACTTTTCTCATCTAGGACTTAGGACCTGACAATGACAATATTTTATCCATAAATATATGTCTTGGAAAATAATTAAATATATGATGTATCTATCACCTCTCTTAAAAAAAGTAATTATATTCTCACATATCACATTATCCAGCAAAAACCACTCATAATTTAATTATATTCTCACATATCACCCTAATATTTGATGCACCTACTGTTAATATTGACCATCAAAGACAAAATAATTCTCTTTCAAGGAAAGCATCTATACATTCATGATTCATCACTTGAGATTTTCTCATTAAGGAAATGCATTCAGGGGACATATCTAGTCAATTTGATTGTGATAAGACAATAACAATAATGAAGGATAGGATCTTTTGGCCTAGCTTTAAGACAGATGTATCGCTATTTTTGCTCAAATGCTAGATGGTTGTGGGCTCCGAAAATTCGTCCCCGGCCTCCACTCGCTTTTCTTATTCGGCGAGGGAGTTTTAACGAACTAAGTTCCGAGGTAAATTTTGGAAGGCAGATGGGTTTGTAGATAAGACACTACCCAGAGATTTCGCCCTCATTTTGCGAGGACTTTATGATCTGAGTTCTGGTTTCCTATAGGCGCAAGCCCCTATAGTTAATTACCCCTCCCGATCACGAGAGAGAACTTTCGATTAAGGCTAGTCGTCAATCAGATACGTAGAGAATACGTGTTATCTGGCATATAGTAGCAGCAATTGGTTTTGATATTGGTAGAAATTGGATTTGGAAATTTGAGAATTGGGTTTGGAAATAGTTGGAGAATTTGGGAATTTGGAAAGGGTTTGAAAAGTTTGATACTTAAAATAGAAACTTCACCATCTAACACTAAAAGCGGATGGTGGGGGAATGGATGATGGACCCGATCAAGATCCCATGGTTCCGTCATCCCGGGCCATCGTGGTCCCTGGTCTACTTAGTCAGAGGAGGTAGTCGACCCAACCTGACAGAAGGATCCTTGTCGGCAGCCATGGGTTGCTTCGTCCAAGGGGACCTTGTAGACCGGGGTTGGATGTTTGTCTAAGGGGACAAATTTGAATCCACCTTAGCTTACAGAGGGCTTTGTGCCCTATCAATCATATCCTATTGATTCATATCTCAAGGATTTAACGCCATTAAGGAGCGTATTGGCTCTGGCCATAACCGCTATCTGTGGTGCCATTTGGCGGCAAAACCACTCGGTTCAGAGGGCCCCGGGTCATAACCGTTTACCTGCAGTGCCATTTGGCGGCGAAACTGCCGGTTAGAGGTCACGTACCACGTCCTTACTGGCAAGAGATTGTTTGAGAATGGATCCTAGTAATATTTTCGACTAGACATTTAGCTCTCTGTGAGCTAGAGTTTATTTGAATTTGTCCACCCCGGCAGACTGTTGTGGAGGGTGGATGGGTTTTGCTTTAAGATTTTGATGGATTTATTTCTTTTTAAATATTTTTGGAGATTTTGGGATTTTTGGGTTTCGATTTTGTGGATTTTTGGGATTTTGGAATGAACTTTTGGGAGGCATTTGAAAATGTTTGGGAACCCCTCCGGTTGAGATCTGCATTCAACACGGTCATCATCGGGGTGTTCGGGGTCATTTCTCTTTATGGACTGAACCTTGTCACTCTGTCGGGCTGTCGACAGAGGATCGGGTTTCGTAGGCTTTGTACCCTTGAAAGTGAATTCTTTTGATTCTAGGCATTGAAGGCCTAATATGAATGTATTAAAATAAATATTCTGGTCGCCATGGCCACATATTTATTTATTGGTTCGAACCTTGTCGACTCCTATTAACCCGTATAGGAGGATCAGGTTCGAGCCTGAATTCACTTGTCAACCCGCGCAGCATCCCTAGACGTCACGTGTGTACCAATAACACGCTCGCCGGGGCCCATGCGGGTTTTATAATTATTTTTACCCCTTTTAGTGTACCTATGTGTATACAATTTATAGTGCACGTGCGGGGGTACTCTTGGAATAGACGCCTTCTGTCTGCTTGTACGAATGTTGCAGATCCGGTGGCGTTGCATTGTTGTCTTGATATCGACTCCCCCTTTTCTCATTCACCGGGGGTAGGGTTCTTCTTGACTTTGAAGTTTGCTGCCCTGCTTTGGAAAGATCTCCTTTCAAGATCTTTAGTATAGTGGACTTGCGATTTTTGATATTTGTGGAGGCTAGAGTTGTTTCCCTTCTTGAATGCAGGATCGAGAAGATCTTGATCACCATTGTCGTAGGTGATATCTACACTTGTGCCCACAGTGGTTCGCTATGCTTACGAGGTTTTCACTGTTGTTATCCACAAGTGGCTTGTAGTCATTTGCGGGGGACCGTTGTATCAGCTACGGGCTCCTAAGAGTATTCGTAGGAGAACCTTTGCTTTTGCATTGAAACCACCTTTCACCAATCTCAGGTGGGCTTGATTGTACTTGTTTGACCTCGTAGGAATCATCGTAGGAGGTATTTGTACTTGTCGTGTATTACAGTTCTACTTGTAAGAAGGCGATGAACCCGGCTGCAATTGAAGGGCTACTGACTGTGGGAACGAATATAATGACCTTTGTGATATTATTGAAAGCTTATATCATTGTTTGTGAGTGCACCAACAATTCATTGAAAGCTTGTGGGAACGAATATCGATGTGAGTGAACCAACAATTCACTCATATTTGGGATTTTAATGAATGACCTTCATTCATTCATTGACCTCTTTATTCGTAGGGGATACATGTCTTCTACGACGACCTCCTGGAAGTATTTTGTAGAAGATCCATTATTTCTGCATCGAATCCACCCTTTCACCAATCTCGGGTGGGTTTTTGTATATTTGCACTTGTTTGTAGGTCGTTTCACATTCGTAGACATTTGCACTTAGTCTGTTAATCAACCATCTTTCAGTTGCAAGGAATATATGTACTTGTCTTCGATCAGGTGATTGTTGACACTAGCGGGCATTTACATTCGTTGTATGCTTCACTAAACACATCCGTAGAAGGTGTGATTTGATTGGTGTTGGATGTGAGGGCCCAAAGATGTTCAAATCGGACTCAAGCCTGGATTCTTCCAAGTCCAGTTCAAATCAAATTCATGAGCTCAATGTACAAGATCATTTCTATGCCCGTTGTAGTCCAACTCAAGTACTCGCTTGAGTTAGAATTGTTCAAGCCATTAATGTTCAGGTCCAGAGTACAAGTTCAAGTTGATTGTTCATTCACATCCTTGCTCGTCGTGCAATTTCAAGTCTTATAATTTGATTTGAGTTTGAATGTTCAATATCAAATTCTTGCTCGAGTCCAGTCCAATTTCATGTTCTTTTCAATTTTGAACTTGAATTTAATCTTTTATTAATGTCTTTGGAGTTCAATCAAGTCCATGTACGAGTCTCATTTTTGTTCATTTGATGTGCAAATCAAGTCCAAGTACGGTCCATCTTCACCCGAAATTTCGGCAGCCTCCCGGCGTCTCCCCCGTTTAGGGGAAAACTACGAGAAAACTGGGCCTTTCCCACCACGCGCAATAAAGGCGTGTATGGTAGGTGTCCTCTTGCGAGGGCACCGCGGCCGTGATATTTCTTCCCACCACGCGCAATAAAGGCGTGTATGGGGCTCTGACGGTACCTGTTTAAATGACACAATTTGCTTTCCCCCCGCCCGGGGGTACTTATGAGTGACTCCGCCTCGCCGTAGGTGTCGCACCGGGGTCCCTTCCCACCACGCGCAATAAAGGCGTGTATAGGCGGTTTTCCGGTGCGCCACTAACTTCGAGGTAGAGTTTAGGCGATTGCTCGCTTCGTCGTAAGCATTAGACCGGCGTCCCATCCCACCACGCGCAATAAAGGCGTGTATAGGAGTTTTTCCGGTCTGCTGCGAACAACGATGCGAGAGATCTGAGTTCGAAAAATGCATACCTTTGCGGGCTTTTGATGGTGGCGGAGGCTCGAGGATCGAGGGAGAGAGAGTAGCATTTTTTTGTAATTAATGATAATTAATCATTTAATTATAAATAATCCATTAATTATACTTAATTACAACTAATGTTATCTAATTATAATAATTATAATTAAATAAATAATTAATCAAAATTAATAATGCTTAACTATTATAATTAACCTATTAATTATAATTAGTTAGGTCTAATTATAATTAATAATAATTAATGATAATTAGGAGTTAAACATAATTAATAATATTTAATTATAATTAATTATAATTAGTATAATTATTAATTAATTATAATTAAGAAAATAATTATTAGATTAATTATATTTAATATAAATTAATTAATATAATTAATATAAGAAAAAAAAAACTAATCCCTCCCTCTCTATTCTCTCTAGCTTGGCTGAGTTACAGGATTTGGCCGAATAAGAGCGTGATAAGGGAGAAAGATACCTTAACGGCAAGCGAGCTCCTGTTGTTTGCTTTCGATCAAACAGGGAAGGAAAGTCGTCCGAGAAGCGAAGTCGGAAAGTAATAAAGGAGGCGGAAATCTCCTTTACAGCGAGCAGAGTCCTGCTGTTGCTCACGATCAAAATGTCGGAACTCCCAATCCGACGGGAGAGGAGCGCCGTCGAAGGGTTGCGGCTTCCTGGAGTCGGACGGGATGGGGAAGGTTTGGAGTTCGGAGGTTTGGCGCACAGGTAAGGGAGATTGGGGCTTCGATCGTCGGACAGAGAAGGTGGAGGACGGACGATCGTCGGGGCTTCCGATTGGCTTCGGCTAGGTAAGAATGACAGCTTCTTCTTCCTCTCTCTCTCTCTCTCTCTCTCTGCTTGCATGAGATGTCGGCACGGGCAGAGGATTGAAGGTAGGAGCCGAATGTGGAGAGGGAGTTCGGGCGTGGAAGGAAGTTTGTATCGGGAGAGGCTTCATGTGTGTTCGAACAGAAGGAAGCAGCGAACGTTTTATAGACGCGATTCGGGATGCGATCGAGGCTGAAATGCGGGATTTGAGCAGAAATTACGGAGAAGCGATGGATTCGGCGCCGCTCGCAGAGATAGGACTGTAGCAGCGGGATTTCTTGCTGGATTTCGGGATCTCTTCAATCGAACAAGGTATGCAGAGATTTTTTTTTTGTTCTTTTGGTTATTACATGGAGGTCAACAATGGTAAAGAAATGGTAAATATAACTTTGATCTATAGATATCTCTTACAATCTCCCATAGATAATATAATGATCTTAATATGAACTTTATCTTAAGAGTGCCTCCATAATGATCTTAATATGAAGTTTATCTTAAGAGTGCTTCAACTCCATCTTGTTAGTCGTTGATAGTTTTTCAAAAATGGCATTCATTCCATGCTATAAGAAATCCAATAATATCACATATAACATCTATCTTCTTTTGTAATATAGTCCATTTACATGGACTTCATAAGACAATTGTCACAACTAATGATATTTATGAGCTATTTTTAGAAAATCTTATTGAAGAAACTTGACACATAATTTTATTTTCCACTACCTATCACACTCATATTGACGATCAAATTGAAGTTGTCAATAAGAGCTTAGGAGACTTGAGTATTTAGTGACCGATCATAATGCGAATTCGGACTTTTTCCCCTAATTAGTTTGCCTATAATCTTTTTATTAATAGGTCGACCATCATGAGTCCTTTCATATTATTACTATGTACAAAGAAAACCAATTGATCACATAGATTTATCTATTTCATAAAGGTCTAATGCATTTACATCCTAATTCGTAACAAGTATTAGAATTGAGACATTTTCAACTAAAACTCTTAAAAAGTTAACCCTCAAGAAATTTCGTCCCTATAGAGCTATGTGGAAGTTAACAGATAATATTTATAAGGTATATCTTTTAACAAATGATGGATTCCGCTCATATTTAACATGTCAATTTTATTGTATATCATGGGTAAGCCTTGGATAACATTACTCCTATAAATAGTACAAACATATAGTTAATACTCCATCAACCCCTTTGTCACCCCATGTTTAAGATATTATTGTCTAAATCAAATTTTAGATGAACAAATTATAACCACATCTAATTAAGGCATCAAAAAGTTCATGGTTCCTTGGCAAGTTCTATTTCCACTTTAGGATTTAGCTTACTTTCAATGGGTTATATCAATTAAGCCAATAATTTCTATCAAATTATTGAGATTTCATTCTCCAAAGGAGAATCCTATGAAGCTGGAGAGTGTTGATGCAAGACATTGTCATCATCATTGTTGTCATCCTAAAATCTAGTATTTGTGTAGCTAAGAAATATATGGTAATATTTTGGACCCTTATATTGTAAGATCTTTATATCATAATGTTATAATTTTGGACATATATGTATAAGTTTTTTTTTTGTGCCATAACCAATAAAGGGATTTTATGTTATTAGGATTCGTAGCAGTATTAGGCCATTTTTTATGTCATGATTTATTATATTATTAAGTTTGGTGATAGGTATAATAATGATGGTATAGAAATTACGGTGGGTGTGATGGTTGATGTGATAACGAAGGCGCATTTCATAATGATGGTAGATATGAATAAAATGATAATAGATAATTTTTTACTGGGAAGTTTAATTTTGGAGGTAGGTTTCTTTATTTTAGTATCTACCTCTTGTTTCTATGAATAAGGGAGCCTCCTACAATGCTAGGCTTTTAGTGATTAAACAACAACATCAAGCCTTTTTCCCACTATATGGAGTCGGCTACATGAATCCTTTTTCTAGATTCTCATGGTAAAAGTCAAATTCTCATTTAAATCTAATAGAAAAATATCATTTCTAATATCAAGGTTTTTAGTGATTGAATGAAAAAAATTTCCCTCTAAGTTTACTAGCCTTCTTATGTACCTTTACTCCCAAGTGAAGAATTACTTGAGTGTGTCAGTCACCGCTCTTAAAGAAAGACTATTAAGAAAGGAGCAAGATATTAGAGACAACGGACAATTCGTAGAGATTGACTTTAACTTATCCCCGCTTCACCTGGTAACCTTAAATGCATCGCAGGTTAGATCATTCATAGCTTTTATTTCTTTGTTGTTTAGTTGTTTATGTAGAAATTAATATCTAATGATTAACATACTTCAATCATTTCACTCTAATCAAGTTCTATTTAATACATATTTGCTCAATATTAGTTGCATGTCTATCATCAATCACTTGAAAGTAGTTGAAAACAATCGGTATAATTATATAATTGCATGCATTCCATACTAGATTACATTTGTCCAATTACACTTGCTTAATCATGTAGTGGCAAAATTTAACATTCTAAAATGATCCAAGAGGATCAAATAAGGGAAGCTCAAAGGCATATATAGGTGACACTAAGCTACATTATGTCGACTACACCTAAGGGTTTGCTACATCAACCTACAATTAGGTTTGTTGAATCATTTTAATATACAAAAACAACATAGATCGGCCACATCATTTGGGTCAACTACATCACGAGTTCTGTATATCACTATAGTCAGCAATATCATCTTAAGTCTGCTAGCCATAGCAAACGATCAGGGGCACCATGAGAGATGTGTTGCACTAAGAGGGGCACACATCATTTGCAATTATAAGCTTGGTTAGGCACATGATGGTCCCTTGGTTTCCATTGATTGAAGGGATGCAAAGGCATCCCAAGATTAAAGGAATGTTAGGAGCTTTTGAATTATTTTATAAATACTTCAACTTTAGTGAGATAAATATTTTATTTAATTTTCAATTATTCCTTTTATGATACCCTATAACAACAAGTTTATTTTTCACAATATATCTCAATTAGCAAGAATCTTGCAAGATATTATAAGATACTTTTTTAATTAATATATTTTTATGATCATTCTATTCTATCGAGAAAGGCTTTATATTTTCATGTTATCTTGGCTTTTGTTTTAGAAGAAGAGGTCTATTGCAACTATTTTAACAGGACCAAAAAAAAAAAAAGAGTTTTAAAACATTACTCTCCTCTCAGCCTCCCAAGCTCATTCTCTCCCTCTTCATTTCCACAGCATAGATCCAAACTCTTTAGATCGTCCACTCAAAATTAAACCATATATTGTTATCAATTCAATCTAACCTGAAGTCCTGAATTTAAAAGTGAAGGCCAAGCCTTGCTTTTTTTTTTTACCAAATATAAGCTTAACCATTCAGCACCAGCAACTTTATCACCCTCATATTCCTCAACAAAAATAACTAAGCAACCAACTCATCATTTCACAATCACCAGAGATAAATGTTAAACAAAGAATGAGCAACAGGATGTCGTTTAAGGAATAAAAAAATTAGAGAAAACACATCAAAAATTAAAAGCCTCATCGCATAAATTTTCAAATTAACAGTTAAAATGTAAAAGCACAAACATGTCCACAAATATCCACATCTCCTTCAAATCCGCACTAACCCAAAACCCAAATCATGCAAAACCTAACGAAGCGTGATTATAGGATAAAGAGAAAACAAAAACCTTTGGGAATGTAAGCGTTGCGCTTGAGATAGTAGATGTAGAAGCACCAAAGAAATCCGGAAACGAGGTAAAGGAGACTGCCACCGATGTAGTTTCGGAGCCAGGTCTGGAGCGGAGAAGGCAGAGGCCGCCAAATCCATTCCGGCAGAATCAAGCCGAGAACAATGTTGTTGTACCAGCCCGTCTCATCAACGAACTGCTGCAAATATTGGGTCTTATCCATCGCTCACCGCCGAACGCCGCGAGCACCGCCTCAACGCCGTGAGCACCGTCTCAACGCCCGCTGATTACGCCCCGTTTGTCGGGAGATTGTCGGAGACTTCGTTTCTGAGGATGTGGGTCATGCTGGCTGAAAATCCGTGAAAATAAGCCAATTGGCATTCACAAAATGCGCTGGAAGATTTTATCAAATAAAAAAAAGGAAAACATCTAGAGGTAGATTCTGATAAAATTTTTAATTACTATAAACTTTTAAATTTTATGAAATTTTTTTAAAATTAGTATAATATAAATTATTTATATATTATATTCATCTTAAAATTATTTATATAAATTATTAAATTTAATTAAATTTTATGTTATACAAATAAATATCATATATTTTAATCAAAATGTTAATTATGTAAATTTAAAAAAAAACTAAATTATTTTGAAAAGAACTTAATATAAAATATTATTAATATTCTATTAATTTTAAAATAGATCTCAAAATTAAAAGAGGTATCTTACTTATTTTTATGAGGATATTTTGATAAAAATTTTATATATTATATTAATATAAAAAATTAATAATTAAAAAAATTTGTCAAATCTTGGTGAAATATTCTAGCCTTTTTTCTTTGAAATATTTTATTTTTTTGTTTTCAAAATTGCAAAGTACTAAATATTATAATAATTTTAATAACTATAATGGTGATTTCCAGGGAAAATTTATAAACAGTTTAGTGCTTTTTTTATTTTATAGGCTATGTTTGATCTATATATAACATTTTTATATAAATTAAAAAGTTATAAGAGATTTCATAATCCATTATTTATTGCAGTCTTAAATGTCATAAATTTTTTAGTTTTCTTTTGCTAAAAAAATGTTCACCATCAATTAATATGACAAGGTGGTCTTTTATTAAGAGACATAAGTGACAAGGTCAACATCATCTATGTTGTGAATCAAATGTTGTTATCGTAATATGCATGATGCTCATGATTGGAAAGTAACAATCATCATTGATGATGAGTATGCCAAGCGATGTTGTTGTTATCAGTGTAGTGCATTCGGAGCTTTGCAACTATTGCATGACTGTAGCCAATAGATGTTTAACAAGAAACTTTTTTGCATATTTTTTTTTTTTTTTGGGGAATAACTTTTTTGCATATGGATATAGCCTGTTTCTTTCATAAATAGTGGGAATATTATTGCCACTAGATAGCAATGGCACAAGCTATAACACATTTATTATTATTATTATTATTATTATTATTACTGTATATATATATATATATATATTTATATATATTATATATATATATATATATATTATATATATATATATATATATATATATATATATATATATATATATATATATATATATATATATACACGAGTGAGAGGGGAGAAATTGCTTCTGTCGACCGTCTGCCTGCAAACTCGATCTCTTTGTTAAAATTTTAAATGTCATACAATATTTCGATAACTTCCATAAGCAACTTGCTCATCATCAATTAATGTGACAAGTAGGACAGTTATTGAGAAAGATAAGCGGCATGATCATTATCACCGTATGTGGCAAATCCAACATTGTTATTGCAATGTGTAAGATAGTCGTCGATTGGAGAAAAATAAAGATCATTAATGGTGAGCATGACGAGTGACATGATCATTGTGCATCAATGCAGTACATCTAGAGTTATAGTTAGAGCAAAAACATCTACAATTGGAGTATAAAAAGATTGTTCGTGTGAGAAAATCTCCCAAATTTCTATTAATAATATCTTTAAATGTACCAAATGAAATACAAAAGCCTTATTTATAGATTTCAGGAAAACTATTTTTAATATTATACAAAATATTTTTGTGGCATTATTAGTTGGTAATAGCTCTCATAAATGATATTTTCAAGAGTGCAAAAATAAAAACTTTGAGGAGAAGTATGATAGAAATATTTAAATATATATATAATTAATCACATATTGAATAGATTCTTTAAAAATAAATGGCATTATAATCCCATTTTTGTATGGATCACATCTTTTATCCAAGTGAAATATCTTATTTAACAAGATATTATCTGCCAGCTAATAATTGTAAGTATACAGTGCTATTATTTGATACCCCTAATAAATTATGAAATTATTTGATCATATATTATAATCATCTAGAAAATTATTCATCTTTGTTAAGTGGGTATGTTTTTGTATCTATTATAATTATAATGGCAAATTGGTAAGAATGGGGGATTTTATAATATGAGTACGAAGAAAATTCATAAGATATTTTTTTATAATATACTTTTCATAATTTTCATTTATGCTTTTCTCAAAAGTCATTTATGCTTTTCTCAAAAGCTTCTAGATCATATATTTAATATATTTTTTTCGACTTCATTAGCTAGTTTCAAGAGCGGAGGTTTCAAATCTTATGTTATTTTTTCCCTCTTAGACATTATCTAATAGGTTGTAACAAAACCAGTGGTTCCTGGCCTTATATGCTAAGGAGTGAATCATTCTTGCTTTGAATACAATCATTTGAGTGGGTTTATTAACATCAAAGAGAATTTGTGAGAGACTTCATGTTGTGAAGAAGAAATAGCATAATTTTTTAGAAGATGACTTGTAATAACCTAATATGAATTTGTTTGAAAACATGAAAATATGATCCAGCATGCAACGCTACGATGCTAGAAAACGATGTCGTGACATTGAAGGCTATATTCTATATTAACTTTGGGGGCTGCATGCAGTGTTATAACACTATATTGTGAGTGCCACAATGCTAGGCACTAAAAATGATTTTTTTAATATTTTCATTTAAATATCCATACCATCCCACCACCCTTCTTCACTCTTATTTTGTGACTTGGCGGGGAAGGAAAGAAAGGAGAAGAACAAAGCAAGGAGGGAGAGAAAAGAGAAGAGAAGAGAGGAAGTGCTTCGAGGTGTTTTCATTCATCACTTATGTTAGGAGTTTTTTTATAATTGATGTAAATAGCAATACTCTTATTTATGTTTTCAATGATTTTGATTTCTAAGGATTTATCTCTCCTGAATCCACC
Source organism: Dendrobium nobile (assembly GCA_022539455.1). Lineage (NCBI taxonomy): Eukaryota > Viridiplantae > Streptophyta > Magnoliopsida > Asparagales > Orchidaceae > Dendrobium > Dendrobium nobile. The sequence goes on from CM039729.1 coordinate 34,198,713, forward strand.
AATTTTTTTTATCAAGCTTTCATTGTGTAACTTTTTGTATGTGATAGATATGATGCTTATGAACATTTTTTCTATAATATTAACGAGTTTTATCAAATAAATTGAAAATTATGATATTATGAAGTTAATACATAATATACTGATTTTATAGATTTTTTTGAATTTTATATATTAGTGAATTTTATACATAATATCAACTTATATTGCATAGATAAAATGATATGATTAATATAAAATAAATATGACATTTATATGTAAGCAAGGAAGGTTAATTATCAACACTATAATTAATACATATTGTCTCTTAAATATAAAAGCGTGTATAAGAGAGTGGGCTATGAGTTTTTATTAAAATCAAATATTTTTGGTGTAGTTCTAATTATAGCCTATAATCGATTATCGATTTACGTCGATAGGCAGAGGTGGCAACTCTTAATGATTTATTGAAAGCCACTTGTAAATTGATTTAAGATTTATAAACAAGGATGGTAAGATAAAGATTCATGACCAATTGGTCGACAGTTGAGATTTTTTAGGTGAAAATTAGGTTATGTTTTGTGCATAAGTTCTTGTGAAAATATTTCTTTTTGTTGATGTTGTGCAGGGAAATCAGGAAAAGCCAGAAATATCAAAGTCTCCACTGGTGTCACGGCTCTCTGACCAACAACACCGTAGCTCCATCAATGCCCTGGCCAACTATGGAAGCACTATAACACTCTAAGTTTAAGAATTTTGCAATTTAACTCAGTGTCATAGCATTAGCACTGCCCTAGCACCATATTAAAAATTTTGTTGCACTGATTGTTCTATCAGTTGGAAAATAATTCAATTCCCTGATGCTAATATTTGAAGCGCCACAATGCTAAATTGCCTACCTCAGCATTGTAGCGTCTGTCTTTGTTCTACACCATAGTGCTATGGCATGGGATTTAGACCAATTCAATGTGAAGCATCACATTGATTAAACCTAACGCTGTAGCAGAGAACAAAAATAGAGCACTGAAAAGTTGCTTCATTATTAAAACATCGTGATGCCTACCTTTTAAGTGCCACAGTGCATGAGTCAGATTATATACTTGATATAAATAGTTTTCTTTCCAAATTTATGAGGGCTGGTTATCTGTTAATTGTACAAAATAGTAAGGGAGTGAGAGATTAGAGTAGGAAGTGATCATGCATAAGGAAAATCTCATATTGTTTGGAAGTGATTGTAAACTTTATTCCAGGCGATATCTTCTCCTCTTTAAATTCTTGCATCTTATTTGAATTCTTGCAATGAGATTTATTTTGTGTAAAATCATTTTTATGGCCAGCTAATACCATTGTTTTAGGCTTATAATGCAAATGAAGCATATTTTTTCTTTTGTAGACTCTAGTACTTAAAATGCTTTTTGTTATTTTTAATTCTTCATGTTCTTCATTTAATTCATGCAATGATTATCTTTGAAATTAAAATCTAGTGTGATTCATTGCCTTGATGGAGGAATGATGGAATAAATAAGAGGATTGGAACATAAATTTTTCATATCTTGACATAGGATGAATAGGTTTTTGCAGTCAATATAGAAAGAATCACTATAGTAAGGTGAGAGCCTTACTCCACACCCTTTGAAGCTAGATCGAGATGTAAAGTTGCATAAGCTTTAATTCGCAATAAACTTTAGAAAAATCTACCTAAGAAAATATTGCAACATTCAATGTCATAAGTTCAAAATGTATTTAATTTTGATTAATTTATCTTTGCAGCAACAGCAGTAGTGTGTAGCACACCCCCTCATCATAATTTAATAGAATAAAGTTTTTTTTTTTTTGGGAAACCCGCAGCGGAGCCTATGCGTTAATCAAAAAGAAAAGATTACAATATCCTTAAAGGGGACCTTCAGCTCTCTAATGCTCAAAAGAGCTACAAAAAGTCAAAAAAATACTACGAGTCGATGGTCCACTTAAACTACAAGTTACAAAATTACCTAGAAACAATCTAGGGATGTAAGAAATAGCACCCAAAAAATAAAGAAGAAAATAATCAATGAGCGCATTCTTTTTGCAAAAAAAGACAACCTCCACCAAGAAAACCTTCCCCTTTACCTGCAATAGAGAACAAAATTTCAGTTAATAAAGGTAAACCCATGAAGCACTAAAGGAGATCCACAATCCGTCAAACAACCTCAGAATGCCAAAATAGAATAAACAACATGGCAGAGAACAACTAGTAAACCCATTCATGAACCCCAAAATTATTACACCAAAACCAATCCTGCTGTATCCAACCGAGAAGTAGCACAACAAGCCCAAAGTCAAAAAATAGAGAATAATCCAGCTCGAAAACTAGAAAAATAAGCACATCAATCAAGGAACTGAGTGAAGGAACCTAACAAAAATTTCATGCCAAAAGAGCTCAGAAAGATAAGCCCACAGCAACCATCATGATGAAAACCCCAATGTCGCTCAATTATGAACCCATACTCATTCGAGCAAAAAAAAATGCAACAAACATGAGTAAAAATTAGAAATTGCAGACAATTGGCCATCACCACCAAAATGACAGTAGAAATACACTTCCAGATCCCATAAAACAGCAAGCAGAAGCAACCAATACTGACCAGAAAAAAGTCCAACCATAGGGGCCAACACAAAGCCAAGATATAAGAAACCCCCAGAAATCCGACAACCCCAATGAATACAACCAGCTTAGCTAACCAAACTAGCACCCTCTAAATAACAACCAATTCAGCCAACCCGAAAAGAGGCTCCCAGAAATAGAAAAGCAACAAGAGGGGTTTAAATTAGATTAATAACAATTCCATTCACAGCTCAAGCACGAAGACGTAAAACACCAGGCAGGGTAGACCTTAAAACACTTCCAAAAACAAAAGCCACACAACAATGAGCTGAGAAAAAATAAAACCACACACATCATGAACCAATACAAGCAGAACAAAGCCAGTGAACAGCAAAAACAAAAGGCATCTAAATTATAACATAAGGAATACCCATTTTATCCAACACGATCATACCTTTCAATAAGTTAGGTAAATTGGTAACCATGAAGTCAGTAAGATCATTCAAATTGCAACCCAATTTGGTAAGAAAATCAGCACACAAGTTACCTTCCCTATAGACATGAGTAATAATAAAGTTGAAAAAAAATTAAAAACCAATTAATTTTGCGTATAAGATAAAAAAGATTTGGATTGTAAATACTATTCATTTGCCTCATAAGATAATGTATACTGGAAGCGGCATCCACCTCAATCCAAAAATTGGTAATACCAAGTGTAATACATAATTTAAGACCAATATAAATAACAGCAAGCTCAACCAACATCACCTCTTCAAAGGTGTGGCAAAGGCCATAGCCATGTTACCTTGTGCATCCCTAATAATACCACCACACCCATAAGAGTTATTCTTCAACACCCCATCAACATTTAATTTATAAATATTATGGGGAGGTTTGATCCACTGAACCACTTTAGGTTCCTCCAAAGTACTTCTATGGTACAGAGATATACCAAAACTATAAGCCACAAAAAGTAATTTTTAAAATTTTTGGGAGTCAAAAGGTTGGTAGAAAAAGATTGCACACTTTATCTTTAATGTTCCTAATAATGTGGTGAGAGTCCATCTTACAATTATTGAAAATAGAATTATTTCTAGCAAGCCACAAAAACCACAAAATTAAAGGAATGACATTACAAATATGCCCTTTAGAGTTAATGAACCTATAATCAAGAAAATTTTTAAAAGAAATAGGAGACTTAATTGGCTTAACTTAAAGACATCATTAAAGTAAGACCAAATTTTTACAGCTATCGGACAAGAAATAAAGACATGATGCATATTTCCTTCATGAAAGCAATATTGACACTTGGAAGTAATAATAAAACCTATCTTTCTCAAATTATCATCAATAGAAATATAATTATTCATGATTCTCCAAAAAAATAGAAATAGTCGTAGGAAGACTCTTATGATAATTTTTTAACACCAAGCATCTCCCTGAACTCATGACAAGCCTCTTTTAAGGTAAACATACCATTGTAATATGAATTACATGATAATAAATCCTCAAAATCAATATTAATAGCCAGATTCAAAATTCTAATAATAACAATTTCAAGAATGATGTAAACCATTTTATTGTAATCCCACCTATTATCAGTAATAAAAGCTTCTACTTTAGTAGCAGCCATAGAGGAAGATTAAATAAATGATTGAATGGACCAACCTTCAAGCCACTGATCTTGCCAAAAAAAAAAAAAGAGATTAGCTTTACCTAGACCCCATTTGATATGAGGTTCAACACTCCACTTAATATTACATAGCCTTTTCCACACCTTCGAGTCACCATTGTTATAATAACATGTAGTAGGATGCTTACAAGCACAATATTTCTCAATCATGAACTTGGCCCATAGAGAAATTTTGGAATGGAAATTAAACAAAAATTTATAAGATAAATTATAAGATAAATCCCACATATTCTTATAGCCCAAGGCCCCTTCTTCAAGCACACTACAAAATATGTTCCAAGAGGACCAAATAATTTTAGAATTCACATTGGAACCATGCCGAAAGAACTTATTAATTAATTTCTTAATCCTATTACAAACAGCTCATGTAGGTTAAAAAGTTTAAAAAATATACACAGATAAAAAGCACAAATCACTTTTAATAAGAGTAAGTCTACTACCAAAGCTCAGGAAATTAGAATTCCAAGAAAAAAAAGCTTATTATGCACGTGAGAAATAGGATCATCAAAAAGACAAGTCTTTTTCCTACACTTGTAAAGAGGAACCCTAAGGTACATCATAGGAAAAGAGACTTTGAAGAAACCAATATTATTTTTAATGGAAAGCATCCGATCATGAGAAACCTTGTTAGAAATAATAAAATAACTCTTATTTTTAATTAATAGAAAGACCACTACAACTTTCAAATTTATTTTAAAAACTCATGATTTTCTTCACCCTGTTAAGAGAAGCATTCAAAAAATGAAAACATCATCAGCAAAACATAAATGAGAGACAAGAAACCCAACCATAGTTCTATAAAAGTTGGTGGAATAATTCTCATAAAGATTGGAAATGCCTCTAGAAAAATATTCCATAGCAATAATAAAGAGATCAGGAGAAATAGGATCACCTTGTCTCAACCTATGAAAAGACATAAATAAACCATTACTTTTACCATTAACAATAACAGAGAAAAAATAATTTTCAATAGACTGTTTAATAAGGTTAACAAAAGTAGTATTAAAACCAAACAAACTCAAAACATGATAAATAAATTCCTAGTTGATGTTATAATATGCTTTGGCAATGTCCAATTTAAAAATAATGTTACCTCTAGGCACACTAACATCCAAATCATGCACAAGCTCTTGAGCTAAAAATCTTATTCGAAATAGATCTACCTTGGATGAAGCCAGTTTTGTTTGAAGCAATAATTCTAGGGAGAAGAGGAGACAGGCATGGTCATACGGCGATGCTTTCTTCATATCGGGGAGACAGAAGCATGGTCGGAAGGAACTATCATTTTCGGAAGGCCTTCTAAATAAGGCGAACGGTTCATGAGTAACTTGGAGATCAACTTACTAGAAAAGGTACAGAGACTTATAGGTCTAAAATCATTCCAATTACAAGCTCCATTCTTTTTAGGAATATGAACAATAGAGGTGGAAGAAAAGAACTTAGGCATTGTATTACCAGTAAAGAAAAAAAAATAACATTTAAAAAGATCAATGTTAATAAGCCCCAAGTTTTTTGAAAATAATTAGTTGTGTAGCCATCTGAACCAGCAATAGACTCTGAATTCAAATAAAAAATATCTTCTTCACTTCCTCCAAAGTAGGAGATGTAATAGAACCAAATTATCATCCTGATTAATGATGTGGGGAATAATGTTAGGCTTGTCAATAACATCAGGAATGAATTTTTTGTTAAATAATCCTTCAAAGAATTCCACACTAGAAAAAAAATTTCTCAACATATTCAGTGGAAGAACCATCGGCAAGGTTAATTTTATAGATCCAATTTCTAGCTTTATTCCTCTCAACTAAAGCATGAAAGTACTTAGTGTTATTGTCTCCATCAATAAGGTTCTTCAGAGCCGCTTTCTATTTTCAACAAGCTTCTTCATGGGCTTGTAATTTTTAAAAAAGAGTTTTTGGCTTGCTTTAATTAAGTAAAATTAACATCAGAGGGGGAATGTTGACAGGTATGCTCCATGGAGTTAACTTTCTCATCCACATAAATGATATTAGTAAAAACATTTTTGAAAACATTTCTATTCCACCAATTGATTTTGTGTTTTAACCTTTTCAACTTAAGCCAAAATATGTTCATACCAAAAATGGAGTTTTCTTGTTCATACCAAAATGGAGAATGGTCTAATAAGGTTCTACCAAGATGTTCAACATGAATTGAGGAGAAGGAATTTATCCAAAAATCATTAAAAATAACAATGAAATTGCAATCCATGATCATATTATTAAAATCTTCCATAGATTGATAAAGAAGCGTAGAGCCCCCAAGTCTTTTAGAAGGGGTAGAAATAGTATTAAAATCTCCACCCTCATGCTAGGGAGAATTAATGGTGTCATGAAATTGATTAAGTTGGTCCCATAAAGTCCTTCTAGTAATATGAGAAGACATAGCATAGACAAATGAAGGAAAATAGTTATAATGCAAAATTTTAATACTACAATGAATTACATGGGTAAAATCACCCACAATATTAATCACTATAGGATCCTTCCAAAGAACCCAAATTTTGTTAGACTCATTAGCCACACCATTATTAAAGCCCAAGTACCTAGCGGTATTTTCCAACTTACTATGAGAAATAAAATGTTCAATCAAAATAAGCAAAGAAATATTATGAATACGACATAAATTTTTAACTCTAATTCTAGTAGAAGGACAACCAATGCCCCTAACATTCCAAATATTAGACTTAAATATTAGAATGTAAATGAGAAGTTTATGATTGTGTGGTTCTAGGTGATTGCAACATAATGTTTTTATTTTTCTTGTTCTTCCTCGAATGAATTAGAGAAAAATCACAGAATTCATCACTCTGATCTAAATTACCATTATCTGAAAGGTCATGGCCAATAGAAGATTCAATGTTATGAGACAAAGTAAGGTAATACTTACAACCCTTTTCCAAATGACTACCTTGATTCATCAAGCTATCCTTAATTTCACCTTGAAAAAAATCATCTTCTTCCATATTTTTGCTCCCTAGTGTCCTGCACATTATTTATATTATTAGAAAAACCATGGGAACCAATATCATAATTATTAAGAGCATGATTAATTTTAGAAGACTTCAAGTTAGTAGAACAAGGAGTTTTAAGACTAACTAAACTGTTGTTATGCTTAACAACCATAATATCCATTTGTTCCACACTGTTGTTAACCACCCTATGGTTCATATTATCGATACCAATGGAACAATGGTTGTGAGATTCAATGAGAATAGCTGGGGATTCCTCAACATCATCGCCATCAAAACCAACCTCCCTAGGTACCATAGAGTCATGAATTTCATTCCCAACAATGTTTGGAGCCTTGGAGATGGTCTATTATGGCAAGTTATGCTACTGAAGGCTTTCATGCACTGGGTTAGTCAAAGTTTACCCTTCTGATTCTTTTTTGTGTTTCCTTAATCTTGTGTAAATGAGGATGCAAATTGAATCATTCAGCATTATAATGATCATGAATTTTACAGTAAGTATAAAATAATGGTAAATTCTCAAAATCAACATTTTGTTGGTACCCATTAAGCTTAGAACCAATCCAAATTTTCTTTGGATGTTTCTTGGAAATGTCCATTTCAATCAAAACCCACGCTATAGATAGACGTGTGATGGATGTAGTCACCTAATCATTTTGTAATGGTCTACCAAAAATGGAAGCTAAAGAAAACAAAACTTGATGGTTAAATAAATGAAGCCTTTGATTAGGAAATGAAATCCAAATCAGAGCTATCAGAGATTCCTCATGCACATCAAAATCAAGAGTCCATTTAAGTAATCGCATTTGACATCCTTGAATATAGTATGTTCTTCTAGAAAAAAATCGATTATAATCTAAATCATTTGAGAGTTTAATTGCAACATGGCGTTGATCCATCAAACCTATAGTAAACAATCCCGAAAGTTTGATATTTAGAAAGAACTTATGTATAACATCAAGATTAGGCCCACGCACTTACCCACTAGAGTAAAAATGAAGGGCACAGAAAGATTTGAAATAACGTTTCCATCAAACATCAAAGCTGGCAACCCCTTGAAAGAAGTATAAACAAAATCCACCTTAGAAGAAGATGAAGAACAACCAACGAGAACATCCTTAAAAGAATGGGAGTGACCATCCGCATTTGAGGTAAGCCAAGGGAATGATTACAATGGCATCATCATCACCCAAAACCCATGGGAAAGCGAAAGAGGAACAAACCAAAATCACAAAACTACACGCGAGAATAGAAAACTGAAACCAAATCCAAGGAAAGCAAAAAAAAAAAAAAAATGATCCACGAGGAGGAGGAAATGATCACATCAATTAAACCCTAGAATCACCAATATCCAAGCATATGAGTTTTGACTCATCTATTTAATATAATAAACTTTTTATTTATTTATTTAATAGAATAAACTTATTTTTAGTGGAAACCCACGGAGGGGCCTACGCATTAACATAAAGGCAAAGGTATAAGGTCCTTAAAGGGACCTCTAGCTCTATACTGCTCAAAAGAGCTACAAAAAGAAAATAAAAAAATCCCTATGAGCACATGATCCTTGCTACACAAAGTTACAAAAGATTCTAGGTACATTCTATGGTGCACAAGAAGAAGCACCCAAAAAGAATGAGAACATCAAACAGTATCCTTCAGCGTGAGCTTCCTGTCAAAAAAATTAGTAGAGCATTGACCAACACAAAAAAGATCCTGCAAAAAAGATTAAAATGCACACCAAGATAGACACAAAATCAAATAACAAGAATGAAGTTAAAAGTACCACCAGTGAAACATGTTACAGTCAATCATATTCCCACAAAGAGTTATCACCTTAGTCCTCTCAAAGTAATAGCTCCTCCTCCAAAAAATTAGAAAAATCAAACTATCCCAAATAGCAAGCCATGGGTAGAAACAGAAATGGAACAAACACAAAGCACAACAGCTAAATAACCACAAAGCACAACATCTAATCAGAGTACCCATCACACACAAAGAAATAATGGTGTGGATCCAAACAATAATCTCCAAAATAAAAGAAATACAGTCAACGCCAGAGGGGATTGGGCAAGATGAGCTCAGGAAAGAATGAAACACGCAAACATCATAAGGTAAGACCTAATGCTGCTTCATCCAGCCCAAAGGCCCCAGCACGCACCACCACCCCCGGGCACACTAGGTATAGCCAGATACCCAAACCCAAAAAAGGAAGATCAAAACAATCCAGATATAACCAAACCAGACTCCAGAGAGCCACCTTCCTCACAACATAAAAGCCCTAGGTACCACAACAAGCCAAGGCCATCCAACATAACACCCAGGAGCCCAAACCAAAACCCACAGAGCACCTAGAAAACACAACAGAGAAGAACCAGTCAACCAACAAGAACCCAGCATTGAACCAGACAAAATCCCAAAAAAGCTTCAATAAAATAAAACCATCCAACAGGCCAGGTAGCAGCCACATCATTAAATCTAAGAAGCCAAGACTCCCACAACCATCAGACTTGTGCCCACCCAAGACCCGAGAGAGGAGAGCAACAAACAGTAAATCCATCAAAAGGAGTTTACAATCATAGCTCAGCCCAAAAAAACCACAACAGAACTAGATGAGAACCACCAACATAGAGAAAAAGAGATCAGAGCCTCCCACCAGAAAATAACTAGAACAATATCAGAAAACCAAAGCCAACCAGCAGAGCTGGGCCAAACGAAGATAACATGAAAGCCAATAGGAAATAAATTAACTTCTAACATAAGGATAGGAAATTTTGTCCAGTCTTAAGAGGCCTTTAAATGGAATTGGGGCATTGGCTTCCACGAACTCGATGAAACAATCAATCCAAGAGCCAAACTAAGCCAACCAAACTGCACAAGCATTGCCTTCCTTAAGCACATGAGAAATATAAATATAGATAAAAACCATCAAATGTTTAATGTCCCTAACAATATAAAAAGCCTTAGAGTCACAATCCGAGTCCACCTCATTAAATATGCATTGAATATTATAAGATGGCTCAATCTTAATAGTAATGTTGGCAATGTCAAGGAACATACAACTTCGCAACCCATAAAGAATGGAAGTAAGAAGAGCCATAAGAGGATTACCATTAAATAAAGGCCCTACAAAGCCAAGAATAACATTACCATGACAATCTCTGATGATACCACCACACCCCATATTTTTAATCTCATTAGCAATACTAATATTCATCTTGAAACAACCCACAACAGTTTTAACCTAAAAAATAGAACGAGGAAAAGAAGGAAGCAAAGAGGCCTCCATCATGATACCTAAGTCAAAAGCAGCATCATAACAATTTTTGAAACCTTTAATAGACAGCAAGTTAATAGAAACCAAACTAAGCAATTTAAGCTTTGTGATTCAAAGTAGATGATATTAGGGCATTGGTAGGATATAATTTTTCTCATGGGATCGATAACATTCTCTTCAATATATTACTTGATAGACATATGCTATTGCATAGTTAATACCATAATAATAAACTAGATAGCTAGTTGTGGCTTCCCATCAGGGTTAAATTAAAGACTAATGACCAACTTGTTTATAGATAGGGTGAAAGATATATAAAATATCATATTAAAGCTGAATGTCCTTCCTTATTATGTATAATCATATTCATGATAGCATGTATATGATAGGATATTAATTTATTGATAATTAAAATTAAAGGCACACTGATAGAACCTACAATGATACTAACACATCATGGCATAACATATAATAGGAATACTGATATATGCTGATAAATATATTGATACAACATCTCGATATAACATATTAACATGTATGTGGCATAATGATTGATTGAAGCATGTAATAGAATCATCAGTATGAATATAATTGATAGATAACTTAGGCTTGTTTCATTGTACAACCCCTTGATCATCTTACTAATTTTCATATAGATTGATATAATTCTTTGACTTATTGAATAATTTAACTAATATGGTTTCATAATTATATTAGTTTTATTTTTAATTAATATTGATTCCACATATTGTTTATTATTCATACTAATAACTTATCAATTGATATTGACTAGAACTATATTTGAACCAGGCATATTGATTATTTTTCCTTATAGTAAATATAGTGTTAAGTTTTGGCTACTTGTTAGGCTATGTGCACATTACATCATTTTAATATAATTTCAGGTAAAAGTAAGGATCCAGGAGAGTGAGACTAGAAAGTGATGATATTTTAGTTTTATATTTAGTTTTTTTTATATACTCTTTTATAGCCCGTTGTGACTATTTTATATATTATTTTGGGGCTTTGGTCTTTAATAAGGATGCAAATATTAACCATAGTAATATAATTATATTTTTCACTGTTTATATTTTTCCTTAATACAATTAGTTAGCTCTGGTTATCAATGATCTAGTTGTTAATGAATTGAAAAGAAAATGGATAATAAAGAAAAAAAATAAAATTATTCTATTTAGATCTGAACACATTATAATGTGGTATCATAGTAACTATTAGTAAAAGAATTATATTGTAATTAGAGTTGCATTAATTATTACATTATTTATTGGTTAAATAAGTTTATAGATTTATTTTATTTTAAAACAATTATTTTGTATTTTGAATTTTTTTATTGATAAGATAAATGGATCTAAAAGAAAAAAGAAAAGAATACTTAACTTGATACTGAACATTTCAATAATGTTTGAGAATATGGTGAAGTTTGCTGGCATGATCGTCTAGATGATTACTGATAAATTAGCAAATAATCTAGTCCTTATTACAAGATAATGGATAAAAGTACTAAGAAAAGGATTGGCAAGATTATGAAAGCACATGTTCTGCAAAATGTTACGTATGGGAGAAGACATATAAGACCCTATTATAGGGTGATCGGATAATATTTTAGGTGTAGTGATTTTGGAGAATGGATGAATGCCCATTGCCTAGACATGGGCAGGGTCAGGTTCACATTGAAAGAAAATAGTTAGAACAAAAAAAAAGAGGCTACTAAAGTACTTGATGATATGATTAGTATTATTATGTTTTATTCTTTTTTTAGTTAAGTTTTTTTATGTAATTTTAATAGAGATTCTTAATTTTTTAATTCTCAAATTGATTTGATTTAGTATATTATAGATTTGGTTTTATTTTAAGCATATTCTCTTAAACTGATATACTAATGTCATGAATGGCATTTTTTAAAGGTGGGGAGGTTATAATAACTAAGTAGTTTAAAATAAATTTATAAAAAAATATGAAAATATGATCCAACAGGTAAAGCTGTAATGTTGGTAATCCCGTTGGCATTAAAAGCACTTTAGCACCACAAAATTCTACTATAGCATTCAAAGCCCTATTATAAAGAAACTTTGGAGGGTGGTATACAACACTGCGGCGTTGCATCGTACACACCACAATGCTAGGAGCTAAAATTGATTTTGCTAATATTTTTTACTTAAATATCTCTACCATCACACTACCCACCCTCACTCTCATTTCATGGCTTACTGAGGAAGGATATAAATGATATATAAGTCTAGGATTAAAGTTGGATGTCCTACCTTATTATTCATAATTGCATTCATGATTACATTTATATGATAAAATATTAATTGATTGATATATATAATTAAAGGCATACTTATAGAACCTATATTGATACTGATACATCATGGCATATTATACAAAAGGGGTATTGATAGATATTGATAGATATACTTATACAAAATCTTGATATAGCATATTGATATGATATATTGATAGACAACTATACTTGGCAGAATGATGATAGTAGTATGTAATAGAACCATCAGCATGAATATAACTAATAGACCATAAGATTATTTCAATATACAATACTTGTAATTGATTGATAGTCTTCTTATCACTTTTATTATAGATTGATAGACTTCTTTTGTATATTGAATAATTTGGTTTTACGTATCATATTGGTTTTGCTATTGATTGATATTAATTTCACATATTGCTTATTATTCATACTAATTTCTTATTAATTAATATTGACTGAAATTGGAACTGGAACAAGAATATTGATTATTTTTCCTTACATTAAATGCAATGGTAAGTTTTGGTTATTTGCTAGGTAAGGAGCCTATAGAGTGGGGCTAGATAATGATTCTAGTTTAGTTTTATTTTCAACTCTTTGGTTTTATGTTTTCTTTTGTAATATGTTATCACACACACACACACACACACACACACACACACACACACACACACACACACACACACACACACACACACACACACACACACATATTATTTTAGGTATTTGGACTTTTAATCAGGATGTAAACATTTACTATAGTAATATAATTTATTTTTTTTTGTACTCATGAATGCAAGTACTCAACTCTTGTTATCAATGATCTAGTTGTTAATGAATTAAAAAGAAAAAGGATAATAAATAACAGAAGAAATGAAGTTCTTCTATTTTAGATCCAGGGGATTCACATGACTCTAGGAGTAGAGATAAGATTTAGCATTGTCTAGCCTTTTTATTTCGATTTGTGTTATCTATTATGTAACTTTCTCACTTTAACTTACTATAAATTTTTAATTATATTTTAAAAACATCCAACCCACACCCCCTCCTTCCTAGATCGTATCATTGCCTTAATTAGAGAGTAAGTGCTCATATTTTTAAGGCTTCAAATCCTAAGAGCAATCTCTTTGAGACACTTATGAAATAATATGGGTGTAGATGGATACTATATGTAACATCTCCCACTTTTTCATAATATTCCTTTAAAAAAAATTTGTATGATTACATTTGTACAATTTGAAGATTGTTTCAAATGGAACTTGATTGAAACTAATTACTCTCATCCCACTAAAGAAACCGATGTATTTCCACGGGTCGCCCTCGTGGAGTACTTGAGTTCTTTCGCATTTCTCGTATAGTTTTTCGTGGATTAGCATCTCGAGGTGAAAATGTTTATTGTTGCATAATAGATGAACCCTATTATGTTGGGTTACATAAGAATTAGAGTTAGCATAATTAAATTTTAAATCTTTAAAGTTTTGAATGCATTAAAATCATATGATTAAACTTGTGCATTAATTTGTAAGAGTAGTGAGGATATATTGGATAGAATTATAGTAACTTACAAAGAACTAATGAGGGTTACCAATGGGACATCAACTTTTTGGTGCAAGAATATGAACTCTTTTACAAGAAATCACATGAAAGGATCACAAAATATATAATAGATTAACTAAGATAATCATTATTTTGCATTCTCTAGGAAAATAATACTCTTGCCTAGAAAAGATAAACAATATTCTTAGTAGTTTACCTAATATTTGGAATGCAAAGTTATTATAATTATGAAAGAAAAAGATTTGTCTATATATTCCATAGAATTATGGCTTGGATTTCTAATGACTTATGAGAAGAAGATAGTGCAAAGGAATAAAAATAAATTAAAAAGGAAGAAAACCAAACAAATAACTAAAAATGCACAAGACTCAAACAAGTGAAATAGAATCTCATGGTGACAATGAAATTGCTCTAAAGATAATAAAGTTTAACTTTCTTTCTTTTTTTTTTGGCAAAGAAAAACAAATCAACATCAATGGAAAAATAAATAAATAATGACTTAAAAATAATATTAATAAAAGTGAAACTAACCTTGTTATTTACTAGATTGCAATATGCCAACACATATTCAAGGTGACATAACAAAAGGACAATAAAAAGAAGTTCACAAAGAATCAACAAGCATTCTTAATTTGCTTAAATTTAAAATTCCTGGCAAATGAATTAAAGAATGAGGTAACTTAAACATAAAGGCAAAGGATGCTTAGAGTGATTTTGAAAATGAGAAAGAATTGAAATAAATTTATTTATGAAGAATTAACATGCATTAGAATTGCAGTATACATATTTCTATTACATAGTGAATTTTGTTACATTAAAATTATATAGGATGAAGACTTTGCATTGTATTTGAAATTAGAAAGAAATTTTTTTATTTTGCAAGCAAAATACTAAAAGCACCAACATCATATTGATACATTATGACATGGAATAAATTAAGTAGTTTCATTATTGTAATGTTATGTTTGTAATTTTATAATTTTATTTCAAAATATTTGATGAAAAATCTATTTGAGGAGATGTTTAATATTTCATGCATTTGGGCCCCCTTTTAAGCAAAGCTGGGTCCATATCCAAGTAAAAGAATGCCACACCATTCAAGTCAAGCCAACCTTATCCCCACATCATCATAGGTGGAAAACACATCATCGTAGGTGGACAACACTTTTAAAACACTACTAATTTGATGATGTTACAATGTCCTCATGTGTATGAATAAGGAATTAAGGGATGCCTTTTTGAGTTCCCTGCTGATACATGTTCTTGGAAGGTTCAATCCCTATCCTCCATTGGAACCATCAGTAACATTTTGGCCTCCCCATTATTTATTAATATTTTTATTAAAATAATATTTATTTAAGTGATTGAAAAATGAGTAATAGAGATCATTGTTGAATGAAATAAAGGTTTAGAAGAATGTTTTTTTTTCTTTGAGGTGGCTTGGTGGCTAACTCTTGAAGACTAGTTTGGTGACTTTTCTCCTATAGAATCATTTGGTGAGGGTTGATTCTATCTATTATATTTTATCATTTATACTTTTATTATTTTGAGGTCATTGTAATCTCCTCATATAATCTAGCGTTGATATCTTGAATCTCTTAAGAAGCGAATCCATTATAAACCATATCAAAATAGTTAAAAATATGCTCACTTTCCCATCCTTTATTTTTATACACCATAACACCTTTAAAAACTCAAGTAATGTTTAATACCCTTTAAATATCATAAAGAAGAATTAATTTAACCTAGACTATCAGTCAACCCTTCAAAGGTCCTACCAACATTTGGTATTTAAGCTAGATAGGGCATAGAATTTGTAAAAAAAACTTGACCAAATAAGGATAATATAGCTAAAGTGCATGATTTGTACTATAAGTGAACTTGAATAAAAAGGCATGACATGTCTAATATGTAATTAGTTAAAAAAGAATAACCAAAAGTATAAATAGCACAATCAAAAGAGCATAACAATACTAGGATTGTACTTAATCAAAAGATTATAACCAAACAAAAGATGATTCTCAATCAAAACAGACAAAATGAGGGGATAAATAATACAATCAAAAGGATATGATTATTTTAGAAATATACTTAATAAAAGGGAATTAGCTTAGTCAAATAAAAATCCAATAAAAAGTGCATTGCCAAACTATCAAGTAGAAGTCGAGATATTAATCGGTGATGAAATTCATACAATGGTGTAGACTAGACCAAAATGATTTATAGAAGTTTCTCAAAGGGTGTGTGAGATATATGCCACTTTGTCATAGAAATGGTTAGGGTAGATTATCCTAGACTATTGAGTAAGATATCCTAAGAAGTTTTGCCCCCAACTAGCTAACCCACCACTAATGGTAGACTAATAGTACACTCAAAAAGCGCAATATTATGTTTAACTTAAGTAAATTATGTTTGATTTTAAGTCATAAAGTTCACATCAAATTATTAAGTTAATATGTTAGAGCACAATACAATAATCATATGTTCCTAAAACATTAAATAAGTCTAAGGGATATGCACCATATTATGGAGTAAATTAAGTAATTTATTTTTATAATAATATATTATTATATCTTTTACTTTTTAAATATTTATTTTAGAATATATTTAAAGAGTTATTAAGTTGTAATATTACATGCCAGGTGTCCAAATTTTAATATAAAGCTACTATTAAGTGGAAAACTGTGATAATATGAGGGTGTTCTTATATAAAACATTTTATAAGAAGTTAAAAGGAAATAAGTACAAGTTAGGACATGAAAATCTTATCTCAACCCATATAAAATACTCTTGGTAAATCACATCATTAAATTTAAAGTCTAGTTATCTCACAACCCAACCCAAAAGAACTCCTATCATGTTGAGATGTGATAGACAAATCCCATGATCTAACTTTTGATTGTTTCATATTCTCTTCCAATATTCATTTTAAATAAATTAAAAACTACAAAGTTACTAAAACATACAAATATTGAAATTAAATTCATCCACAAGATTTATTTCATTTCAAAATTTTAAACCACAGTAGATGTCTATAAAGATAAGCTACATAATTAAAAAATAAACTAGCCATGATTGTATAAAAGTAAAAAACAAAGAAATACCTACAAACTCAAATCTAATCTTGAACAACTAATCAACAAGTTCCTTCCCCTTTTTTTTTTTGAAAAGAGCAAGTAAATGCATTAATAATCAAAGAAAATAAGCAAACTACAAAGTTGATTCCTCCTTTAACAAGTTGAAGAACGAAAGAGGAACCTTATTCAAACATAAATCTTCCCAAATGAAATTGCTAGTTAGAGCGAAGTTAAGACACATATCAGTTAACTTATTACTACTTATATCTATACATTTAAAAATAACATAACTGAAATCCTTAAAGAAATCAATGTCTTCCATATTCCTTGAAGCCATCAACCATAGCGTGTTGAAGAATTCTAATAACATTAGAATTGTCACTTTCAATAATAACTCCTTTGTATTTGAACATCCAATCTTTAATAACCTCTTTCAAAGATTTGACAGCAAAGAGTTCCAATTGAGAAATGTTCCAATGGATACAAGATCTTCCAAAATCCAGCAAGAATCTCCCTTTGCAATCACGGAACACTCCTTCAATTCTAGCTCTATAAGATGAACCAAGAGAAGAGTCAACATTAACTTTTAGCCAATCGGGTGGAGGGGGATGCCAAATATTAGACAGTCTGATCGACTGGTTAGCATCCCAACTATCCGAGCTAGAATTAAAAGACATTTTAGAAAGTGAAGAGTAGCTAACAACATTGGAAGTGATCACAACTATACTTTCTTCGACTCCTTCATGGATGAATCTATTTCTAGCCTTCCAAGACAGAAACACAGCATTGCAAAATAAGTTGAGGAGCATACAATTACGTACAACGATGGACTCCAGCCACCTCTAGTAATCTTCAAAGTTATAAAAAAAGGGGATTCCAAATCACCATTTATTTAAAAGTAACAAAACTTCTTTCAATTTGACATATTTGATAGCTACGTGCTCTACATCTTCAATTCTGTTCCAGCACCTTAGACAATTTTTTTTTTACTTTGCAATCTTCTATAGGATAAGAAATGGCAAGTAGGAATTGCATTTCTAAATAACCTCCACTAGAAAATTTCTACAAAAGAAATTAATTTAGCTTTTTTGATCCATTTTCAAAATCTTGGTTCATCCTGTTGTTCCTGCATAACTTCAAATGCCATTCCATAAATTGATTTACTCAAATTCTGTTATATCAGCTCCAGCCTGTCTTCCTGAGAATCTACTTTGATATTTATTTACAGAATTAACTCCACCAGATCATAGCCAAATACTTTCAGTAGTTCATCCACATTCGAGATTACCTTATCGCCTTGTGGCACCACATAAGTTGGCCATTTGTTGATGCATTTGTCCAAAATCCAATTGTCTCTATGAACATAATTAGATGAACCATTTGCAATGTTCCATCTCACCATAGGATT
Organism: Dendrobium nobile; assembly: GCA_022539455.1. Classification (NCBI taxonomy): domain Eukaryota; kingdom Viridiplantae; phylum Streptophyta; class Magnoliopsida; order Asparagales; family Orchidaceae; genus Dendrobium; species Dendrobium nobile. Next base: position 34,217,558 of record CM039729.1, read on the forward strand.
AAGTAACCTCCCACAATCAATTATAAATTTCCATGAAGAAGAGAATCCCTTCTTAGTGTCTCCATCTTCAACCTTCATGCCATACTTAGGAGCAAGAGTTTTGTGTAGCAACGATTTTTTGTTTTGTAAAAATCGCCAAGCCAATCTAGCTCTTAGAGCTTCAACTTTAGAAGTAGAAGAATAGAAATCATGGAATCCCCATTTTAAAGGTTTGCACAATTCAAACCAGCTTACATAATGAATACCCAATCTTCCATTTGACTTATTCCATAAGAAGCTCCTACACAACTTATCAATTTCCTCAAGCACACATAAAAATAAGTAAATGTGTGCTATGGAATGTCGGATAAGACAGCATAGTCAATTTGACCAAGGTAAATTTGCCAGCCAACAAAATTAATTTGCTACCCCAAATGTTGAGCATCCTCAATGCTTTTTCAATGATAAATTGAAAATCAGCAGCCATTAATCTTCTTAAAGCAATTTTTATCCAAGATAGAAAAATTCTTTAACTGCTTTGAAACCCATAATATGATTGATGGCCTTCCTTCTTCTTTTATTAAAAAATTTTCCAAAAAGAAAGGCAGACTTGTTAGCATTAATACATTGACCAGTCTAGTCACTAAAATCACAAAGAATTCCCTTAATCTCCTTTGCCTCCTTCTTGTTAGCTTCAGAGAATATCATCACATCATTTGCATATAATAAGTGTGATATCTTTGTGTCTTCTATACTAATGTTAATCCCAATTGAACTTTGAGCAAATGCATTAGAAAGAAGTTGGGAACAAAGAATGAAAAGAAGAGGAGATAAAGGACAACCTTGATGGAATCCACTCCTGGCTTCTACCCTTTCTGATAAATTACCATTAATAGTTAATGAAAATCTTGGATCTTCAACACACTCCAAAATGAGATTGGAGAATTTTATAGGAAAGAAAAAATAATCCAAAACGTTTCTAAGAGTAGACCAACTCATAGAGTCATATGCTTGCTCTATGTCAATTTTAAATGAAATAAGGCCTTTGGTTGATTTAGAATACCTGAATTTATGGAACATTTCTTGAGCAACCAGCACATGGTCTGAAATAGACCTACCCTTAATAAATACCACCTTCTCCATCAAGAATAGCTTAGGAATAACAGCTATTAATTTATTCAAGATCACCTTAGCCGCCACCTTGTACACAAAATTACACAAGCTAATTTTAGGAATGAGAACTATTAAGGTATCTTTCCAAGCTTTGTCCAAATCACCATGACAAAGAAAATTATTTATAGAATTCCAAAATTCAACTTTGATAATATTTCCATAAGCTTTGATAAACAAATAAAATATACCATTATATCTGGGGGCAATATTACCTCCAGTTTATTTTAAAACCAGCTCTATCTCATCCACAGAACATTCCCTTTCTAGCACACTTCTTTCAACATTTTTTAAGCCATTCAGAGGCAATGGCCACCCATCATAGACACAACTCCTTTGTCTCCATTTTTGGTTGAAGAATTGAAGTAGAACCTCCTCTATTTGTTTATGTTCTTTCAACAAAGCACCATTTTCATCTTTTATTTTAACAATGCTATTCGAATTCCTTCTTGCACTAGCATAAGAGTGAAAGAACTTTGAGTTGTAATCACCCTCAACAATCCATTTGACCTTTGCTCTTTGCTTCCACCATGCATTCAACCGAGCCATAGTTAAGTTCAGTTCATTCACTTTAGCTTTCCAAATCCAACATTCTTCTTCTGAAAGAAATCTAGTATCTGATTCTTTGGTTTGAAGCTTCATAATATCTTCTAACAAGCAAACTTTTAAATGGTTCAAATTCTTGAGTTTTGCCTTACTCCAGAAGAATAGAGACTTTAAAGCTCTTTTAAACTTGATATTCTGAATATGAGAATAGTTACCCAAATATACCTTGTTCCATTCCTTCTTTACCACAGTTGAGGAAGCCGGAAATGAGGCCCAAACGTCCTCAAATTTAATGATCCATTTAGCCACCAGATTAAAATCAAGAAAATTAAAAATAATTGGACAATTATTTGAAGCTATTCTAGCCAAGTGTCTAACAACCAGATGATGGGATGAATTTAAAGCCGTTGAATTAAGGAAGCACCTATCCAATCTTTCAAGAATACGAGCCCCACCAGTTTTGTTATTGCACCAAGTAAACCTGGGGCCTATAAACCTAACCTCATGATAGTCATTATTAAAAAAAAAAAAAGTCCTTCATTTCTTTAGGCCCTTGGGAAAATAAAAATCTTTTCCCTCCTCTCTTGTCCTCTTTTGAAGTCAGACAATTAAAATCCCGTCCCACCACCATAGGAACATCAATTGTAGAATGCAATTCCAACATCTCCCAAAGCTCTCTCCTTTTATACATATCTTTATTTTCATACACATAAGCAATCCTCCATGTTCCTTTGTTGATGATTTCTAAATCATCAATAACACATTCAAAAGAAGAATCAACAACTAAAAAATCAGCCAAATGAGAATTCCATAAAATAATAATACCTTCCGACAACCCATCTGAAGGCACATTAAAATGTTCCCAACCATCACTAATCAACAATTTGACTTCATTTTTATCAATAGAAGACAATTTGATTTCTACCAAACTCTAAAAGAAAACACCATTCAATTTAGCAAACTCTTTAAGGTATAGAGAAGCACATTTCTTCCTGGCTCCTCTATAGTTCCAAAATGCTATAGAAGACATTAATGTAAGAGAGGGGAAGAAATCCCCATAAAAATCATAGCGAGACATTAATTTAAGGCTCCTCTACAGCTCCTTCCCTTTTATAGATCCTGAAAACTAGAAGTAAAATCATAGCGAGCTATAATTGATCAACATGCCAAATAGAGTGATCTAAAATTTTAAATTCTTTTATTAAATATTTAAAAGTTTTTAGATACACTGTGATAAAATTATTATATTGAGAAAGACAATAAGAGTATAATAGTTATCCAATCATTTAAATATTAATACTAAGCAAATAAATAAATTAAAATTCATATTATAGAGCACTTTATATCATAAAGTAGTTCAAATCACATTTCTTAGATGCATACAGAATCTCAAATGATTCTAGCCCCTTATGAATCACTTTTTGTACTTATAACATTATAACGTACCAGAATATAGCTTATAGCCACTAGAATATACTTTATATGAACTAAAAAAATTTCTTGACATAGATAAAATATTAAAAGATTCTGACCTCTTATATCTCCCAAAAAATATTTTTATTTTAAAATTCACATAACTCAATCACATTGATTATATAACTACATATTTTACATGCTAGCAATTAAAGCATAATTAAGACTATGTCTGAATTGCACAATTTTTTATAATGGTAAGTAACAAAAAATCTTACTAAGCAAAAATAAATATTTTTTAGAAAATAACCAAATTACCAAAGATCAAGCATAACACTATATTAAGACTTTAATTATACTATAACTTTATTTTTTAGAGTCCATATTACTTTTTATTTGATAACAAATATATAAATTATAAAACACTAGGTATAAAGTTCTAAAAAATATTCAAAGATTCACAATCTCAATCTCTATAGCATATAAAAGGTTGCACGGTGAAAGTTTTACCAGTGCAAAGAGATGGGGCTGTAAAGTGATGTTTTGAATTGTATAAAATATAGGGCCCTATCACCCCTAAATAATGCTTAGATTTTCTTTGATATATAAAAATAATAATAAATCCTCACTGAATATACGCTAGTATATGTGGTGAATCAAATATTAAACATATAAAGTAGAGTGTTGAACCCTCGAAAAAATATGCTTTCTTGTAATAGGCTACTATTATTTACTCTAATTATAATAATTATCCTATAAAAATAAAAATTATAATTTTAGGAGATTCTATCACTAAGTATAATTATAAAAACATTAGATTAAATATTTAATTAAAGTGTTTTAGATTGTTAAATTTAAATTACATATTTTTCCTAATGAGACTTTTCATGGTAATGTGATTCAGCACATATATTTTCCTAGATCTCTATCAAGCTTGCCACGATAAAAAGGATATCTGTTAACCTCCTACAGTTTAGTATTAAAGTTTGAAAAGGATTTTAAGCCTAACTAAACTTGACCCTAGGCTCATCAAGAGGGGGGGGGGGGGGGGGGGTGGGTGAATTGGTGAATTTAATAACTAATTGCTTAATTTAAAAACAAAGATAATATTTTTGAATTTTTTAATATTTTAAAAAATAAGTAACAATTATCACTTAGTGCGAAAGCGAATGAATTTACCAAAACATCTCAACAATGATGATGATATTCTAATATGTAGAACATAGCATTGAGTACGATTTACTAATTAGTTACAACAGAATTAAAATGCAAAATAAAAATAAAAAAAGTAAAAATAAAAATCATAACAAACACACTAGAGATTTATAGTATTTCATTCAAATAATGACCTATGTCCACTCCTTGGAGTCCTCCTCTTCGAGTATTGCACTGTCATTATAGTGTCTCTCCTTTTTCCTCCACAGTAAGGTGGAGAATCCCTTACATAAATCACTTCCACCAAACCCAATATGATAGAGAGCCAGAAGCTCTGTCACCCTCATGGTGATGGCAACAGACCTTTAAACTTTTTTCTCCCTCTTGGAGAAGGAAGAGAACCTCAAACTCATTTTTCTCCCTCATGGATAAGGCAGAGAACCACGAACTACTTTCTCATTCTTCTGGTGATGGCAGAGTACCACATCTTTGAGTTGAAGAATTTTTCCCTAGAGCCACCCAAGAAAACTAGACAGTCACTTGGAGGAACAATGTAAGACACTTACTTGGATCAATCGTGTGAATCCCTCACACTACTTCTCGCTCACATACAAGCTCTCCCTCTTCTTCCCAAAACTCTCCTAGATCTTTTTCTCAAAGCTCTCTCAAGAACACTCAGCAGCCAAATACCTTGAAATAAGTTACTTGATAGAAATTAAATATAAGGCCTCCCAAAAAGCCATAAATTCAATTTTATCGTCTCTAATAGTATTGTACAATCCTGGATCATATAATATGATGAGCATAAAGTACTCCTGTTAGTACTACACAAAATGCTAGATTCTATATGATTAGTTAAAATATATAAGTTGATCATCCAAGATGATTTAGAGTATTATCCATTACACTTAATACAAATGACTTACATTATCTTCCTGTAAGATTGGTGACAATAAATTATGATCCAATGCAGGAATTGAGTCATACATTATGATTATTCAAATCATCTTGTATGATCTGACTGGATTAATTAATTCAAAATTGTTCCCTAATTATAGGATTAATTTAGGCAAGATTAAATTATATCGTACAGCATGATACCAATCGTACAACACGATGAGTAAAAATTTTGAATTTTAAAATATTACCTAAATTGTGATTGGCGGCTAGGATCATGATTTCTATATATTAACATGTACGATCTTCATCGTATAGTATGATTAGTTAATCTTATATTAATTATCTCAACTAGACATTTTAATGATTTTGTAATTAGCTAATCATACAATACGATATGGATCGTACAATATAATTAGTTTAAAAAATTTAACATTTGATATTATCACTAACTCACTCCTTTGAGTGAGTGTGTGTGTGTGAAGAGTTACCAAGCTTAGTATCGACCATATATATGATTTAACTCAAGAAAAGTAAAAATACATAAAAAAGGAAAATAAAAATTTTCACGGCTTACTTAACCTTTGTCTACCCAATCTTAAGCTGATCAAACTTGTAAGTGTACAGTAGACCAAAAATATTTATGCATAGGAAAAAATCATATATATATAATCATAGTTGTTAAGAGGAGATAGCATAGTAAGAAATCAAATAAAATTTATTATCATCAAAATTATAGGACTTGGGTTCAGATTTGCAATAATCTCCCCATTTTTATGATGGTAAATATTATTGGTAAATATCTCAAATTTACTTTTTTTTTCTTTCCTAAACTCCCCCTTACTAGGTGAATCTTTCAAAAATAGTGAGTGTTTTGTTTTGTTTCTTTTTAAATAATAATAAATAAAGAAAGAGCACACAAGCAATAGGAAATGAAAAGGAAATAGTAAATTAATCATTCAAACACAAAGTATAATCTACCAAAAATAAACTCCCCCTTTTAACATCACAAAAAAAAAAGAGGAAAAACTAAAATAAAAGATGCAAAAAAAAAAAAACATTATAAGGTAGAAACATAAAAATAATACAAACACATTGATTATAAACACAGAGCAAACTAGAAGTATAAAGAGTCCTGATCAGGTGGAGATGGTGGTGGTTTGAAGAAGTGGTGAATAGAGGTAAACTACTCTCCTAGCCAAGGCATGTCATTATCGTGTTGTTGTTGTTGCTATGATACATAGTTATTAAGGTAAGCCATATAATTATCATGTTATTGTTATTGATCTACTACGAAGGTATCAAAATGAGCCTCCCACTGATCAAACCTCTAAACCAGCATATCATACTGAGAGTACTGGTGTACAGATGCTGGTGTTAGAACTTGTGCTGGTGCTAGACCTCCCTCTGCTTCCTCTAGCTCGGTGTCTACATAGTGAACATTATGGAGGTGAGTGCTATGAAGGACATGGAAGGAGCTATTGGAATATAAAATTAGAAGGAGATCTGGCAGTGCAGGGAATTGGAAGTTGCATTTAGATTCAAAGACAAAAGTAATTATGTGACCTAAGGCAAGATTTGGCTTTCTTTTATGTCTAGGATCTCGAATGTAGGTTAGATTCTCAAGATATCAAATGATTAGATCAGCTGCATTGAAATCTATCTCAGCCATTATGAAGTAGGTAGTTATGGATAAAAGATGTGTGATATTAATTCGATCTCCAACTTTTGGAATTATTGAATTGTGAAGGAGATGCTGGATGATTCTAGCATCTTGCACTAATGTATTGACATTGGGGATGTGATATTTAATATTTGATTTCCTAAGGATGGTGTTTGTAATGGTCTGATCATAGTCGGTGTTTGAAGCTACAAGGTGAACCTTTTTGCCAGTTATAGAAAGATGGAAAAATTCATGAAAATCTTGGAAGGTAATTTTGACATGCTTCCTATTAATGTAATATTGGAGGGTAGTGCCCTCACTATTAATTTGGAGACTAAAATTTTTTTTAAAAGAAGTTCATAATTGAATGGGCAGGCAAGTGTGAGAATGAACTAAAGGGTGGTGCGAGCAAAGAGAGAGGGAGAGAGATAGTACCTGGAAGTTTAAAACTTTCTAGTTTATGACCTTGGAGGGTGTTGTCCTGATAGTTTTGTATAGATTGTAAGCCTCTTCATCATCGGCATATAAATTGAAGATCCACAGGGCGTCAAGAAGAACTTCCGACTAGAGCTCGTGAATGCTTTCCTCAGACCATTTAAAAGGAAAAGAACTTTAGGAGGAGGTAAGAAGAATGAAATGGACTGAGTAAAGAAAAGCTTTGAATTTCCTCTCTTTAAATAAAATGGCCATATCATATAGTATGATAGAGACATCATACAATACGATCAAGTGCATTCAATTTTATCCATTTGATCAGTCAAAAAGGTGGTTTTATCGTATAATATGACAAAAATTACTTGATGATTAGAGATAAGACATTTATCCCGAGGCGTCTGCTTGGATGATTATTGATTGTCAGATTGTCCTATATAAATTTGTGTTCATACAGTACGATATGATATTAAACATCATACCGGCCAAATTTAATTTATCTAACGTCTATTGCCACATGAATCATAGAGTACAAAGTAGGTGTTTATATAGTACGATCACTAATGATTGATAAAAATTAGTCGTTGGATATGTTGTGATCTATGATTTACTATTTTTCATGAATATCATACAATATGATATTAAATCATTTAAAATGATGTGAACAAAATTAATAAAGTGGTGCATGATGATCAGAAAAGCTTCATAAAAAAACATTAAATATATCACAAAAATGAAAGAAACAATACAAATAATCATAAAACAAATTTAAAGGAAAACATACAAAAATATTTATTTTTCCAATTTCAAAATCATTCTAATTCAAGCATGAATATCTATAAAATCTAGTTTAGTCCTTAAGGTGCTAAAGGTTTCAAAATCTAGGGGTTTTGAAAATATATCTACCAATTGATTTTCAGAAGCTACTTGATGCAGCTTTATATCCCCTTTTATCACATGGTCTCTAATGAAATGGTTCCTATTATCTATAAGTTTGGTCCTTGAATGTTGGATTTGATTCTTTTATATACAAATGGTACTAGTGTTATCATACATGATTTCAATGGCTCCTATAGGTAGTCCAACATCTAAGACTTATGCAACACAACTCCCTATAGCTATATATTGTACTTTAACGGTAGATAGGGCTACAGAGTTTTGTTTTCTATTGGACTAGGAGACTAAAGATTATCCTATGAATTGGTATGTTCTAGAGGTGCTTTTTCTATTAACCCTACAACCTACAAAGTTTGAATCATAATATCATATGATCTCAAAAGAAGATTTAGGTTTATGATACCAAATTCCTAAGTTTTAAATTCCTAGAAGATATCTAAGAATTTATTTAATAACATCATATGGGAATCTTTGGGATCAGCTTGAAATCTAACACATATATAAATACTAAACATGATATTAAGTCTACTGGCAGTCAAGTAAATGAGTGATTTAATTGTCCCTCTATACTTGTTCTGATCAACTGATTTTCTATATTGGTCCTTATCTAATTGAATAATAGAGCTTATGGAGTGTTTATTGCTTAGCATGATTCATTTCATATTTTTTAAGGATGTCCTTAATATATTTTGATTGATTAAGTAAAATTCTATCATCCTTTTGCTTCACACAAAATATAAGAAAATAGTTTAGCTCTCACATCATGCTCATCTCAAACTCCTCACTCAAAGTTTTTGAGAATTTATGAAAAAAAAATTTATTTGTAGAACCAAATAATATATCATCAACATAAACTTGAACTAAGAGTATATTTTCTCCTTTTTCTTTGGGAATAGGGTGGTGTTTACACTACCCTTAACAAAAGCACTATCTAAAAGGAATGTGCTCAGCCTTTCATACCAGTCTCTAGGTGCTTGATTCAACCCATATAAAGTTTTTTTAAATTTGAATACATGATTAGGGAATTTAGATTTCTTAAATCCCAGGGGTTGCTCAACATATACATCCTCTTTAATTACCCCATTTAGGAAGCACTTTTAATATTTATTTGAGACAACTTAAATCTTTTAAAATAATCAAAGACTAAGAGCACTCTAATGGATTTTACTATAGCTACTAGGAATAAATTCTCTTCAATGTCAATCCCTTTAATCTAATTTTACCAATTAGCTACTAATCTAGCCTTATTTCTCATTACTATGTCAAAGTCATTCATTTTGTTATTAAAATCCCATTTGGTTTCTACAACACTCTAGTCTTTAGGTCTACTCTCTAACTCCCAAATATAATTCTTAATAAACTAATTCAACCCTTCTTGTATTGTTAGGATCCATAATTCTTTAGTAAGAGCTTAATTTATGTTGGCGGGTTCTGTCATGGAGATAAATACATAATGACTAACCTCTTTCCTTAGTCCATGCCTAGTTCTAACACCTTTAGATATATCTCCTAAGATTCATTATTTAGGATGACTAGATGAGTCTCCATTCTCTAAGTAGGGGGGCCTGAGGTTCTACTCTATCTTCTAGGTCAATGGCTTCTACCCCTTAAGTTAGTAAGGGCTTAATTTCTTCTTCATCTAGTTTAGATTTATAGGCCATATCTGCTTCATCAAACACAATATGGGTAGACTCTTTTACTACTAAGTTTCTCTTGTTGAAGATTCTATAGGCCTTACCTACAGATGAAAACCTTAGAAGACTCCATCAAACTTGGGATCAAATTTTTTTAAGGCTGATTTACCATTAATCAGGATAAAACATTTACACCCAAAGATATCTAAATGAGAAAGATTGGATGTCCTACCCTTAAGGAGTTCATAAAGTGTTATATTTAACTTATATCTAACATTTACCCTATTCAAAAAATAACAAGCAGTATTTACTACTTTTGCCCAAAAGTAGCTAAGGAGAGAATATTTAGCAAGCATGCCCTTAACAGCTTCTACCAAAGTTTTATTTCTCCTCTAAGTTATTCCATTATGTTGAGGGGTCCTAAGGGTAAAAAAGTTATGTTCTATCCCTAGATCTTAACAAAAAGATCTAAATTTTTTATTTTCAAACTCTCCTCCATGATCACTATGAATGGCTGATATTTCACATCATAATTTTCTTTTTAACCAGATGGAGAAGGTTCTAAACTCCTCAAAAGATTAACTTTTATGTGCTAAGAATCTTACCCAAGTAAATCTAAAATAATTATCTACTATTATAAATCCATATAATTTCCCTCTTAGGTTTGTTGTATTAACTGATCCAAATAGGTCCATATGGAGAATTTCTAGTGGCCTAGAGGTGTTGATGTATTTTATTGAATGAAATGAAGATCTAACTTATTTTTTTAGTTTACAAGCATCGCATAAGTGATCATTAGTGAAGTTTAACTTATGTATGCCACTAATTAGATTTTTCTGGGTAATGTTCCTAAGGGTTTCATACTTGCATGACATAGTTTCATATGTCATAGCCAGAATTCATCAATTATAATTTTCAAACTAAAAGAATTGGAATATTCAATGTAGTTCAAATCAAGCATATAAATGGTATTTACCAATTTTATTTCTAAAACAAAATTTTCATTTAAGCTAATCATGCATTTTGCAAAAAAAAAAATTGCAAATCAAAACTCTTGTTACACAATTAACTAATACTCAGTATGTTTTTTTTAGGCCATCAACTAATAAAATATTTTCAATGATAAATTTTTTGGAATTGCAAATTATACCTGAGCCAACCACTCTCCTATTGGTTTTATCCCCTATTGTAACCTTGCCTCCTGACTTGGCCTCTAGTGTGATGAACTGTTTTAAATCACTAATTATGTGCCTCGAGCATCCTCTATCCATGTACCACATGCTCTCACAAGTTCTTTTGCAAGAGGTTCCCTACAAAGTCATTAAATAATAGATTTGGAACCCAAGTAAGTTTTGGTTCCACCTTATGCTTTGATGAATGAGATGTTAGCATGTTATGCTATAATGCAAGTAGTTTTAGCCTCCACGCTAGATGTGCCCTATGATGGATAGTGCAAGTGCGGGCTATGTGTCCTAGCATGCCACAAGAGTAACATCTAACACTAGGAATAGGATTTCCTAATCTATATGGGTTATGATGCCTCTTCCTAAGATATATGATTCTTTGTGTGATGAGTTATGCCACTGTGCCATAGTAAGTGATGGTTTTTTTTTAAGTACATTTTTTTTACATCGTGGGATTTATTTGTACTTTCTAGAATGGATACTTCCATTTTCAATGCATGCTCACTATCATCTATCTTTGTTACACATGCCTCTAAGTTTTTAAATGAGTTTTCTAATTCAACATGCTTTGTTTTCAAGGAATCATATGCAATAGATAATTCAATATGCTTCTTATTGAATGTTTCAAGCTCATCAAATAAAGACGTGTGATTTCTATCTAAGCTAGAATTTTCAATTACCAAACCAGTATGTTCTTTTTGCAAAGTAGTAAAATCATTGTTCAAGTTTATATTCATCTTTTTTGGTTTCCTATATGAATCATGAAGTTTCTCTGAAATTATAAACAATTCATCATAAAAAAGTTTACATGCCTCATCTTGATATGAATGATCAAGATTATCATTAGTCATAAGATACATGTTTGTTACCTCCTCCTCTACTTCTAGTTTTGATGATTCTGAGGCAGAGTCAACCCAAAACGTCTTATGTGTCTTATTCTTTTCCTTACTAAATTTTCCCTTTTCTTCACCATTTTCCTTGATTAGATGACTCTTCAGGTTGGAACAGTCTGTTTGGAGATGTCATGGTTTCCTATATTCAAAATGTATTATTTCATATGACACTTTGAAATTTCTATTACTTTTACCTTTGATCCACTATTATAGATGGCACTTTTGCTTTCTCTTTAGAAAATTTTTGAATTAATGGGTAATCAACATAATGTCATCATCCTCCTCCGCTACAAAACTGTCACTATCTAAGTCATTTGCTTTTAGAGCTACAGCCTTTTCCTTCTTCTTATCACTCGCATCATTTTGTCTCCTTGCTCATAGGAAATGAGTAACCCAAGAAAATTATTAATAGAGTACACATTCAAATCCTTCGACTCAGAAATAGCAATAACTTTAGTGTTATAAGAATTAGGTAGGCATTGTAAAATCTTATTAACTTTTTCAGAATTAAAAAATTCTCTACTTAGTGCATCCAAGGATGTCACTATCTAGGTAAACCTATTTTACATTTCATATACATTTTCTCTAGGTTTCATGCAAAAAATTTTGTAGTCATGCTATAAGAAGTTTAGCCTAGACTGTTTAACTTTTCTCTAATTCACTCATTTGTAATGCCTAGTCTATCCCATATCTCCTACCCCATAATACATGTAGATACTCACATATAATCCTTAAATTTCAAAGAATGAAAAAAATAATTTAAACATTTAGCATTTAATTGTGTGAGTTCTCTATCCTCATAACTCCATTCAATAAAGGGAATATCAATTTTGACACCATTAACTATATGAGATGGAAGTGAATAACCAGTTTGAATCATATGACAAATTCTATAATCAATGGAGTACATAAATATAGACATAAAAATTTTCCTAAAGTCGAACGAGATGTTTTAAAATAAAGTTGAATGAGCTATGAAATAACCCTTAACAATAATTTTTGTTACCAAAATGTGCCATTAGATCAATACTAGAAGATTTTAAAATCTAAATTTTAAGACCCACTATAATACCAGTTGAAAGTTCGATAAGCATGTTAAGCCTAAGTGAACCTATCCCTAGAAATACCAAGAGGGGGGTGAATTGGTGAATTTAAAAACTAATTGCTTAATTTAAAAATAAAGAAATTATTTTTGGTTTCAATATTTGAAAAAGCAATAATAATCATTTAGTGTGGAAGCGAATGAATTTACCAAAACATCTAAGAAACGATGATATATTCTAATCAATAGAGAAAAGCATTGAGTATGATTTTCACCAAGTAGTTATAATGTAATTAAAATAAATAAAAAATAAAAATGCAAGAATAAAAATAAGAACAAACAAGCTAGAGATTTATAATGGTTCAGTCAAACAATGTCCTACGTCCATTCCTCAGAGTCTTCCTCTCCGAGTATTTCACTATCATTATAGTGCCTATCCATTTGCCCCTACAACAAGGTGGAGAAACCCTTATATAAATCACTTCCACCAAACCCGGTGCGATAGAGAGTTAGAAGCTTTGTCACCTTCATGGTGACAACAATAAACCCCTTTTTGTCCCTCCAAGAGAAGGAAGAGAACCATGAACTCCTTTCTCACCCTCCTGGTGATGGCAGAGTACCATGTCTTTTAGCTAAAGAATTTCTCCCAAGAGCCACCAAAGAAACCTAAACAGACACTTGGAGGAATAATAAAACACTCTTGCTTGGAGAAATTGTGTTAACCACTCATACTACTTCTCCCTCACACACAGGCTCTCCCTCTTTTCTAAAAGCTCTCCTAGATCTTCTTCTCAAAGCTCTCTCTCGAGGACACTCTACAGCTAAAGACTTGAAACAAGTCACTTGAGAGATCTTAAATAGAAGGCCTCACAAGAAGCCTTAAATTCAATTTTGGCTACTCTGATCGTACACTATGATCTTGGATCGTATAGTACAATTAGTATAAATTACTCCTATTAGTATTATAGGAAGAGCTAAATGATGTACGATCATTTTAAAGAATTGAGTTGATCATCCAAGATGATTAATAGCATCGTTCAGTATGATTAGTTTAAATGAATTGGATTATCATCTCGAATAATTATCAATAATAAATTAATATCCCATGTAGAAATCAGATCATACAGTATGATTGGTCAAATCATCCTGTAGGATCTAACTAGATCAATTAATCTAAAAGCGTTCCTATCGTTGGATTAATTTAGGTAAGTTTTAATTACATCATATAATACGATACCTATCATATAGTATGAAAAGTAAAAAAATTGAATTTTAAAATATTGCCTAAATTGTGATTGGTAACTGGGATCTTAATTTCAATAAATCATCATGTACGATTTTCATCATATATATGATTAGTTCATCTTACATTAATTATCACAATTAGCCATTTTAATAATTTTTTGATTAGCTGATTGTACAATATGATATGAATTGTACATTATGATTAGTTCAAAAAATTCAACTTCTGATATTATCACCAACTCACTCCATTGAGTATGTGTGTGCATTGTTACCAAGCGTAGTATTCACAAGATACATGATTTGACTCAAGAAATGTAAAAATATATAAGAATAAAAAATACATACATTTCATGACATACTTAACACTTGTCTACCCAGTCTTGAGCTGATAAAATTTGTAAGTATATGATGGACCTGAAATATTTATGCATAGGAAAAAAGCATATATGCAATAATAACAGTTAATATGATATAGCAAAGTAAGGAATCTGATAATGTTTGTTATCATCAAATCATATGAATTGGGTCCAGATTAGTAACAAGTATCTCTTTAAGAACCAAGACTATTTTATATCCTATGTCTAGGCATGCAAACATCCTATCTTAATACTGCTAGTTGTTCTTACATTCCTCCATCGAGGCTATACATCACACTAAATTTTAATTATACATATGTCCACTATATGTATTAAATAAAGAACAAGATAATATTGAAAATATCTTTTAACAGTTATATAATAAGAGTCTTCATTAGTGCTCAATATGCATTTTACATCATCAATCTTAAATAAGAGAATTAGCTAGACATAAGATGAAAAACTAGCAAACTCGTTTTCATTAAAATAGAAAATGCCTATAAGCTTATATTTAATCCTAAACTGCTAATAAATAAGCTCCTTTCCTTTCTAAGACATAAAACTTAGAAGAAAAATCAGAGTGAGCTATAATAGCTCATCGTGCTAAATAAATAGATCAAAATTTCTAAATTCTTTTATTAAATATTTTGCTAAATATTTAAAAGTAGTTAAATGTAGTCTAATAAATTATTATACTAACAAAGGAAATAGGAGCATAATATTTATCCAGCAATTTAAATAGTAATACTGAGCAAATAAATAAATTGAAATTCACGCCATAAAGTAGTTCATTTAATGAAGTAGCACATATCACATTTCTCAAACTTAGACAAAATCTCAAAGGATTCAAGCCCCTCGTGACTCCTTTTTTATACTTATAGCATGAGAACATGCCCGTAGGCACCAAAACATGGCTTATATCCACTAAAACATGCATCATAGGTACCAAAATATCTCCCGACATAGACCAAATCTTAAAAGATTCTAACCCCTTATATTTGCCAACAATATTTTCATTTCAAAATTCACATAACTCAATCACTTAAGTCATATAACTACTTAGTTCATCGCATGCTAGCAATTGAATCATAATTAACACTATATCGGAATTACACAATTTTTTATAATGGTAAGCAAAAGAAAATCCTACTATAAGCAAAAATGTACATTTTTAAAAAGCAACTAAATATCGTGCAGAACACTATTTTAAAACATTAATTATACTACAACATTATTTTTCAAAGTTTAAATTATTCTTCATTTGATAAAAACTGTATAAATTATGAAACACCTCGTATAAAATTTCTAGAAAATATTAAAAGTATTCAGAATATCAATTTCTATATCATAGAAAAAAGTTATATGGTAAAAATTTTACTAGTATAAAGTAATTCTCATTAACAAAAATATAAATATAATTAAAAAAACTTGATAAAAATTGTATATTTTTGAAAATTGAATAGACATAATATAAACTACCTCGAGACGAACAAATTTCTCATTTGGGCCGACAGAAAATAAAAGCTCTATGACCCCCAAAACCTAGTTTATATTTTCTCTCTCCTCTTTTTCTCTTTATTTTTTCTCTCTTGCCTCTCGGCTAACTAAAATCCAAATAGGAAATGGCCTTATAAAAAACTTTTTATTTGAAAAATTATTTTATAATAAACTATTAAATATTTATTCTAATTTTTTTATTTTTAGTATATTCTTCATATAAGTTCTTTTATATTTTCAAATTTAGAGTTCCAAAAGTCTTGGGCAAATATTCATAAATTAACTAAGCATGTCCAAAAACACTTTGGTGAAATTAGTTTGTAAAATGGATACTTAATATTCTAAAATATCCTACTTGTATCAACAAGTGCCAATTTCTTCAAGAATTACATCAATGCCCAAAAATTATGGAAAAACAAAAAGTGAAACTAAAATATTTTGACTGCTATAAGTCAAAAAAGCTCTTTTAAAATTTAAAGGTTACTACAAGTTAAATCAATTAAAATAAAACTTTGAGTGATCTATTTCAAAGGGAATTAATTTCCTATACACTTGAGAACTCCTCCAAGAGACAACATAGAAAAAAAAAATATATGTATTTTAATTTTCTTAGATTATTATTAAAGATGGACTTGTCATTCAAAGAGTGAGAAAATCGTCTTTTTATATAAAAAACTATGTAATAATGAACTTTGAATCACTAAATGGTCAAAGGAAGAGTGCAAGAGCTTAAATGGGTGACTAGTACTGATATGGAATCCTATAAAAGAAAAGAAAAAAACTAATTAAGAATTTATTGATTGATAATTCTTGTTAACCCAAGTTTAACCTAATTGCACAAAGAGATCATACAAGTGTGTGCATAATATTCTTTATTTAATTTTGTTGTGAGAAAACTAAAACAAATCAAATGAAATTTCAATTTTGAATATATTAAATTTTTTCAAAATAATTCAATAAATATATAGAATACTTTTAAAAATTATAAAATTTTAAAATATTATAAAAATAGGATAGCCAAGCAATCTTAAATCTCCCATAATGAAGGATTTCAAATTTTAAGCTAGATTAAACCCAAAAAAATGAACAAATTATTCAAACCATTAAAACCCATAATTTCTTCTCACATTACCTTTCGCTTTATGAGGGGTAGATTTCATCAGGCCTTTTCTCATAGCATATTGTCAAAGAAAGTTCATATTGGTCGTAGTGTGATATTTCATGAAGTAGGGAAAAGCCATTGCATTGGCTCAACCAATTAAAAGTAGTAGTTATAAGTTTTCTCTAGTTAGAAATATTCTCAAAATCGGACTACAATCAATAATAATAATAATAAATAATATCACATTTTTTAGCAAGAAGTTAGATAATGTATAGAGCAATAATAGGATTAATCTAAAGCTCTCTTCAAGACATACTAGATAAACTATTATGTTGAGGCTACACAAGTTGTAATTAATCTGATGAAAAGGAAAGTCATTGAACACACTAGGGATAGGGTAGAGTAACTATCAACACTATTATAAGCATAAAAAACAACACCTTCTCAAGTAGATTTGTTGGGGTTAATATAAAGGAATGGAATGTCATTGTAGGAGAATCTTAACTTGATCAAAGAAACAAGGCTCAAACACTCAACACATGAGAAAACTTCTGGCCCGAGCACTTTTTTTAGTGCTTAAAGTTTTCTTAAAAACCTTATACCAATGTTCATTGAAATTACCCAAGGAATTGCAATGGAGAATTGATCACGGCTAATCAATGCACTCAATAAAATCATATGATTAATGGAAGGAAAACCATGTTTTGTGTATCACAAATATTTCCTCTGGGAAATCATGTTCTGTATGTCCCAAATATTTCTTCTGAATGAAATAAGAATTTAAATATAATTTATTAAACAATGGGGGTTGGGTTTGTAAAAGAAGTTTAAGTTCTTGAAGCTAGTCACATCTTGAGTTTGCTTGATAACCATCTTGATTAAGAAGCTTAACTTATGTTCAGATGCTTTGTATGCAGGGTAAGTTATGACATGGGATTAGATTATAAGTTTGAAGTTGACTTAGGGTACGTTTTGGATGACAGTAGCTACAGTAAAGCAGGCTGTAAAATTATTGTAAAAAAAGTCGTTTTCTCAAGTTAATGTACATAAATTATTATTATTTGTTTGGAAAGTATAACTGTAGAGCTGGTGTGTTGTAGTTGTATGCGAACAAATTACAATGATACTCTTATATATATTGAGTTGAAAAAAAATTGTGTACATTTCAAAAAATTTTTAAATATATATAATAACATACTAACATTTCTAAATTACAATTGTACCCATTTTTCTTAAATATTTTATGCCTTTTAAATATCAATGTACTCTTAATTTTATTTTTTACAATATAATATCATACTTTAAAATTATATTATCTATATATGTAAATGTATTCCTCAAAAGGCCAATAATGAGTTATATTCTTGGTACAGTAAACTAGTTTGATTACAAATAACTTTGAATCCAGAAATGATCTAATTACATTGCTAATAAGCTCAAATTTAGTCTACAGAGAATATGAAAATATGTAAAAATCAACTCCATTAAATTGATTTATATGCTCTGTAAACAAAAAACTTTGGCCACAAACTCTGGAATGATTTTGATTTCACACATCATTTTTTTTAGAAAGCATGCTCGTGGCTATAAAACTTTGATGAAAAAAGAAACCCTACACCGTTAGGAAAGCACAGCAAATGAACAAAGGCAAGAGAGATTTTATTATTATTATTATTATTTTTATTGCTTCAGGTATCGGATTGCCTTCCTCCTACAAAAATTTTGCTTCTTTTGTAATAATTATGATAAGGAATAAGTTCACTACAAAATCAACCAAACAAAAGGTGGGATTAATGACGATCATACAGCTAGCCTTGCTAGAGCATAAGAAGAACACAGGTGTTTTTATGAACATCGCTAGTTTACTTAGTGAAAATAGTAGACTTGACCTGACCCAAGGATCCATGTTAGCAACAATGATTTACATTATCCAAGAGGTGGAAGTAGACAAATGATTGAATCCTGATCATAAATCAACTTAAAATCTAAAACCAATGGGAGATATAAATATTTCAATAATAGGAAGACACATATGATGATACTTACAATTTGATCACTTGAAATTAACAAGCATAATAATTGATTTTACATCATCTAAGGATAAATGCTTCTAGCTAGACCAAGAAACTAAATGCAAGGTTAAATCACCACATGCATACAAAAAATTACTGAAGCAATATTTAAATTAAATCCTTTAAATTGAATTGAATTTTTTTAAAGATAACGTAGCTGCTATATGGGTAGATTATCAAACAGACTATAGTATAATAAAACCAGACGTTCAGGGTAACCCTCTTTCATTAATAAGTGAATTGGTCCATTTTATCGTATGTCATGTAGCCAGTTCATGAAATAGAGGGTGCGAACTAGTAAGCAAACCAATTGGACTATTCCTGGTGCCTTTGAGAAGTGATTCTACCTTGCTGTTGACCTCTAACTTACCTCTCCATCTCTCGACGCCTGCACCCGACGGCAACTGTGCACGAGTCCGATCTTCCTTCCCCGAGCCGAAAGCCGACCTAGCCGTTCTCCTGCTCCCGCCGACCTTCCGCTCTGGCCTTGCCGAGTCCGACCTCCATCCGCTTACTCCATTGGAACGGATCGCAAGCCCTAACCGGCCTAATCTGCTTCCGCCCCAACGAACAGCCGCCGGCCTCCCTTCGCCGTCGACCTCCAACTGCCTGCACCCCGTCGACCCGAAGTCCGCCAACCTCGCCGCCGTCCGTGAGCCGCCAGCGTGCCCGGCTTCTTCTTCCTAAATCCTAATCCCTCTCTTTCCCTCTCTATTATATATATTATAATATAATAGTATAATAATATTTTTTAATTTTTATATTTATTTTATACATTTATATAATGCTATATTAATATAATATTATAATATAACAGAATTATATAATGTTATTTTAATATAGTATTATATTATATTAATATAACATTATAATATTATAATATAATGTCATATTATATTAAAATAAATATATTATATTATAATATATATTATATTATGATATACATATATTTTAATTTAATATAATATATAATTATATAATAATAATTAAAAAAAAAGATAGAGAGAAAGGTGTGAGGAATTTTCAAGCAGGCGCCAAAGCAACAAAAATTTGAAGGAAGTCTCAGGGTTAATCCGGTCTCCCGAAGCCCTCGGTTGTTGAGATTATCGACCGAGGGAGCGCAAACACTATTCTTCCAATCTCCTTGCCGTTGATTCGCTCCGGTCGAGTCGAGCCAAAGGGCAAATGCCCTCCTTACCTCCTGGTGCTAGATTTTCCTCAAAAATCTAGGACTTAGCCATTTAAAAGATTGGAGAAACATGCAATTAAAATTTATTTAAATAATTAATGTAATTAAAAAAAGGAGAAATGGATTTTCAAATAGGTGGGAGCAATTTGAAGGAAATCTAGGGGTTGATTCGGTCCTTCAAAGCTCTCGATCGTTGAGCTTATCCGACCGAGGGATTGAAGACTTGAAGACCCAATCTCCTCACCGTTGATTCGCTCTGGTTGAGTGGAGCCACTCCTTACCTCTCAGCGTCGGGGAGGGGACGCTAGGAGGCTCCTGAAATTTTCAACAAACAACAGGGGGACTTGGACAAAAAATTGAAAATCGATTTGAACATAATTCAAACATAAAATCAATTTTAAATTAAATTTGAACAAAGAATGTTGGACTTAAAATCGAACTGGCCTCAAATTTGAACTCGATTTAAATTTGAATTAATATGTGATATATACAAAATAAGTTTTTAATCAGAATCTCACACTCAAATAAATAATAAAATTATTTGAGCCACTATTAAATCATAAAGAATGTTAATTTCATAAACAATTTGAGAAAACTTGGGAATATTTTAACTTCAGATTGAAAAGTGATAATGAGCATCTTACTTCAAGAGCTGTATATGTCAATCAACATAAAGATACTTAAGTTGATTAAAAGTTAAATGGGTGCACATCTAGCATTTTAAATATTGAATATTCAAATGCTAGTATAATTGTTCCATTCCATACTTCTCTAAAACTTTCAATGCTATCTTAGAAAGTTCGATGTCGAAGAGAAGTTGACTTGACATTAATATGCAAGTCTGCACAAGATAAAGGAAATATGAGGATTGCCATTGAGTCAAGTACTCAAACCAAACTTACAAGATCATCTATTACAAGTAACTTAAATTGTGATGGTAGAGAGAAAAGGATCTTATAGCTTTAGTGATAGATAACAATATTATCCATTATCACATAAGCAATCACCTATGGGCCACAAGATATCCTTGACATATGTTCGATAGTTTCCTAACATACATTCGATAGTCTCCTACGAATACAAGGTCAATATGTAATGAATGCGAGAACAAACTAGTTAACACACATAAAGAAGTTAGTAGTGAATACAACTCATTTGACAGTTAATATTGACATGCAAGTAAATACACTAAATTTATATGCATGTAATGTCAATTAATATGTTAGGAATAAATGTCACCTGCAAGTGTGTATGGGACCTTTGTAATTAATATCGCAGCAAGTACAACACACTTCTTGCAAACAAAAGCAACAAGCCTATAATAAATACAATAATCCATAAGTAACAGTGGGAGATTCGTCAGTGTACAACATTTTATCTGCAAGAAGCAACAAACAATATTACTTGCCACCAGATCCGCAACATGTGTGCAAGCAGACAAAAGGCATTCATAGGCCCTTAAATGAAATTTTGGGTATTTCCTAAATAAAATCACTCTCGCATAACGAATCATATTTAAATATTTTAAAATGCCCCTTATGTATTAAATATGATCTCTTAAACTAAATACATCCTTGCATATGCTCCGACAAACACAATAAATTTCTAAACGCCAATGTCCGAAAATGCTGCGTAAGGTCAAATGCTTATTAATATAACATTCTATTTTCAAAATAAATATAACCCACATGTGCTCCAATCATCACATCTGAATCCCAAATCCAACGATTCGAGAATGTTGCACAGGTCTAATATTCAAGTTTCATCCTCCTTCTTAAAAGGACTGGAGTTGACATGACTTGAAATATAAAATCCCCTCCCCCCCCCCCAAAAAAAAAAAAAATCTAACTAAAATACGAGTGATCTTAATGTCATCCCGATGATGGTTGTCTTGACAGAAAATTTCAACCGGAGTGGCCAAATCTCAAATCAAACAAAAGCCCAAATTCTTGAAATGAAATATTTCACTTAAAAACTTAAAACTAAAAATCATCCATCTCCCGCAACTATTTTTTGAGGGTGATAAATTTGAAGTTAACCTCAGCTTACAAAGAGCGAATGCATGTCGGGTGCATCAGTACGATTCATCCTCAAATAGTCTCTTGCCAACAGGGACGTGACATGTTCCCTCTTATCAGATGGTTTTGTCGCAAAATGGCACCATTATATTACGATCACAGCCAAAGCCCGTATGTTCCCTAACGGCATCAAATCCTTGAGTTATGAATCATAGGGTATATTTGATAAGCATAAAGCCTCCTGTCAGCTAAGGTGGATTCAGATATATCCCCTTAGAAAAATATCAACCCAAATCTACAAGGTATTCTTGAATAAAGCAACCCATGGTTATCGATAAGGTGCCTTCTATCAGGTTGGGTCGACTACCTCCTCTGACTAAGTAGACCAGGGATCATGATAGCCTGGGACGAAGGAATCATAGGATCTTGATCGGGCTCATCTTCATTCCCCCACCACCAGTTTTAAGTTCATGGTGATAAATTTCAACTCATAAAATAAAATTCAAACCCTAAAAAAACTATTGCTATTATACGATGAGTTTATAACCTATTTGACATCTTTAACGACTAGCCTTAATCGGAAGTTCTCTCCTATTATCGTGAGGGGTAATTAACTATAGGGGCTTGCGTCTATAGGAAACCAGAACTCAGATAAAAAATGTCTTCACAAAATGTGGGCAAAATCTCTGGGTAGTATCTTATCTAAAACCCAATCTGCCTTCAAAAAATTCACCTGAAACCTAATCTCGTTAAAACTCTCCACCATCATCATCATACTTAAAAAGAAAAATAGACCGATGGCGCGGAGAGGCTGGGAAGCGACAAAATGGAATTTTCGGAGCCCACACTTGCCAAAACAACATAGAAACTTTTTGAGAAGAGAGATTATCATTGTCTCTTAAGGCTTCATTTGGAATGGCTTTCTTTCTGCTTCTTAAATCAGCTTTCTAGTATAAAAATTAAAATTTTTGTACTAGAAAACTGCTTTAAGAAGCAGTATGAAAGCCGTCCCAAATGAAGCCTTAATCTCAAGAACAAACCCCCTTATCACCAAGTAGTACTCTAATTCTTGGAGGGGATTTTCATCATCACCAATTCCCCATTGCAAGCATCATAGATAATTCCTCGCCAAAAAATTATAATGAAGTCATGACGAACAACACCATAAATCTATCAATATCAGAGCATGAAATTTCCACCAAAGCCTTGAATTACTTGCAAATCCACCAACATCCTAGTATTCAAAAGTAGACAATTTCAATGAAATCCATAGATAAAGCACTTCGAATCAATCAACTGCCATAATATTCATTTGGAGGAAGTCTTAATGCAATAACATTCTGAATTCAAGGACCTAAAAACAAACATAGTTAAGAAGGGAGCATTTCATATGCCAAATTATCTTCTTATGTAGGCAACGAGTAATGCAAAAGAAATAGCCTAGTGTTAAGTGTTTTAGGCTTTATTTGGGATGGCTTTTAAAAAATAGTAAATAGTTGTTGCAAACGAAACCTTAATTGATAAATTAGTGATCAATTCAATCAAATCAACATTAGTTTGCAAATCCTATGGAGATTTTTAGGTATCTCCTTCGATCTTCTTACACAAAGGGGTTGCGAATCCAGTGGCAAAGAAGGCAAAAAATGAGGCAAATATGGAATGGGTACATATACATTTTTCTCATGTCATACTTTAGGCATTAAAATATAAATTTTTATTATTTTTGTAGTCACCTCAAGAGACTTCTTCACCCTATAAATAAGAGGGGTGGTGGGATATTTATTTTACCATTCCAAAGTTCAATAGAGTTCTTTGCTTTGAGCTTTAGGATTTTAAAGTTCTTTTTTTGTGGGAAAATAGGGGCAAACATGCCCAATTTCATTCCAAAAATAAAAATTATAAAAGAGTACAAATGATAAGTAAGAAAACAAAGAAAAAACTTACAATACCAAAGAAGAAACCTAAAGAAATAAAAGAACTCCTAAAAAAGGAGAAAAATAAAGAGAAATCCTAACAGAGGAGAACCAACCTACCGGATCTCCCCTAAAAATCAAACAAAGCACCAACTACAAGAGTTCGACGCCGCGACCAAGAGCACGACCCCAACCCTTGAACAGTAAGAGTTCAGCGCCACAGACAAGAACACGACCCCAACCCTTGAACAACAAACAAAACATTCCTTCATCTCAAACCAAACCACTTGCATAAAAATAAAAGCACAGTATCAAAGAATAAAGAAAAAATAAACTATATATTAAAAGCTTCCTGCAATACAAACCCAACAATATAAAAAAGGAAGAATTACTAAAGTCCTTCCCTGAAATAGAATCTGCCAGAGTATCACCACATCTAAAGATTTCAAGAACTCCAGCTGAAGCAGAGGAAGAAAAAACTTCCAAACATAGGGGCCAAAAAACCCCCCAGGGACTCGGCAAGTGGGAAAAATCATATTAAAAAACCAAATGCCAAAATTCAAAGGATACTAAATTAACCATCCAGCAAAAAATTGGTTGCTAAACTAGCCATCCAATATGAAATTTCCCATACATCATAGTCCAAAAAATCAAACCACTCACCATCTAAGTAATTCTGTGATAAATTTTGGGCAAAGAGACCCAATTCAACACTTTGGCTTGAACCGCATACTTGATCCAATTATAGATGGAATCCTGCATACTGAATATATTCTCCATTTTTCTCCTATTTCTCTCTTTCCAAATGAAGTAAAGAGAACTGCAAGTGTACATAAAATAAAGACTTTTTTCTTCTTTATTCCACTTCGAATTCCAAATAAATTTGAAATTTTGATTTAAATTAGGTCTAAGTATAAGGAAATTTATATTAGGCACAACCTTAGAATTAATCTGAAAAGAAAAGTGACATTCAAAAAATAAATGTCTATGACTATCATTGCCATTATTACATAAAATACAATTGCTAGGCACAATAATATTCCTCTTAATCAAGAGATCAGCCGTTTTTAACCCATTCAACATTGCCATCCAAGCAAAATAAGAGAATCTTAAAGCATAATTTTTGTGCCAAACATAATTAAACCAATCAACTTTATTAATATTAATAAAGAAAAAAGCATAAAAATTCTTAAAAACATGCAACAACTCCAACAACTCCTTACCCCAAGAGATCAAAGAAGAAGCCTGATTAAGAGTAGGAACATTCAAAATTTCCTGTATAATATTATCCGGAATATAACTGGGAATAACCCAGTTACCATTAGCCATCCAATAACCCACCATCATATTATTTAAAATAGCAGCTTCATGAGAAGATAAAATATCCTGTAGAGCCTTCCCGTTAATCCAAGGATCCCAAAAAAGAAAAACCTTGCTAGATTCAACCATATTAAAGGAGATATTACTCTTAATATCTCTAGCAATCCCACATAAATCTTTCTAGAATTTAGAATCCTTAAGAGAGCAAGTCTTCCAGCAAGAGGTATATTTAAATTTAACCCAAACCGCAAGCAGGTTCAGATTATTCACAATCCTCCAAATAAAGAACAGTTAAAAGCAAATCTTAAAGCAACCAAATTAGGAATTCCCAAACCACCTTTATTCTTTAGCTTGCAAACATCTTTCCAAGCAATCATATGAATCCTTCTAACATTTATCTCACCATTAAAAAGAAAATTAGAACAAGCTTTTTTAAAAAACTTGTAACAGGTTTTAGGTAAAGAGAGCCCTCTAATCCAATAAGAAATAAGATTGGAAATAGTAAAATTAATATATTGTACTCTACCCGCAAAGGATAAAGTTCAAGCTTTCCAACCGGCAAGCATATCCATAATTTGTTCATTACAGGCTGAAAATTAGAGATTAAAAGCCTTTTACAAGAAATAGGCAGCCCTAAATATTTCAAAGAATTTTGGGAAATAGGGATACCAAGAATTTGACTAATATTAAGAGCCAAATCACAATTTCTAGAAAAAATAATGGAGCTTTTACCTTGATTAATTTGAAGCCCAAAAACATTATAGAAATAATGCAAAATCTCTTT
This sequence comes from Dendrobium nobile, assembly GCA_022539455.1. Lineage (NCBI taxonomy): Eukaryota > Viridiplantae > Streptophyta > Magnoliopsida > Asparagales > Orchidaceae > Dendrobium > Dendrobium nobile. The sequence continues at coordinate 34,243,959 of CM039729.1, forward strand.
AAGCTTACCAGCATTCCCAAGTGATGCTTTACCAAAAACAAGAACATCATCCACATATAATAAATGAGATATATATTAATCACCAGCCATAATGCCTTCGAAATTAACAATATTAGACTGATCTTCAATAAGATTCAAAAACGCATCCATAACAATACAAAAAAAATATGGAGAAAGAGGACATCCTTGTCGAATACCAGAAGAAGAAGTAAAGAAACCATTAAGAGCTCCATTAAGGATAATAGAAAAATGGGTATCTTCGATGCACTCTTTAATCCAAGCAATAAAAATAGGAGGAAAACCTTTTTGAGCCATCCTATTAAACAGGAAATCCCTAGAAACAAAACCAAAGGCTTTATGTATATCCAGCTTGGAGCAAAAGAATTTTTCAATAATCTGACCATTAAAACCGCTCAAAATTTCCACAGCTAAAATAATATTATCAGTGGAAATCCTTTTCTTGATGAAACCAGATTGACTATAATGAATAATCAAGGGCATAACTTCCTTCATTCTTAAAGCAAGAATTTTAGCAATAGTTTTATAAAAACACATTACAAAGAGAAATGGGCCTAAAATCAGAAATATGAGAAGCATTACTATTCTTAGGAATCAGGGCAATAGCCGTTGCTTTAGCAGCATTTGATAAATAACCAGTCTTGAAAAAATATAAAACTGCATTGCAAAAATAAGGCCCCACAATATCCCAACTCTTCTTAAAAAATTCAAAGGTAAAACCATCTGGACCCGGAGAAAATGTAGAAGAACCAGAAAAAGAACTCTTTTAATTTCTTCTATAATAACCAGAGCAATCAAAGAGTTCAAATATCCATCCGGAATCTTATTACCAACAGGTATAGAAAAAAAGAAGAGAAAACAGGTTTTGAAGTATTAGACAGACCTTTAAAATGATTAACAAAGGTCTCAGCAATATCATTCTGATTAGAAATAACCCCATTAGGAGTAATAATAGCCTTTACGTAATTCAAATTATGTCTATGTCTAATCTTAGAATACGAAAAACCCAAATCATCATCCCCTTTAGATAACCAAATAGCTTTTGCTCTTTGCTGTATCCAAGAAGACCACAAAGACAAATTAGAACTAAGTAAATAATTGACATTCTTAAGAGCCAAATTAAGATCCAAATCTAAAGGATTAGATTGGATTTTAGAAATAAATTCTTCCTGCTGCTTTTGAAGAAGATCAATTTTATTTCTGAGATCATGAGAAGAAACCAGTCTTGATTCTTAATCAAATTTTTAAGAATCCGTAATTTCTCGTACATAGCATTCACCGGATTACAACAGGAGAAACAACAAAGGCATCAATAAGAATATCCCAAAATTCATAATTATTACACCAATAGCTCTTAAAAAGAAATATTTTATTAACATGCCTAATAAGATAATGACACACAATAAGAGGAGAATGGTCAGAACACATAGGGTTATCAACACGATAAAAAGAATTCGGAAAAGTATTTAACCAATTGTCATTAATTAAAACATGGTCAAGCTTAATATGAATAGGAGAATCTGCTTGCTGATTAAATCAGATAAAAAAAATGACCAATTGAAGAAAGATCTTTAATACCAGCATTAAAAATAAAATTGATGAAATCCTCTACTTTAGCATTATTAGCTAAATAACCGCCCGATTTTTCATTAGCAAATCTAAAACAATTAAAATATCCTAGAATTACCCAAGGAGAAGAAATATTAATAGCAATATTTAAAAGATCATTCCAAAGAGAAGTACGTTCAATAGCAGAATTAGCCGCATAAATCACTGTAATGAAAATTTTGCAAAAAGAGTTTACCAAAATGTAGCCATGAATATATTGATTAGAAGAATTAATACAAATAAAATTGATGCGGGAAGCATCCCATTTTATCCAAATTATGCCAGGCAGAGAATTATTAAAGTTGTGACAGTCACCTTCAATATTGAACAACTTATGCTTACCAGAAAACCAAGGATCCAAATATTGATCCATTTTTACCTTAGCTTCAAGAATACAAAATAGCTCAATATTATATTTAGAGATCAGATTTTTGCAAGCAATAACCCTGTCCAAATTATGAAACCCTCTAACATTCCAAGAAGCAATATTAGGCAAAGACATAATTATTTATTTGAAGTGGTAGTTGCCTTTTTGGCCAATCTTGATATTGTTACTTTAGCAGAACCTAAACAAACTTTAGAAAAAGCATAATCTTTAACAAAACCAATCGGTAATTCACAAAGCTCTTTATTAGAATTAGCTAAAATATTTTCAACAGTATCGTTTTCAACATCAGTCTTAATATCCTCCAATCCATCCAAAACCTAGAACCTATTAGTAATAATGGTATCTTTAGAGGCACAGTTAGTAATCGGCAAATTATTCTCTAACACAGAAATAAAATGTTCAAGAACTTCTAAAGAAAATTCTCAGAAGGAGAATTAAGATTCGGTAAAACTTCTTTCAAACCAGAAGTATTAACTTCTAATTTATTCAAAATAATATTCTCCGGCAAAGAAATCTTATCTAGCTTTTCAGTAATAAGTTTTTCTTCCCTCTGTTGAAACTCATTAAATATAAATTAGGTTGTTAGACTTAAGCTTATATCCCAGCGGCTAACTAAGAGGGGGGGGGGGGGGGGGGGGGGGGGGGGGGGGTGAATTGGCTATTTAAAAATTTTCCCTCTTAAATTTTAAACTGATATAAAACCTTTTTTAATGAAAATTTTTAAAATGATTTTTCAACCACAGATTAAACACAGAACAGTAAAGTAAAAAGCAGCGGAAAAATAAAAGACACAAGATTTATAGTAGTTCGGTCAAACATAAACTACATCCACTCCCCGGAGGCGCCCTCCGAGTATTGCAATAATACCACTAGTGTCTCTCCATTTGTCCCCACAGCAAGGTGGAGAAACCTTCACAAAAACTCTCTTCCACTACTACCCGGTGCGGCAAAGAACCGTTGGCTGTTCACACTCTCCAAGTATGAGCAGAGAACCCTTCGTCGTTTCACACTCTCCAAGTGTGAGAGAGAACCCTTCATCCTTTCACACTCTCCAAGTGTCGGCAGAGAACCAAATCTCCTTGAAAGATCTTCTCAAGAGAAATCTAAAAGGACAAGAGAAAAGAGTGAAGTAATCACAAATCACAAAGTTGAGATCCTTACCTTTGAGTAACAAGTGAATCCTTCACGCTCCAGTAGTAAGATCTCTCCTTCAAACACTCTCTTTCACTCTCTCCTTCAATCATCCTTTAGTTTGCATGAAGACCAATTGACTAAAAGATTACAAGACAGTCTTATTTGGACCTTTTATATGAAAGATACAAAAAACCCTTCCAATTCGTACGGATGAATAGTATAAGTACTGCTGTGTACGAACTAAAAGTGAACTAGTATGATTTCACTTCGTACCCCCTCACATCCCGTACGAACTATGTTCGTCCGATACGAACGGTTATTTCCATAGTTCATTTTTTACAAAAACTAAATGACTCTTATGTTTCAAGAACAAAAAAGATCATCCTAGGACGAACTATAATTTTCGTCTGGATGAACTTATCTAGAGAGCATCAACCTGGGACGTACGTAAATATCATACAAACGACTGCGTCCAGAGAGCATCGTCCTGGGACAAACATAATTATCGTCGGGATGAAGGCATCCAGAGAGCATCGTCTTAGGACACACGTAAATATCATAAATGAATGCGTCCAGAGAGCATCGTCCTGGGATGACTTGAGTAAATCATCTGGACGAACAGTATGAAGCATGAGTCCAGAGGACATTGTCTAGGGACGAATGGGACACTTCGTCTGGACGAACAATACAAAAGTGAGAATCCAGAGGATATCGTCCAGGGATGAATGGGACACTTCATCTAGACGATCAGGACTTAAAAAAATTTTCTCACTTTCTGTTCGTTCCATTGCTCTCCAAGGGGTAAAACTGACCTGATCATCCCATACGAACATGGTTTGACTTTTTAAAGATCTCCCCCAGTATGTGTGTGTGCTAGGTTATTCAATTACAATTACACTCTCTCAGACTCAATAAAGTGAAAAATACAGATTTCAATTTACAAACTATCTTATACTACAGTTGATTTGAAGTCTTCATTAGTCTAGAGTATGATTATCCTGAAATGTTTGTCCACACAAGAGCAAAAACAATTCTTTCAAAAAATGTTAGGAGAAAACAATAATTAGAACAATAATATTTGGAATCATCAAAACTATACAAGTTGCAAGAATGTAAAACATGCAAAAGCTAAGTAGCAACTCTCTTAAGACCCTCAAAATGTCACGAATTCTAGAAAGAATTTCAGAATAAGCCATTAACACATTCTCTGAGCCATCCTTCAGATTAGCCATATTTTGAACAGAATTTTAATCATTTTGCTCACTAATATTCTGAGCTAGAGATGTAGGTAATTAGCGAGAAGATTTCACTTACCTAGTTTTGCTTCGCCCTCTTCCCAATCCAACCTTAGAATTATCTTTTTCTTGCACCGGATTCTTCTCAATAGAATCTTTTGGTTTAGATGGTCAAAGAGAAAAAGAATGAATTAAAGAACCGCATCCAGAGCATGGAGATGGCTTCCAATCATACAAAATATTTAAAGAACTAATGTGTCCCTCTATAGATACATTAACTTTAGCAGGAAGAATAGAATCTTTATTTATAAGAACACAAACCCTAGCATAAGTAAGTCTTTTTTGTTTTGCTGTTAAGACATCAACAGAAACAGGAATACCCACCAGACTAGCAACCTTTGAAATTCCCTCAGGCATCCAACAAACTAAAGAAAGATCCATGATTTTAATCCAAATCGGAATGGAGGAAAACTCTTCACGTTTTGGATGAAATAAAGGTGACCATAACTGTAAAATAAAAGGTTTTCCAAAAAGAATCACTGTCCTCCAGACCAGACTATTTCAAAATCTTCAGAATAAGAAAACTTAAGAAGAAAAAAACCCTCACTCAAAGCAAGAAGTGTAAGGTTACCTTTTAACTTCCATGATTTAAGTCTTACAACACGTAAAGCTTCAAAATCTGGTCGTTTACCCAAAGAATAACCTACTAAAGTTAATCCCCATTTTTCTGATTCCGTATTAACAACTTCTTCAAAAAAATGTGCAAGATTATTCAAAGATTTAACAAAAGAAACAGAATAAGGTTTAGAAGAATAATGACGAGATGCCAACAAACCATTCCAGGCTTTCTTACTGTTCGGTGACACTACGGAAGAGGCATCTAAAGATTTACTCGAAGGCAAGGGAATCTTTCGCCAAATCCATAAAAACTCAAAGAGAACCGAAGCGATCGAAAAAATTGGGCATCGCTTACCAAAAACCCTAGAATCACCTTTTTCCCCAGAGCTCCGGGACCAACGTTCTCATAACGGATTATCTTCCTAGCTTTTTTCTATCGGATTTTAAAGTTCTATTAACACTCCGGTGAGCTAGCAAGTTCAGATTCTTGTAAGTTTTTTATTCTGCTACCAACATATATTTTAATTCTTTTTACGCAACTTGTATTTCATTTAAGTCCTAAATTTAAATTTGGTTGCTTAAATTGAAAGTTGATTGGCATAATCATGAGAGGAGTGAATTGATTATTTTAAAATTTTAACTAAAAACTTAATTAAAGAACAAAACAACATGCAGCAAAATATTAGTGAAATTTAAAAAAAAAGTACAATATGTATTTTTTTAGAGAAACAAAATTACTAGAAATTAATTTGAGGGAAATTCAAAAATAAAGATTTTGATTTATAGAGTGCTTATGAATAGTTTATTTTAAAATTACTTCTTGATTGCAGTCACAAAAGTTTAAACCATGAATCTTAGATAAAAAAAGATTTGGAAGAAATAAAGCACTAAAAAGTAAAAGAAAATGTAAATCCAAATTTTATAGTAGTTTGGATGAACACAACCTATGTTCACTCCCCAAAACTCTTCCTTATTGGGAATTCTATTAGTAAAAACTCTTTCTACATCTTGTGAGGTGGAGAAGCCCTTCTCCATTCCTATGTGGAGAATGACCTTCACAAGCTTTTCCTCCAGAAAAAGCCTAAAGCCCTCCTTCTACTTCCAACAACCATGGAGATGCTGCTCCCTCCTGCTCTTCTTAATGGTAGAGATGTCTATCCCCTAGCCTCTTATAATATTTACAATAGTGACACACTATTGCACCTGCTCTAACTAGTCTAGTTGCAATAGTGACACACTATTGCACCTGCTCTAACTAGTCTTGTAAGAGAAATAAAGTGAATCATCTAAATTCATATATTTTGCATGTGTCTATAAGTGTTTTATATGCATGAAAGTGTCTCAATATGTTCTTGAAGTGGGTCCCTTTGGTCTTTGTACATGCATGTAAAATTTAAAAATTTTATCCTAAGAGCGTTGTGATATGGGGTTGTTAGCGCTAAGGCATTGAGTTCTCTATTAAGCTTTTGGAAAATGAATTAACGTTGCGACACTGGGATCGAGCACTACGACATTGTAGGGTTGAGCACAATAATGCTAGGTTAATTTTTTATGAAAATGTTAGAATCAATTTAAAATCATTTTACCAAATTTTATAATCCTCCTTTAGTTTGCTAGAGAGAGAGGCGGAGTTCTAGAGAGAGAAAGTTGAGTTTTTGGAGACATCAATTTGTTATTTTTTATTGGCTCAATTCAAGAAATTATCTGGATTAAGTTATATTACATTATGCCTATTTATATTTTTAAAAATATAAAAATTTCGGATTTTCTTGATTAAATTTATAATTTTAAAGAGTAAAATGAGTATAACTTTATACCTGTAAAATTTTTACCATGTAACATTCTATATGTTATAGATATAACAATTATGGATATTTAAATATTTTTCTAGAAAACTTTCATTTGAAAAATTAAAAAAAAAATGTGATATTTTTAGCATATTAAAAAATAATTTTGATTCTGGAAAATATGATTATAGTACAGTTAATGTTTTAAAATCAAGAAATTAAAAATCAGATCGAACCGGTCGGTTCAACTGGTTGAATCGGGAACTGATCTGGCTGCTGGTCCAAGCCTATCATTATGACCAGGATGTAGTCAAATCGACTAAAAACTGATTCAATTACCGGTTGAACCGTCGAACCGTCGGACCGGGCACACTTGAATGTACCCGTCGGATTTGAAAATGCATGATTTGAGTCGTTGACCGCACATATAACTATTGAAAAATAAGGGTATAGTGTGAAACAGTGAATAAGAGCTCTGTGCCTCAGTCGAAACCTCCTTTTACTCATGCGGCTCTCTTTCTCGCAAAACCTACAGAAGTTGAAACTAGGAAGACGAATAAACAAACGAAAGAAGAGGAGAGGAGAGAGTGGGAGAGACAAATGACGCCTTTGTTCGTGCGCTCATCATTTCTCATTTCTAATTCTTGATTCTCTCATTTTGGTCGGACAATGTTGGCCTTTATTTGTGATTTTGGATTTGTTGCTGCTTGATTCTCTCATGGTTATCTGTTATCATATGTATGAATGTTCAAGTTTTTCCAGTATTTTTGGGCATCTGCAATTTTGCTTCTTGTTATCATTAGCCCGATTCTCCCGTGGTTGATTCAACCCAGGATTTTTTGGAAAACTTGGTGAAAACAATTCATGTTACAGGTATTTTTTTGGAAAACTTAGATAATTAAAAATTATATTTTAAAAATTATTGATTTGATAGCATGATTGTTTAAGTAGATGCTGCTGGAAAGTCGATGTTACACCTAATTAGAGTTGATATCGATTTGAGTTCAATGAGTCAGAACAAGTTTTGCTTTCTCAGTATCATTTATTAATTTGTAACATATCCCTCGCTTCAATAAGGTGACAATGACTCTTTGTTTCTCATCACAAGAAGAAGAAATCAAGCTAAAGCTTGTGATCATATTTGACTTTGGTATGGGCTTCCATATAGATGAAACAATTTAATTCATCTTCTCTCATATTTTTGAGAACTACTGTTATTCATTTGTTGGATTGATATATCATTGCATGGACTGTTGAAACAATTCAATATCTCAATGCCTTTCTCATAATATATTTTTTGGTGGATGTTGAATAATATACAAGCCTATTATACTTGGAGTGTAGAAGCATTTTTACTCACACCTTGTGCTAGGTTGCCCGTTTAAACATTTTAACTTGAACATGAAGAAATGATAGAGTTTCATGAATTTGAAATAACTGTTCATGCAAGTTGTTATGGTTGAATTGAAATGCACTTCTTGAACCCTAGCACAAATGGTCCTAAGGTAAAGTTTATTTAATGTGATTTGAGAAAACTTAGAATAATCTTTTGAGTAGCATATATTTTTTTAATATGAGTATTGAGTGTTTCATGTATTTAGCATTTCATTTTAATATGAGTATTGAGTATTTCATTGTACTTTAGAATGGATCCACCAACAACATCGTCTCATAGTGTGCGTAAGAAGCTAGTTGATATTGCTTGGAATCACTGTAGTAAAGTAAAGGTCCACATGGAAAAAAAACCAATTTAGATGCCTACATTGTAGGATTATTTATAAAGGTGGAGGGATTAATAGGATAAAACACCATTTAGTAGGATTCAGAAGAAAATCAGAAAGAAATAGGAAAGAAAAAAAAACAACATGCCCAGGAGGAGTTGGAGAAGTAAATAACTATATTTGTCGATGAATATACGAATGAAGAAAGGGGCTCTTCATCACTTCTCAAGTCACAATCCTCATATGAATACCATGATGGCATTGATAGAGGGAAGAAAAAAATAGATAACATAGAAAATTATTTTGCACCAAGAACTAAAGCAGGTTATCAACCATCATTGAAAAGTGTAATGCCAAAGAAGCCATACATCTTACTGATTTGGTAGTAACAAGGTAGTTTTATGATAGTTTCATCCCATTGAATGTCATAAACTCTGCTTTTACGCAATATGTAATTGATGTTATAGTTACAATTGGATATGGATACAAGTTTCCATCATACTACACATTGAGAGTTAATCTTCTACAAGATTGTAAAGAGGAATGCAAGTTGCTGATTGATTCATATAGAAGATCATGGTCAGAAATAAGTTGCACACTCATTGTTGATGGTTGAATAGATAACAAGAATAGGACCTTGATTAATTTTCTTGTTTTTTATTCAAGGGGTGTATCTTTCTTGAAATATGTGGATGCTTCCAATATTATAAAGGATGCTAAGACTTTATGTTCATTATTTTGAGAATTTGTTGAATGGGTAGGCCCCAAAATATTGTGCAGCATTTAACAGATAATGTTGCAAACTACAAGAAGGCAGGGGAACTATTACATGATAGATTTGGTAATATATATTAGTCTCCATGCTCTGCTCATTGCTTAAACCTTATTCTTAAAGATATTAGAAATATGCCTCATATTCACGATCTTGTAAAAAGATCATCAAAAGTTATATTTTTTGTATACAACCATGTTTTTATATTAGCTTGGCTAAGAAAAAGAGTTGGTTGAAAATAAATTATTAGGCATGGAGCTACTAGATTTGCTACAACATTCATCACTTTGAAAAGCATATCACAAGCTCGACATACATGCTTTTATAACAAGTAAAGTTTACTTTGATTCAAAGATATCTAAAATAGTAAAAGGGAAAAAAGTAACATCAATCATTTTAGATAATAAATTTTTGAATGACTGCTTGCTAACTTCCAAATTATCGGAAAATTTAATTCAATTATTGAGAATTGTAGATTCTGATGAAAGACCATCTTTAGGGGCTTTTTATGATGTCATGTACAGAGCAAGGAGAGCTATAAAGTTCATGTTTATAAATGTCAAAAGTATTTACAAACCTTACACAAGTATTATAAAGAGGCAATGTGATAGTCCACTAAGATAAGGCATACATTGTGCATCTTATTTTCTTAATCCGCATTTTCAATATAATAGAGAAAATTGTTGCCACAAACCTGAAGTGATGCAATATTTAATTGAGCTGATTGGAAATAAAGTTATATGTCCTAAATCATCATCAACAATGAATGAATTTAGGCATTTTGTGACAATTCTGAAAGCTTTAGATAAAGCAATTGCACTAACAATGGCAAAAGAAATGCAGCCTGGTAAGTGAAACAAATAATTTAGTATGAATTTCTTCTTTCATGCATATTAGATATTAGTTAACTAATATTTATCTGCTTGTAGTGAGTGGTGGAAGATGTTCGAATTAAGTGCACCAAATTTGTAAAAATTGGCTGTTAGAATTCTTTGTCAAACATCTTCCTCTTCTGGATGTGAAATAAATTGAAGTGTATTTGAACAAATTCATACCAAGAGATGAAATCATTTAGAGTATCAAAGGCTTAATAATCTTGTATTTGTTCAAAACAATCTCAATTTGAGGCATGCGCATGACTATATAACTTTTAATTATATTTAAATATTTTTGGGTGTATCAAGTATAGAGATGTCAATTCTATAAGATTGTATGACTTAATGATCTTTTAATTATATTTAGATTTGAAAAAAAAAGAAAAGAAACTATGATCATTTGGATTATACAAGCATAGAGGTGGTGGATTTTTTCATGATTGATGAAGAACTAGTTTCAGAGCTTATTTTGGAGAATTTAGAGACTGAAATTTATGCAGAAGATGTCATTCTTGTTGCTGAAGAATCTAATGGTATATGTACTAAAGAACCTCAAATTAAGTTCATAATTGATTTAAGTTATCATTTGAAAGAGATATTTAATATATAACTTATGATGTCCTAGATGATGTTGGAAATGATCATGAAATAATTGGCAATGATGATATTGATGCATTTGGAGGGGAATTGTTTGATGAATAAGAATATATGGATGTAACTTTTGATGTTTCAAATCTAGGGATGACTTCTAAATTTATTTGCATATTTATATTTGAAGTTTGAGTTAATATAAAATTATGAACAATTAATCCTACTCAAATATTTTAATTATCAATCAACAATGAATGAGCATTCTGCTTCTTATTCGAATACATGTATTATTTTAATATTTTGTTTGTGTTTCTAGTTTGCACACATCTTATTTGATGCCAAAAGCTTTGCATTTGTTTATGTTTTATTGACTAATTTGTTGTAACATTTATATTATGTGTTATTTATTTATATTTTATAAACTTAATTGATGTCATATTTATGTTATTTGATTAGTTTGATATGAAAATAGAATGTAGAATGAAGATATTAGAGAAAATTTTATCATATTTTTTATTTTTTTAATAATATTATTATTTATTATGTCATCTGGTTCAACCCCAATTTGATCGGTCAAACCAGTTGAATTGTAAACATCTCCTTCTAGTTTGTTGTCCGGTCCAGTTTTAAAAACCTTGTTTAAAATAGTGTTCTGAATAATTCCTGATAATTTAGTAACATTCTAGAATTGTGAAATTATGCTAAATAGGTAATTATGTTGCATACCAATAAAGTGTTTATGCATTTTCAAAAATGGTGTATTTATATTTCTTTTAATACAATGTAATGATATATATGCTTCTATGTTTAAAATGTGTGATTCTGAGGAGATATAATGTGTGGTGGAAATTCTAGAATTGAATGCACAAGAAATTATAAGTGTATGAATTTTTGAATATCTAATATGCACTAAACATTGCAAGTCATAAAGGCATATTTTCAGATATGCTAGCACATGGAGTCATAATATCTTATTTTTGATGGTATGTTTAAGGGCCAGAGTGAAATCCTTTATTTTCCATTTTAATATGTGGATTACTTGTTTATTTATCTTCTCTATATTATTATTTAAATTTTTTATAAGTACAAGCATTATTCTATTCAATACAATGAATTTTTATTAACTGATTTTAAAACTCAATTGAATATATAATAAGTAAAATATTTAGAAATTTTGATTGGTGGGTGAAGCCTATTGAGATATGTTGGATCACTCCTATTATGCATTCTGTTTCAAGTCAGGGAAAGGGAAGATTATTCATTGAATAATTGTAGTCCTAAGTTTTGATATGTTCAAGTTTGTATATATGTTTTTTTTTTGTACACTTGTGGCTATTTGTTACTTTACTTTATTATGGTATGTAGCCATGTATTATAGTGTATTAATTTTGCTATATATAATTTAATGATGAATAAAAAAATTAAAAATTTATGGATGAGTTTATTTTTCTACTTAATGGAGGTTAATTAGAAGCTTTATTGTCTGTATCAAAAATTTTAAGCATAAGAAATAAAAGCCCCTAAAACATAGATCCTAGGCTTGGTTTTGTAAGTGTTAACATTATATGATATGTTCAATCTATAAGTCATATTGGGTTAGGTTATGACAGTCCCTTATTGGTATCAGAGTAATGATTTTGGAGGATTGATTATAAAATAGAGCTATTCTAGATGACTATGGCACCCAAGAGGGGGTTGAATTGAGTATTAATATTTTTTATTAAAAGAAAATAATTAAAATAATTTTGATGCTATTTGGCAAGAAAATAAAATAAACACACAAATTTTTATGTAAATGAAAAATAAAAATAAATGCAAAAAAAGAAAATAACATGCATAATATTTTACGTGATTCAGCCGAGATTCCAATCTGGCCTACATTTGAGCTAGCCAACTTCTCGGGCTAGAATCCGCTAATCCTTTCAAGCCTCACTTCTTTAAACCAAAGAAGTTTCTTAGAACCTAAGTTCTTTCCCACACGGGTTAGTACAATCCAATTAATTACAATTTAAATTTCACTAAGCAAAATGGCTTAGATTATGAAAAAGAAAAGTACAATTTGATGTAAAAATAAAAGCTAAAATTATCTTGCAATAAAATGACCAAAAATATTTGAGGTGTTTTTTACAAATTAATTCAATCATCTCAATACTTGCAAATGAAATATAAAATTTGCTCACTTTAAGATATATTTATATCTTTATATAAATTTTAAAAATATTTTTCTTACTAATTTAAACTATAACTTCTCAAATTATACAATAGTTTTAAAAATGATTTAGACTTAAAATGTAAATCTGTGCCACGTAAAAGAAAATAAAAAGACTTGATTTGCTATCTTTATGGATTTAAGATGTTAACATAGAAAACTTAATATAACATTCGCAACTAGCATTTCATCAAATAATAAATATTTTCAAGAAAAAATTATGGTTAAATATAAAAGAATAGCAAGTACATTTTTAGAGAAAGATAGAAAATTAAGAAAATCCAAGAGACGATGTTACACGATTTAGTGTGTCAAAGTTTTCCAACCAAGAATTTAATCTTGCAAATGAAAAGAGCTCTTGGAATGAAGATTAAAGTTTCTCCTCTCAAAATTTTGCATGTGAAGAAAGAAAGAGGAATGAAACGATTACTAGAGTTTTCTCTTTTTGAACAACCCTCATAAGAAGAGAAAGAGGGGTATTTAATGTGAAAGGGTAAGTAAAGACATTTTTGAATAAAACTAATAATTTAATATTATTTTATCAACTAATAATGTAATATTTGATAAAGAATTCATTTATATTAAATAAATATATGTATAAAATGGCTAGTCACTTAGAAAAGTAAAAAATTCTTCATATACATCCAAAATAAGAAAAAAATGACTACTCAAATCTAAGGAATCTAATGCAATAACAACGCAACCATATTTCCATTAAAATAATATCATATACAATAAAATATAAACTTATGCATATTTTAATACATTTAAAGATATATTAACTACTCATACGAGAATACGATGTAATATAGATAAAATTAATTATATATATATCAATAAATTTATTGAATGTTCAGGGGAGGTTGTAAGACCTAATTGAATAATCACTAGGCCCATTAAGAGGGGGTGGGGGTGTTTATTGGTAGTTTAAAATAAATACTAAAACAATTTTTTTTTGTATTAACCATTGCGATAATTTATGAAAAATTCTAGCCAAGTGACTAACTCAAGTGAAAACAAATTTAAAACATGATTTTTTTTAAAGATTTGTAACATAAATAAATCAAGAGGAATATATATATATATATATATATATATATATATATATATATAATATATTCTCTAACACAAATTAAATCTAACCAAGCAATATTAGTAATTCAACTATAATTTGCAATGAAAATTAAAGTCACTCAAGAAAATTAAAATGCAGAAAATAAAAGAGCAGAAAAACTAAAAAGAACACACTAGAATTTTATAGTGGTTCGTTCAACCTTGACCTACATCCACTCCCTAAAGCCCTCCTATCCGGGTATTACACTAACATTATAGTGACTCTTCTTTTGCCTATACAGAAAGGTGGAGAAGATCTTACCAATCACTCTATTAAACCCAATGCGACGGAGAACCGAAAGCTATATTGCCCTCTTAGTAATGACATTGAACCTTTGAAATCTTTCTCACCCTCCTAGTGATAGTAGAGAACCTTTAACCTTTTTTAACACTCTTGGTAAAGGCAGAGAACCCACAAAATCTTTCTCAGCCTTCTAGTGATGGCAGATAACCTTCAATCCTTTTCACACTCCTAGTGAAGGCAGAGTACCCACAAAATCTGTCTCACCCTCTTGGTGATGGCATGGAACCTTCAATCCTTTTTCACCCTCCTAGTGAAGGAGGAGTACCCACGACTCATGACCTTGAAGCTTCTCTTTTAAGAGCAACTCCAAGAACTCACCAAGGCCACTGGAGGAAGTAAGGTGCAATTTTGCTTGGAGAAACCATATGAAAACCCCTCACACCCCTTCTCCCTCACGCACAACCTCACCTTCTCCCTCTCCAAGCCCAATAACTCTCTCAAGAATTCTTCCTCAAAGTTCCTTTAATAATTAAAAGTATCTCTTGAGATAAGATTAAATTGCTTAAGTACAATGCTTTAAAAAGCCCTAAGTTTTTAATTAAGCCGTTATTGTTTATACAGTACGCTCTAGGTTCATAAGTACGATTAGTTCAAAATAGAGGGTTCATCTAATACTTTGAAACAAATATTTAAATGAATTGCTCAATTTTTGTATACTTATAGTATATGTTTCAAAAGTCTGTACAATAGGAATAGTTCAATTTCCTTATATTCGTGCAAGATGATTATCAAGATGATTGGAAATTGTCTCTGTCAATAGTCAAGTACAATTTATATCGAACTGTAAGTTTAATTCAAATATCAAGGGTTCATAGAGTATAATCAATATCATACTATACTATTAATTTAAAAAATTAAAGCTTTCATCTAGTATAGTATCCAAGATGATCAAATTTCATCTCTATTAATCATATAATATGATCTATATTGTATAGTATGGCTGGTCATATATATTAAACCTTGATTTAATTGACTAATCACAAGGATTAATTTAAGTAAGGTTTCAAATATTATATAACATGATTAGGTTTGTGTAGTATGATTTGTTAAAAATTTGATTTTTTAAAATACTTAAATCATCTGGCGATTAGGGTTTTCTGATGGAAAAATTTATATAGTATAATTTGCATCATACAGTATGATTAGTTCATGAACATTAATTATAAAATTAGCCTTTAAAATATTATTTTCATATAACTGATCATACATTACGATTAGAATCGTGCAATATAATTAGTTGAAAAAATTTCAGCTCTCCTTTCTCACTCCCTTATGTGTATGCACGGTCGCCAATTGAGCATACACCCTTACATGGCGAGACTCAAGAATTATAAAATAAAAAATATAATAAATATAGTCTCTTTTAAAACATATCTAATTCTACCCAAACTTGAGCCTCGACAATCTTTAGCGATGTATGATGTACATGAAATGTTAGAACACATAGAAAAATAATATGCAATACATACACTAGGAGAAATAAAATTTTAAACTATAATATTTATTACCATCATAATCAAAAGTTAGGGATCCTTGATTGTAATAATCTCTTCATTTTTTATGATGAAAAATATTTTTTGAAAATGTAAGTTAATATTTTTCTCCTAATCTCCCCCTCACTAGATGATAGATTTAAAATAGGAGTAAGATAATTTTTAATTTTTTAAAAATATTTTTATGCTAAACATAAAATTAGAAGTGCACTTCAAACATAAGATGCACTAAATGAATTACATAATATAGATAAACAAATACACAAATAACCAAACTATTACTCCCCCTTTTGACATTAACAAAAAGAAGGATCATGAAGAGACACAAGAAAAAGCTACATAATAAAAAAATAAAAAACACAAAGAACAAAACACAGATTCTAAAAGTAGGAAGGCCCCTGATCAGGTGGTGGTGGAGTCTGGAACTACTTGTGAATGGATGAGAACTGTTTGCTAAACTAAGCCATGTATATCTCGTATTGCTGTTGTTGCTGCTGAATATGGCTATCCATTCAAAACTCCAATCGATCAAAATGGTGTATCAGCTCCTCTTATGGACAAGGCTGGTATGCTAGTATAGGTGTTATCACTGGTACTAATGTAGGTGCTGCTATAGCATGAGCTCCCCCTTCCTTATCAAAATTAAGTTCTTCTTCTAGCTCATGCTCTAAATAATGATGAAAAAGAATGTGAAAGGAACCATCAGTGTATAAAATTGGAAAATGATCAGCGGTTAGTAGGATAGGTACTCATATTTTTTGTCCAGGATGTAGGCAACGACATAACCAATTGTATTATTTTACTTCCTTTTGGTAGAAGGAAGGTTAATGGAACTGAGATTTTGAATGTAATCAATGATCATTTGGGCTTCATCAAATTATGTTTCAGACATAATGAAGTACGTAACCAAGTATGATATTGTACTTGATGGAACTTTATAATGAACTTGTGATTTCATGCATTAATCTAATCCTTCTTTTAATAAAACATTTTCTCTTTAAAGTTTACAAACATGTATAGAACAATCTAATAAAGAACTATTTTTATTTTTCAAATCATCACATTCATTTTTTATATCATTAAAATGCATATCTAATTTTGCATGCTCTTTTTTTTAAAATATTATATATTTTTATTTTATTGTATTCAATAACTAATTCATTAAATGCATCATCTAATTCTTTATAAGATATATCCTTGCATACCTCTTGAGAATCACAATCAGATTCTCCTCCTACCATAAGAAAAATATTTACCTCTTCATCTTATGAGCTAGATTCATCTGAATCTGGGTTGGCCCATAGAGCCTTCTTCTTCTTCTTCTTGAAATACTTCTTTTCTTTCTTGTCACTCTTTCTCTCTATGTCCATCTCTTTCTTCATTGAATTAATAAGTTCTTGACAATCTCCTCTTATATGTCTAGGTATCTTACAATGGTAGCAAATAATCCCTTCTCCTATAGGAAATTTCTTAGTTTAAAATTTTTAACTTTTACATTTCTTATACCTTTAATTTTTATTCCTTAGTAAGCTTCCAAGTCTTCTTGAAAGCAAGGCCACCTCATCGCTATCTTCATTAGAGCTCGAGGAACTAGGCTTATCATTATCATCAACTTATAAGCAAATGGTATTACCTTTCTCTTTCTATTTCTTAGAGGAGCTATCCAATTTATCTCTTTGAGCTATAATATGTTCTTATGCTATCAAAGAACCCAAAAGCTGATCAAGTGGATAAGTTGATAAATCTTTAGCCTTAGTAATTGCAGTTACTATAGCATCCTATTCTTTGGGATGACATCTAAGAATCTTATAGATAGAGTCTTGATTCTTATATATTTTTCTAAGAGAATGTAATGTGTTAATTATTTTCATAAATCTAGTAAACATATCAAAAGTATTATGAGAAGGAGACATATAAAATACTTTATATTCATGATCAAGTCTATTTATATAAGCATGTCTAACCTTATTATTACCTTTATAAGTTATAATTAATTTAACCCAAATTTCTTTCTTTTTTAATTTAATATGGAAATTTTCATGTAATCATTTGGAATAAATACACAATGACAAGTATTACATGCTCTAACATTAACTCATCTAATTCCTCTCTAATGCAGTCCATTCATTAAAATGTTATTCAATTTTAATTCCATTAATTTCTTTAGTGGGTGTATGACATCTATGTACAAGCATGTGCCACATACGAGAGTCTTGCCCTCTTAATAATGTAATAATTCTATTTTTCTAATAATCATAAAGGGCATTGGTCGTGTTGGCCTCATTCTTTTCATGAGGTGCATCAACCAAAACTGAACCCAAAACTAAGACAAAATCCAAAATATCAAACCTAAACTCAAGGCCAAAAGCCCATAGCCTATAACACTTTTTGGGTGATTTTTCAATCACCTCAAAACCAAATCAAATGAACTTGGATTCATAATTGTTTAGTATTACATTTATTAGGTACATCTCTAGGGCTAACCCTTAAAACTTAAGGCAAATCCAAAACCTTTAACCCCCAAAATTGAATTAAAATTCAAAGATAGTAAAATTTTTAAATATTTATAACCTATGCCACTAGACCTTCTACCTTGTGGGACATGATATTGGGACCTCATCCAAAACCTTCCAACTTGTCTATAACCACTCTTATGACATGTTGGACCTATAAATAAACTTTTGATGGACCCTGATTTACTCAAAGTTTTCCTTGGGCCCACTTAATCACATAGCCCCTTAAGGGGAAAGTTAGAGTTTTCCCTAAACATCAACATGGCTCAACCATACCAAGCCATAAAACCTCTTCAAATACATCCTAGGAATCTTTAGGTGTGCATTGAATCCAAATATAAGCCTTAGTTTGACCTAGTTGACCAAACCAACCATGGTTAACTAAGGTGTATTTGATGGGGGCAGTGGAGTAACCTATAGAATTGTGAAAATGATTTAGGGCCCTAAACAATGCTTATAATTTTTTTGATATAAAAGTTATAAAAAATGGACTTAATATACACAAGTATACTTTCCAAATCAAGTAATATAGTGATAAAGTATAGTATCAATCCCACGAGGAAGAATATTTATATGTAAATATTACCATTGTCTATTTCAATTACAATAATTATCATACTTAATAAAAATAAGTTTTGGTGGAGATTCAATCACTTAATTTAAAATTAAAAATAATTAAATGATATATTATTGGGATTAATTATTTTAGATTTATGGAATATAAATACAATATATTTCCTAATGACTTTCTTTTATGTTGATGATATTCAAAGCATATGCATCACTGACCGCTCAGTCAAGCGTAAAAAGACAAAGAATAGATTAAACTCTTTCAACTTCAATAACACTCTAAACTCTTATAATCTATCACTCTATGAAAATCATTGAAGAGTAAATAAAGTGTGTACTGTTAAAACCCCATCATGATAATTTATTTCTGTAAATAAGCGCTATGACTATGCTTGCATCATACAAATCCAACATACCTATTTGTGCCTTCTTTCCTATTCCTAGGCTCAACATTATACTTGATATTAACTACACATATGGACACTATGTGCATTAAATGAGGATATGATATATTGAAAACATCATAAAATTTTAGATGGAGAGAACTCATTAGTACTCCATATTTCATTTACAACATCAATCCAAAACTAGAGAATTTAGCCAAACATGAAGAACAAGTGATGCATATTCATTTTCATTGATTACATAAAAAGAAAGAAAATATCAAAGAAAAGATATCACCTAATGGTTCAAATATCTCCTGTACACGCCTTCCAAAACTTACAGAATTGCTTCCACAAACATAAGCCAAATGCTCTAATGGAATGTATCTAGTACTTCTCTGAATTCTCTTAGTTGTCACTCCTAAGGAAAAATTAGAGAAGCACTATAAAAACTAAAATTAAATAAGTGATAGAATTCTCCTATTAATATTATGGACATACTTTTTTATAGAAAAAAACAGAAAATATATTTTGGCATCGTGACGCTTGAGACACTTGCGCTACGACGCCCATAAAATGAATTAACGCCACCATGCTAAAGGTTTCTCTATTGTGATGCTTACTGACATGGACCCACCATTTAGTAAATTGATGTCTCACATCACTGGTAGATTATTGCTTGAATAGTTATAATTGTAGTGTTGTGACACTGTTGATGATTTGAGCGCTACAACATCCACCTAGCACTCCCTTGACTCAGAGGTGCTGAAATTTAGTGTTACAACATTGCATAGATAGATACTGGGCTTTATAGTGCTAACTCCTTTGATGTTGTGCACTGGGATAGTTGTATGAGCTTTGTGGTGCTAACTCCTCTAATGCTACGACACTATCAAATAGAGACTTAGCGCCACCATGTCCATATTTGGGTGCCATAATGGTGTCTGTGAAATCCCTTAAGTAAAAGAAGCTAAACTTTTAAACATTGAGGTGCCTTTTTGTGTAATGGTTGAAATTTTTATAAGAAACTTTATAGTTAAGCATGCTCATCCCGAGCAATTCTCAGATGGGTGACCTCTTGGGAAGTTACACCAACAAGACAAAATTGTGAGGCTCTTATGTCAAAGTAGATAATATATGTATAATTAAGAGTTTGGTTGTTACAAAAAGTATCATAGTAATACACAAGCTGAAAGATGAGAACTAAGTTTCATACAAGACAAAGTGCTATGCCATGGGAGCCACATCCTGAACCCTGTATAATACAAAGTGCTACATGACGGGAGCCACAACTTGAACTTATATGGGTCACCTATAGAATTCAATTTACCTAGTGGATGATTCTAAGATAAAGATGCTATTGAGGATGTTAGTTACTTATGTGGGAGAGATCGTGAAACCCCTTAATTAAAAGAAGCTAAACTCTTAAACATCGAGGCGCCTTTTGGTGAAATGACTATAATTTATATAAGAGACTCCAAAATTAAGTGTGTTCATCCCAGAGCAATTCTTAGATGAGTGACCTACTAGGAAGTTACACCAATAGGGAAAAAACATGCGGTTCTTAGGTCAAAGTGAATAATATATCGATAGTTAAGAGTTTGGACTATTATAGTGTCAATGATGTCAACGTGGCGGTATTGTGTCTGACGTCATTGCAATGTACCATACTTTAAAATTTTGGCCATTATATATATATATATATATATATTATATATATATATATATATATATATATATATATATATATATATATATATATATATATAATTAAAATAATGTATTTTTACTAATAAATTAACACATAAAATATAACATTATTTAAACTTATCAAATTCTCTCAAGCTTAAACTCTTGATTGTCCTCAAGAAAATAAATTTTGTTGTAATTTTGAATAAGTGATTAACCAAAATAAAATGTGACAATCTAAAATTACTAAAATATAGGACAATAAATCACTGCCTAAAATTAGTGAAAATGAATTAAAGCTATACTTCTAGTTTTGAAAAATACCATTGTTAAACTTAATGAATCATTCTTGTGTTTTACTAATTTGAAATTATAGGTTATAGATTTAATATTTAACTTTTGAATGTTAAAGTGAATAATGTAGTTTTAATATTTGGATATAGTTGTAGTTAAAATTTTACTTTCATTAGTTAACCATCCCTTGTATTAGTTCTCTCATCTTATCCTTTATTACTTTTGTATAAGATTGTAATTCAAATGTTCAAGCTTTCATTGATACCATTTTTTGAATGTACTTATCTTTTTCTTTTGATGTTTTTCATTTCTTTTTCCTTTTAATAACTATTTATAGTTCTTTTTTTTTTTCCTTTTTCTTTGGTGAAGTACATAATTAATGATTTTGAATATCACCTTCTGCTTTTGGATCTCATACAGTCATAATAATTTTAATGTATGAACTTGATGAGATTACTAACTCCATCTTCATATTAGCTATGATTTCAAATTTAATCTACACATACCTAATTTTTAATACTAATTAATCATCTTATAAGTTTTAAAATTTAAATTCATAAATTTATAACTTATAAATTTAAATTAAGATAATAGCTCAAATGAGTTAAGTATTAGATTTTCAAACTTATGAAGTATAAGCAGAGTTCATTGAAACTAGGATCAAGGGTTTTATTATTATCCTAATTTTTCCTAATTTTTAATTATTATTTCTATAAGTGTTAATTAAATAATCAGGATACAAAAGTAATATGAGGATAATAGTAATTTTAACATGAAGGGAATTTGCTAATATGTAAATGAAAATATAAACAAATATTAAAAACACATGCTTTCATATACATGATAAAAAGTGCTTTCATATATGTGATAAATAAACATGGTATTCATAACATAACACAGTTACAAGTTAACCAGTTCAGAAGGGACCCTAAAGTTTAATAATGGTTCTCAAAGCCAACATTTTCAATTAAGTTTAATTACACAAGCAAAAATCTCCCAACTCTTCCTTCTCTTCTACAAAACAATAAAGTAGAATAAAAAAACATAAACATATCCTTAAGAATTCTTCACTCCTCTAATCACATGGTTTCAATATACACCCATTGACTTTGATGGTTTGCAAAGTTTTCTTATCTTATATTCTGATAGCACCATTAAGAAAAATTCTCATGATAATGAAAGGACCAATCCATCCAAATTTGATTTTTCCATGTCAATACTTTTTCTTATAATTAAAAACCAACACATCTTACCCAAGAAAGAAATCATACAAGAAAGCTCTACCACCAAGCATCTTCTTTATTTCTTCCACGTACTCCTTATCTTTATGTAACTCCTCTTTGAATTCCATCAACATAGTAATAATGGCAAAACTTTGCATGTGGAGAAGTGAAAAAGAATCCTTATTCTTGGTAGGATTTTCATTTTGGCTCTTACAAGAAGATGATGTACGCTTGATTCTACCCATCACTTAGATTTTTTTATTTTCAAGAGAAGAAAATATGATACTCACTAGAAGGACTAAAAGAGAACTTCCTCCTTATTGATTATATAGATTTCAGAGGGAAGGAAGTTTGAAAATTTTGAAAATTCAATCATTAAGGCTATCGGGGCATTGTGAAATTCAAAAGTATCATGCCGTGGTGATCCATTCTTCTCTCTCAAGTTTTCTTTTAAAATATATTAAATAAAACCTAATCTAGAGGATAGAGTTGCCCCCCTAAAAGTGCCAAGTTTTTAATTTTCAACCATACTTGCCCAGATTTTACATTTGGCTAAGGTGGATGATTGTTATTATTTAATTGGGTCCCATTTATCTCTCTCCTTCTCTTTAGGATTAACTTTAGTGTTACTAGGAAGAGATCCAATGGGTCTACTACTTATAAAAATTGCAAGCTATCTTAGTTGAGTTTTTAAAATTTTAATTGAAGAAGCTTGGTTTTGTAATTCAGTTCCCAATTGCATGACCACATCTTCTAGAGGTGCCTTCCTAGTTCCACTCTAATTTCTTTGATTAAATATAGGAGGATATGCTTGTATTAGATTATTATTAGTTTGATTTTAATTATTATAATTTCTTCCTTGGTTATTTTGACCAGAATTCTATTGATTTTCACCATTATTATTTGACTAATTAAAATTTGGGCGATTCCTCCAACATGAATTATATGAATTTACATAGGGATTGTTTTGTCTTCCAATCAAATATATATTTTTAATCCCGTGGATATCATTTTCTTCCATTGCACTTTTATCTTCCAAATGTAAAGAAGAATAAAAAATTAAGCCTAAATAATTTAATTTCTTTGATATTGCTGCAACTTATGCAATCAAAATAGATAAAGAATTATTTTTGTAAACTCCACACATGCTCTTAAGATTCACCCTCTCAGCAGGCCACTGAAAATTATTTGTTGTCATTTCCCCAATTAATTCTTAAGCATCTTAAAAAGACATTGACATCAAAGAGCCTTGAGCTGTAGCATCAATTATAGCTCCAAGGGATCCTACCAATCTATTAAAAAAAATTTTACTATCAACCAACCAGGTAAGGCATGGTGAGGGAACTTTCTAAGCATCTCCTTGAATCTTTCTCAACTCTCATAAATAGATTCTCCTTCTAACTGAGTAAAAGAATTAATGTTATTTCAAAGCTTGATAGTCTTAAAAGGTGTGAAATACATTCCTAGAAATTTATGGGTCAACTCATTCCATGTGGTAAGAGATCCTAGAGGTAAGGAATTAAACCATTTTTTGCCTTGTCTCTTAGAGAAAATAGGAACAATCTAAGACTAAGGGCATCATCACTAACACCATTATACTTAAATATTAAAAAAAATATCTAAGAAGCTTGCTAAATGTTAGTTAAGGTCTTTAATGAGAGTTTTCCCAAACTGAGAATTTTATACCACCTGAATGATTGCAGATTTTAATTCAAAATTATTTTCTTGGATGGCAGGTCAATTTATGTTTCGGTGAATTTTGTCTACTAAAGGGTTAACAAAATCCTTAAGAGGTCTAGAATGATTTAAGTTTTAAATAGGGTTAGCCATTTTAAAATTCGTTTTGGTGGTTCTAGTTTTAGAAAGGGTTCTCTCAATTTTAGAATTAAAATTTAAAGGAGCTTCCCCTCAATGTCTTGTAAGCATGCAACCACATGTATATAATCAATAAATTAAAATAAAAGAATAAAAGAATATAGTAGGATTAATTATGCAATTGATTCAACAATATAATAAATTTACAAATAAAACAAATTCTTCTCCGACAATGGCGCCAAAAACGTGATGGGCGTGTGGAGTAACCTAAAGAATTGTTAAAATAATTTAGGGCTATATCAATCCCTAAATTGTGCTTATGTTTTCTTTGATATTAAAATTATAAAAATCCCATTTAATATACACAAGTATACATTCCTAATCAAGTAATATTGTGATAGAGTAGAGTAACGATCCCATGAGTTTACTTATAAATTCAAGTATTGTCTACTTCAAATATAATAATTATCTCAATCAGTAAAAATATATTCTAATAGAGATTCAATCACTTAATTTAAAATTAAAAGTAATTAAAAGAAAAACTATTGGGATAAATTATTTTGGATTGATGGAATGTAAAAATAATAGATTTCCCAATGATTCTCTTTTATATTAATAATATTCATAGTGTATGCATCATAACCGCTCAGTCAAGCGCGAAGAGAAAAATTAGAGATTAAACTCTTCCAACCTCAATACCACTTTAAACTCCCATAGTCTGTCACCCTATGAAAATCTTAGAAGAGTAATTAAGCGTGTATTATAAAAACCCCCTCATTATAATTCATCTCTATTAATTTGATACATTATAAGCACTATGCCAATGCATGCATCATACCAATCTAATATACTTCGATGTGCCTACTTTCCTATTTCTAGGCTATACATTATACCTAATATTAACTACACATATGACCACTATGTGCATTAAATGAAAAATTGGCATATTAAAATATCATGAAATTATTGATGAAGAGAACTCATTAGTACTCTATATTTCATTTATACCATTAATCGAAAACTAGAGAATTTAGATGGACATGACGAACAAGTGAAGTATATTCATTTTTATTAATAGTATAAAATAAAAAAGCACAAAAAAGATATTACTGTATGATTCAATGATCTCCTCTACACTCTTCTTAGAACTTACAAAATTACTTCCACAAATACAAGACAAATACTTTAATGGAATGTATCTAATACTTCTTTGAATTTTCTTTGTTATCACTCCTAAGGAAAAATCAAAGAATTGAAATTAAATAAGTGATTGAACTCCCTTACGTCATTACAAACAAACTATTTATAAAAAATATAGAAAATAATTCTGGCGTTATATCACTCAAGACACTTGCACTGCTTAGCCATAAAATGAACTAATGTTATTACGCTAAAGGTTTCCTCCGATGCACCACTTGCTGATATTGACCTGCTATTTAAAAAATCAATGCATCGCTTTGCTAATAGATTGTGGATTGAGTAATTGTAACTTTAACACTATGGGTTGCTAACGGTTTGAGTGTTACGACATCTATGTGGCACTCCTTGACTTAGCGATATTAGAATTTGGTGTCGCGGTGCTATGTAGACAGAAACTGGGCTTTATGGTGCCGATTCTATCAATGTTGCAGTGCTGGGATAGTTGGATGAGCATAATGGTGCTAACTCCTTCGACACTGCGGTGCTGTCAAATAGAAACGGGGCACTATCATGTTCATATTTCAGCGCTCCAGCATTGTTAATGATGACACCATGGCAGTATTATATATGATGTCGCGGTATTATACCATACTTTAAAATTTTCTCATTTCTTGTATTTCCTTACACATACATAACTAAAAAAACATGTTTTCATTAACAAATTAGCTTATAAAATATAACATTATTTATACTTATCAATCTCATATGGGTTTAAATAGGCTTTTAAATTCAAATGACATTCTATTTACTTGAGATCACCACTAATGGTTTCAAATAATTAAAGTGAATGTGTTGGACCTAACTCTAACCCTTGGTCAACCTTGGTTGAGATAACCATGGTTGACCAAACCAACACTACACTAAACCTATGCCAAATTCAATACTCTAAGCTTTTCCAATCCAATCTAAACCCTTGGAGTTGCTTATTAGGTCCCTAAGACTCACCCTTAGGAGTTCCAACCCTTCGGTCAACTTGGGTTAGCTATATCGCTTAACCCAAGTGCCCAAATAGGGCTCTCCATGAGCCAAAACCCAAACTAATGCAAATAAACCAAACCATGGATTGTATTGGGTTTGTCATGACCCAATACACTTGTCCTAGCTATCTCTGCCCTTGGGTCAACTTTGGATAAGATTTATACTAACCCAAAGTGGTCAAAACTGAAAGTCTGTTAGGGATGTTAAGCCCTATAGAACTGGCGCAAGCTAACCAAGAGGGGGGCGGGGGTGAATTGGTATTTTAAAAATTCTTTTCAACAAAAGCACAATCTCATAAACCAAAATCACACCACAAGAAAGAAAGTGCAAAAATTAAAATGCGGAAGCAATAAAATAATAACACAGAAATTTATAATGGTTTGGTCAACTTGACCTACGTCTACTCCTTGGAGGCACCCTCCAAGTATTGCACTACAAAATCTGTCTCTCCTTTAGCCCCCATAGCTAGGCGGAGAAGCCCTCACAAAGAAGTCCTTTTTGCCACCGCGGCAAGGCAGATAACCTATCTCTTTTTGCTTCCTACTGAAGCTGGCAGAGAACCACGATTCGTTGCTGAAAACCTTACCTCTACCGACCCTTTCACGGACAAGAAACTCTAGACGAAGAAGAAGTAGAGTGATCCTTGAAGCACCCTTGTGAATCCCTCACAAGCTCCCCCTCACAAGATCCTCTCTCTCTATCTTTCTCTCCTCAAGGTCTTCTCAGGTCAAGGCAGCAGCAAAGATTATCAACAACATTGAACAAGAGCTCTTAAATAGAAGAGCTTCAAAGGAGCTCATTAATTGCAAGTTGCCGACTATATCGTCCAGGCCGATATTGACATCATCCTGGCTGATTAGTACAAATCCCATGAGATCGGTCGGGGCATCACCCTGAATGCAAGCTGGATGATTGAAAATTGGCTTGATCGTCCTGGCCGATCTCATGATCGTCCAGGCCGATCAATTCAAATTAGAGGAAAATCATCCTGAGCACCGCCCTGAATTTAAACTGGCCGATCCCGATCGTCCACGAGAAACTAAGGTTTTTGAATAGATCGTCCTGGCCGATCCTGCGATCGTCCAGGATGATGTGATCGTATCAATCATCCTTAATTACTTCCTTGATTTGTCTGATTAATTAAGGCATAATTATGAATATCGGGCCGATCCAATATCGTCCTAGCCGATTTCCAAAAATATAGAATACCTTAATTATTTATGGCGGCAATTTCTTCCTGTTTTGAGCTTATCGTCCTAGCCGATACACGTATC
Organism: Dendrobium nobile; assembly: GCA_022539455.1. Lineage (NCBI taxonomy): Eukaryota > Viridiplantae > Streptophyta > Magnoliopsida > Asparagales > Orchidaceae > Dendrobium > Dendrobium nobile. Next base: position 34,271,764 of record CM039729.1, read on the forward strand.
GTCTAGGATGATTTGTTAATGACGGCTACCTTAATTAAGAATCCTGGTTAGAGTCTCTATTTTAAACTCGATCGTCTAGGCCGATCAAAGGATCGTCCAGGCCGATGTGAGCAAAAATAGAGATTCTAAGTCTCTCAAGTGTGTGTGTGTAGGGTTACTTAGTATCAGTCTCTTTGACATTACAAACTGACTCAAGAAGAGAAAAAAGTAAAATACAGACTGACTCAATCCTAGCTAGCTATCCAATCTTGAACTTGTGTCGTTTGTTCATCCGATCTCTGATTCCTGAAATGTTAGAAGAAATAGGCAGTCCAAGAGAATCAATAGTGTTTGTCAATCATCAAAACATAAGTCATGAACCTAGATTTGCAACAATCTCCCCCTTTTTGATGATGGAAAAACACTACGAAGACAATCAACAGTAAAAATTGCGGGATCGACAAGTAAAAAACATCATAAATTTCTCCCCCTTTTGACAAATAAAAAAGGAGGAGGGAACAAAAAATAAAAGCAAACATTTTTTTTTTACCAAGGCATGAGGATGATGTAGTATTCCATGTGATTGATTTAAAAACTTATGGGTTAATGAGTTAATAACCTCAATAATCCAAAGAATGGTAGAATATCCGGTCATGGTTACCCTTAGCTCAAACATTTTCTTAGGGTAGAATCGTCTTTTGAAATAAATGACCTAACTCAAAGAATCAATTGTATATGAGAAAAAGAATCCATCCATCACTTGGTTTAAGAAAAAATATCTTATAAAATAATGAACTAAAGTAAATCTGTCACAATCGCAAAACAATCAAAATCAAGCCTTTGATACATGAAAACTTCTAAGTTTTTAAAGGATTTTAAAAGAGAGAGGAGCTTGCTTTTTAGTGGGCTCATTTTGTGCCTCTTGTCAATTGATTGGTGCTTGTGCACATCTTTTGCTTTTTGATATGTAATTTTTCATTTTGGCGTCATTGTGCATTTTTTGTTGGCATCATTGGCCAAATTTTTTATTTTTTTTTGCAAGCTCCCTTCTCTTTTACAACTATTAAAAAGTGCTTAGTTGTGAGTATATCTTCTACATATTAGAGAATAGGGGCTCTCTCTCTAGCATAAGGAAGAATTATCACAAGCAGAACCAATAATCAAAGACAAGAGTAACGAGGGATCTTGATGTGACAAAAAAACTTTAAGCATTATAAATACAAGATAGATTTGCTTAAGCAAGCTTAAGAAAAAATCTTAATTTCATACACAATCTTTAATTTGAAATAGATTTTTTATTAGAAAAAAAACTATGCCACTAAAATAGGTTAGAGAAAGAGACCAAATCACAAAATATTTTGACCATCTAAGAGATTAAGAGATGAAAAAATATTGACTACAAATTTTCAAAAGCAATGACAAGGAATATGATATCATTTCAGCGATGATTTTGAAAACTAAACTTTAAAAGGCACACAAAAGAAAATAAAGCACGCAAGAAAAAAAACTTAAGAGCAAAGCAAGAAAAAAAACAAAGAGCAAAAGAAAGAAAACAAGTTAACAGAAAAAGAACAAAAGCAAAAAAAAAAAAATTAAAGATCAAGTTTTATGCATTTATGTCAATCACACCCAATCTGGTCCTTAAAGAACTGAAAGTGTCGAAGGCCAGTGGTTTAGTAAAGATGTCAGCCAGTTGATTTTCAGTTGTCACATGGTGTAACTCAATGTCTCCCTTAGTCACATGATCTCTAATAAAGTGATGCCTAATGTCAATGTGCTTAGTCCTTGAATGTTGGATAGGATTTTTAGAGATGCATATGGCACTAGTATTATCACAAAAGATTGAGATGGTGCCTATAGGTAATCCTAAATCCAATACCTGTTGTTTCAATCAAAGGACTTGGGCCACACAATTTTCAAGAGCAATATACTCAGCTTCAGCAGTGGAAAGTGCAACAGAGTTTTATTTCCTACTAGACTATGAAACCAAAGACTGTCCTATGAATTGACAAGTTCCTGAAGTGCTTTTTCTATCCACCTTGCATCCTGCAAAATTAGAGTCAAAAAATCCAATAATCTCAAAAGATGTGCTGTGTCTAGGGTACCAAATCCCTAAGCCTTGAGTCCCCAAAAGGTATCTAAAAATTCTCTTAACTGCACTTAGGTGGGACTCCTTAGGGTCAACTTGAAATCTAGCATAAAGGCAAATACTAAACATAATATCAGGTCGGCTCACAGTTAAGTAAAGTAAGGATCCAATCATGCCTCTATACTTCTTCTGATCAACAGACTTACCACTTGGGTCTTTATCCAATGGAGCACTAGAAGTCATGGGAGTGTTAATTGATTTAGCTTTGTCCATCTCATACTTCTTCAAAATGTCCTTTATGTATTTTGTTTGATTTAAAAAGGTTCCATCCTCCAATTGTTTTATGCTAAACCCCAAAAAGTAGACAACTCTTCCATCAAACTCATCTCAAACTCTCTACTCATTGTTTTAGAAAACTCATCATACAATTTCTTATCAGAAGATCCAAAGAGTATATCATCCACATAAATTTAAATAATGAGTAAATCATCTCCAACTCTCCTAAGAAAAAGGGTGGTGTCTCCGCTCCCCTTGACAAACTCCCTCTCTAGTAAGAATGTGCTAAGCCTCTCATACACAGCTCTTGGTGCCTGCTTTAACCCATACAAAGCCTTTTTTAATTTAAAAACATGATTTGGAAATTGGGAACTCTCAAAACCTGGGGGTTGATTTACAAACACATCTTCTTTTATTTTCCCATTTAAAAATGCACTCTTAACATCCATTTGAAAAAGCTTAAATCCTGTATAACATGCAAAGGCTAATAGCACTCTAATGGCTTCCAATCTAGTTACAGGGGCAAAAGTCTCCTCAAAGTCTATCCCTTCTATTTGGTTATACCCCTTAGCCACCAATCTTTCTTTATTCCTAACCACCACTCCTGAATCATTCACCTTGTTCTTAAAGACCCACTTTGTCCCAACTACACTTTGTCCCTTAGGTCTTTCTACAAGCTCCCAAACATCATTCCTAACAAATTGATTCAATTCTTCTTGCATTGCTAAAATCCAAAACTCATCAGTAAGGGCTTGGTTAATGGTGGTGGGTTCAGTCATTGAGATAAAGGCAGAGTGGTTCACCTCCTTCCTAAGTCATGTCTAGTCTTAACTCCACTAGAAGGGTCTCCTAAGATCAAATCCTTGGGGTGACTTGTAGAGTATCTCCAATCTCTAGGCAAAGTGTGAGATGGTCTAACCCTTTCATCCAAATCAATATTTTCTACTCCTTGGGTGACTTCTCCTACTCCATTATTTTAGTGTTGTACCCCATTCCCCAAATTTTCTATTCCACTTGTAATCTCTCCAACATCATCATCATCTTCAACTCCAGATTTCCTAGGATTAGACTCATCAAATACTACATGGGTTGTCTCTTCCACCATCAAAGTTCTCTTGTTAAACACCCTAAAAGACTTCCCAACACTAGAATATCCCAAGAATACTCCTTCATCAGATTTAGGATTAAATTTTCCCAAGTGAGACTTCCCATTGTTGTGAATGAAAACCTTACAACCAAAGACATGAAGGCGGGAAAGATTGGGTGTCCTACCCTTAAGGATCTCATAGGGTGTCTTTTCTAATTTGGCTCTAATGTTCACCCTATTCAACACATAACAAGCTGTGTTAACCACTTCAGCCCAAAAGTATTTTGGAAGTGAATACTCAACAAGCATGGCTCTAGCGGCTTCCACCAAGGTCTTATTCTTCCTTTCAGCTACCCCGTTCTGCTGAGGGGTCCTAGGAGCTGAGAAGTTGTGTCTAATCCCCTTGTCCTCATAAAAATCACTAAATCTTTCATTCTCAAACTCTCCCCCATGATCACCATGGATGGTCAATATCTCACAACCTAGCTTTTTCTGAATCCAAGTAGAAAATGTTTTAAATTCCTCAAAAGGCTCATTTTTATGTGAAAGAAATCTACTCCAAGTGAACCTCGAGTAGTCATCAACAATCACAAATCCATAGACTTTCCCTCCCAAGCTGGCAGTGCTAATGGGTCCAAACAAATCCATGTGAAGGACTTCTAAAGGTCTAGAGGTGCTAATGTCCTTAATGGGGTGAAAGGTGCAGTGGACTTGCTTTCCTAGTTGACAGGCATCACAAAGGTGGTCTTTTGAAAACTTGAGTTTGGGGACACCTCTAATTAGGTCTTTTTGGGTCACTTTCCTAAGGGTTTTCATACTTGCATGACAAAGTCTCCAGTGCCACAACCATGAATCATCAATCACTATTTTTAAGCAAAATGAAGTAGCACATACAATGTTATTTAAATCAAGCATGTAGACGTTGTTGATAAAAAAATAAAAAAAAAATGTAGACGTTGTTGATCCTCTTTTCCTACAAAATAGTGTTGTTACTTAAACTTATAATGCATGAATTTGCAAAGAATTGCACGATGAAGCCTTTGTCACAGAGTTGACTGATGCTGAGCAAGTTGTGCTTCAATCCATCTACAAGCAAAACATTTTCAATCATAAGGTTCTTGGAATTACCAATTACACCTGCTCCTACCACCTTCTTGGTGGTGTTGTCTCCAAGAGTAACCTTGCCTCCAGTCCTGGACTCCAGTACCACAAACCGATTGGCATCACCAGTCATGTGTCGAGAGCATCCGCTGTCTAGGTACCACATACTCTCATGAGGCCTTTTGTGAGAGCATGCCTGCAATATTATCAAATGTTAGATATAGGAACCCAAATAGGTTTGGGTCCCTTCTGACGAAAAGTAGAATGCAATGCATGTGTGGTATGCTGTGGATCATGCATCTTAGGTCTCCACACCCAATGTGTACTATGGTGAACTGTGCAAGTGTGTGAGATGTGTCCTAGCATGCCACATGAAAAACATCTAATTCTAGGAAAAGGATTTCTTAAATGGTTTGAATTATAATGCATCTTCCTAGGTTTTGGTTCTTGATTAAGTGTTGGTGTCATCCTAGTGTTCTTAAATGTTTCCAAATCATTTTTAATCCTCAAGTTTGTACTTTTTAAAGCATCATAATCAATCCTCAAATTCTTCTCCATCTCCTTAGTTTTCTTAAAATCAGATTCAAGTGATGTGTATGAAACTTTTAATGCATCATGCTTTTCAACTAATTCACAATGATATTTATTTAACTCATCAAATTCATCAAGTAAAGTCATATGATTTGAATCAATTGTTTGATGATCTTTAGTCAAAATTTCATGCTCTTTTTGTAGATTCAAGAATTCCAATTTCAAGTTAGCATGGGTTTTCTTTAGTTTCCTATATGATGCATGAATCTTTTCTGAAACTTCAAGAAGTTGATCGTAGGAAAGTTCACATACCTCATCTTGATCCATATTATCATCTGCCATCAAGCACAATTTTGATCTCTCATCTTCTGGTTTCGTCTCCGATGAGTCTGATGTAGAATCTGCCCAAAATGCTTTTTGTAGTCTTTTCTTATCCTTTCTGAACTTGGGTTTCTCCTCACCCTTTCTTTTGTTTGTGTAATCTTGAAGTGTAGGAGAATCGGCTTTCACATGTCCAGGCTTCCTGCATTCATAACAGACAACATCAGAAGATCCTTTAGAATATTTATGATCCTTACTTTATCTCCAATGATGCTTTTGCTTCTTCCTTAGAAAGCTTTATATTTGCCTTGTGATTAAGGCAAAGTCATCGCTTTCAGACCCGGAAGATTCAGAATCCGATTTGTGTGCCTTTAGTGCAACTATTTTCTCCTTTTTCTTCTCACCTGTATTAAGATTTCTTTGATTCACTCCTTGCTCGTAAGCAATGAGTGAGCCAAGTAAGTTGTCAATCGAATACGTGTTCAAATCCTTAGATTCAGTTATAGCAGTAATTTTTGCATCAAAAGAGGAAGGCAAGCATCGTAAAATCTTGTTTACTTTTTCAAAGTTTGAAAGTTCTCTTCCTAATGCATGCAGTGAAGTAACTATCTGAGTAAACCTAGTATACATGTTAACAGATTCAGATGGTTTCATACGAAAAAGTTTGTAGTCATGCAAGAGAATATTCAAACGAGATTATTTCACTTCATTGGTTCCTTCATAAGTGATACATAACCTATCCCAAATCTCTTTACCAGTTGAACATGTAGAAACACGCATGTAATCCTCAGATTTTAAAGCACAGAAAAAATAGTTCAGATATTTTGCATTCAATTGTGCTAAATCTCTTTCATCAAAAGTCCATTCAGTAAAAGCAACTTCAGTTTTAACACCATTAATTTCATGAGAAGGTGGAGAATAACCTTCTTTGATAAGCATCCATATGCGATAGTCAGTTGATTGTAAAAAAGTAGACATGCGGGTTTCCCAGAAATCAAAAGGTAAATTGTCAAACAGTGGAGGTCATTTAATTGAATAACCTTGAGTAGTGTTTCTATTCCCAAAGTTAGCCATGGATCTAATTCAAAAAGTTTTCAAACTTAAATTTTTGAATCCCGCTCTGATACCACTTGAATGTCCATTAGGGATGTTAAGCCCTATAGAACTGGCCCAAGCTAACCAAGAGAGGGGGGGGGGGGGGGTGAATTGGTATTTTAAAAATTCTTTTCAACAAAAGCACAATCTCATAAACCAAAATCACACCACAAGAAAGTAAGTGCGGAAATTAAAATGCGGAAGCAATAAAATAATAACATAGAAATTTATAGTGGTTCGGTCAACTTGACCTACGTCCACTCCTTGGAGGCACCCTCCAAGTATTGCACTACAAAACGTGTCTCTCCTTTAGCCCCCACAGCTAGGCGGAGAAGCCCTCACAAAGAAGTCCTTTTTGCCACCCCGGCAAGGCAGAGAACCTATCTCCTTTTGCTTCCTACTGAAGCTGGCAGAGAACCATGATTCGTTGCTGAAAACCTTACCTCTACCTACCCTTTCACGGACGAGAAACTCTAGACAAAGAAGAAGCAGAGCGATCCTTAAAGCACCCTTGTGAATCCCCTCACAAGCTCCCCCTCACAAGATCCTCCCTCTCTTTCTCTCTCTTTCTCTCTCTCTCTCTCTCTCTCTCTCTCTCTCTCTCTCTCTCTCTCTTTCTCTCCTCAAGGTCTTCTTAGGTCAAGGAAGCAGTAAGATTATCAACAACGTTGAATAAGAGCTCTTAAATAGAAGAGCTTCAAAGGAGCTCATTAATTGCAAGTTGCCGATTATATCGTCCAGGCCGATATTGACATCGTCCTGGCCGATCAGTACAAATCGCATGAGATCGATCGGGGCATCTCCCTGAATGCAAGTTGGACGATTGAAAATTGGCTTGATCGTCCTAGCCGATCTCACGATCGTCCAGGACGATCATTTCAAATTAGAGGAAAATCATCCTGAGCACCGCCCTGAATTCAAGCTGGCCGATCCCGATCGTCCAGGAGCAACTAAGGTTTTTGAATAGATCGTCCTGGCCGATCCTGCGATCGTCCAAGACGATGTGATCGTATCAATCATCCTTAATTACTTCCTTTATTTGTTTGATTAATTAAGGCATAATTGTGAATATCGTCTAGGCCGATCCAAGATCGTCCTGGCCGATTTCCAAAAATACAGAATACCTTAATTGTTTATGGCGGCAATTTCTTTCTGTTTTGAGCTTATCATCCTGGCCGATACACGTATCATCCAAGACGATTTGTTAATGACGGCTACCTTAATTAAGAATCCTGATTAGAGTCTCTGTTTTAAACTTGATCGTCCAGGCCGATCAAAGGATCATCCAGACTGATGTGAGCAAAAATAGAGATTCTAAGTCTCTCAAGTGTGTGTGTGTGTGTAGGGTTACTTAGTAACAGTCTCTTTGATATTACAAACTGACTCAAGAAGAGAAAAAAGTAAAATACAGACTGACTCAACCCTAGCTAGCTATCCAATCTTGAACTTGCGTCATTTGTTCATCCGATCTTCGATTCCTGAAATGTTAGAAGAAATAGGCAGTCCAAGAGAATCAATAGTGTTTGTCAATCATCAAAATATAAGTCATGAACCTAGATTTGCAACAAAAACCACTTTGACTTGAACCAACTCTCAACTAAGACAAAATTAAACCCTTTTCTCTATCACATTGGATAACCCATGACTTTATACACCTCCTATGGTCAGCCTATCCCCTGGCTTGACATATGTCATGACCCAACTCTACTCAAATCATCCAAGTTTAAGTAAACTTGAGCCATCTTGGCTAATTCAGATCCTCATGCCTAATTGAGATCACCATTAAGTTCAGGGAGTCCCTATACACTTTTCCACCTCATCCTTACCCAGGCGGTGGTCGGTAGTGGCCAGATCAGGTGAAACCTATGGCTTCTGGTCCCCTACTCACATGAGGCAAACACAAGAGATTTTTATCCTCAATCTTGCTTGGTGATCACATGGAACATTCCCTGAGCTATTCCCTCCAACTGGCGACCATCCAGGATGTTGCCTAGGCAATCTTATCGATCTAAACTCCTTGCAAAGTGGCTAAATATGGCATCCCACTCATGGTCATTTGGATGGATCAACTTAATTTTAAATCACTCCCTAGAGCTCTCTGAGTGCTCCCTTAGCTTCCCCATCTCTTTAAAAGTTCGTTAGGGATGTTAAGCCCTTAGGAATTAGCCCGATGCTAACCAAGAGGGGAGGTGAATTTGTATTTTAAAAAAATCTTCTTAATAAAAGCACAAAACTAAAACCAAAATAATTCACCACAAAGAGTAACGGATGCAAAAACTTAAATACAGAAATAAAAGAAAGAAAGATCACACCAAATTTATAGTGGTTTGATCAAACCTTAACCTACTAACTAAGTGTCTCTCCTTTAGCTCCCACAACTAGGTAGAGAAGCCTTTACAATACTCTTTTTCACCAACCCCGGTGCGACAGAGAACTGACTCCTTTTGCTTCCTCCTGAAGTGGACAGAGAACCAGGACCGTTTGCTGAAGTAGACCTCCCAAAAACTTCCCAAAGGATGAAGAACGTAGAAGATGACTTTGAACCTTCCTTGGAGCAACCTTTGTGAACCCTATCACAAACTCCCCCTCATAAGTTCCTCTCTCTCTCTCTCTCCTCCCCCTCTCCTTAGGCTCTCTCAGGTCAAGACAGCAACACTCAAGGTCTTAAGCATGAGAAAATTCAGGTCCTTTAAATAGAATTTCAAGAACCGACATTATTGTCCAGGATGATATCTATCGTCAAGAACGATCAGTACAACTTAAGCTCAATCAGCCTGGATGATATGGGATGATTAGAAGAAATTTTGTTCACATCATCCAGGACGATAAAATATCATCCTGTACAATTAGTTCAAATCACAGATTATTGGCCAAACAATCGCTCGGAAAGGAGGTCTGGACAATCCAAAATTAACTTGATCATCTAGGCCGATCTCACGACCATCTCGGACGATTAGTTCAAAACCAAGGAAAATTGTTCAGAACATCGCTCAGAAAAGAGCTGACTGATGTTTGATCATCTAGGAGCAACTAAGGATTTTTGAACTGATCGTCCAGGATGATGTGATCGTATCAATCAAGCCTTAATTGCTTTCCTTAATTACCAGATTAATTTAGGCATAATTGTGTTAAATCATCCAGGCTGATGTAATGGATAGGCTTGGCCGATGTCCAAAAATAAATCTTACCTAAATAGATCTGGTGGCTGATTCTTTCTGATTTGAACTTATCATCCTGGCCGATACAAGGATCATTCAGGATGATATTCTTAATGACGGCTTCCTTAATTAGGATGCACTAATTAGGGTTTCTGTTTTTAGTTGGATCGTCCTGGCCGATATGAACATCATTCAGGACAATGTACTAAAAAAAATTAACAGAAAAACCCTCAAGTGTGTGTGTGTAAGATTACTTAACATTAGGAACCACTTTTATAATGGACTCAAGAAAGGAAAAATTACAAACTGACTCAAACTAAATCTACCCAATCTTGAGCTGGCTTGAGTTGCATTCGATCTTGTGGACCTGAAAAGTTAGTAGGCAAGGCAGTCACAGATAATTATGAATGTTTGCTATCATCAAAATTCTAATCCAAAAACTTAGATTTGCAACACTCTTCAGTCATCCCTAGAGGCCAGTTTAAGTAACCTTCGATGAAGCCTTTCTTCCCATTGCTTAAAGTCATACCTCTAACACTCCTATGGCCATGATGTCTGAAGGAGAAATGTCTGGAAACATATTGGTACAAGACCCCAATATTTGGAGCTCTTTATGAGGTATAAACCTAATCCCGAGCTCCTAGGTAAATAGATGTGGAGTGATGCATTCTATCAAACCATCAAATTTTGATTGTTGGATTGATGGTTTTCTTGGTCTTGATTCTCCCTATGAAATTTGATGAGAGTTTACTAGCTGGATCTTCTAGATTATGCTATAAAAGCCCTATGGCTCAGAGACCTTATAGAAGCTTGAAGATAAAATCCTAATCATTGATCTCGATCAACGACATGGGTTCAATCCCATGGTCTCAAATTAGATTGAATCCTAACCGTCTGATCATGATTAGATAGTCATGGAAAATCTTGCATTTTACAATTAACTGCCAATGATTGACTCACCAATCAGAAGGCATAGCGTGAAAAGTTTCTGTCAACTGTGTAATTCCCCCCACTTAATTCATATAAATAAGGGTAAACTTCAAAAACTAATATTTCCTCACACACTTGACCAAATTAAGTGTTCTTAAGCTTATTGGAAAGGTCTTGAGAAGACATACAAAAGCCTTACCATGGCTTGAGACCTTGGGGGATCAATCTTGGGCATATCTTTGACATGTCCAAAACTAATCCCCTCTGTTTGAGTTAATTAGGGGCATATTTAGGCTAATCCAAACACAAGGGTCATTATTTAACCCTTAAGTTTAAATTAAGCTAATGACCAATCCAATGAGAATCAGAGCTTGTGATTTTGTGTGTTGATTATGACTCTGGTAGAGGGTCTACGACCACTGATTACACCCTTACCCTTGGCATAGATAACCCAAAAAAATTTCTTGAAGGTGACTAAATGGAACCTTAGGTGGCTTAGTTGACAACTTTAGAGGGTCCACCTTCGGCCCAAATTTGGTGGTCTTGGGCCTTAGAATTAGTTGAGCCCATGGCTAATGTTTCACTAGATTTGGAGCTGATTTGGCCCATCATCTAGGTAATCCAATTTCAACCTTTAAAATGGTTTAGAATTTTAATTAAATCAAAATTAATTTATTTTAAATCCTAAAAATACAAAATAAAATCCTAACCACTTATAATTCAACATATAATAAGATAAAATTAAAATGCCCCTTAAATTGAAATTAAAATAAATTTTAATTTAATAACTAAAAAATCATTAATTAATTAATTAAGTTAATAAAAAATATTAAATTTCAAAATAAATCCAAACACTTGTGATCATCCCTAAGAGTCATTGGTGACATTTGAGAGAGATTCTAAGAGGTTTGGGATTGGTTTGGTACCAAAATGACCAAACCTCCCAAATCATGTGATTAAAAATGCAATAAAATACATAAATTTTGATAAATCATAACCAAATCTAAAAAAATCCAAATTAACTAAACTCAAAGCTAGTAGACTCACCATTTGATCTAGTATTTATGAAAAATATTAACAATCCAAAAAACATTAAAAATAAAAAAGTGAATGTATTGGTCAACCATAGTTCCAAAATACACCCAAACTTCAAAATTTCATAAGTAATTATAGACAAATCCAAATCAATCAAACCCAAAGGAATTTTATTCATTATAAGGCCTAATATTTATTAAAAATAAGAAAATTCGAAAAATTAATATAAATTAAAAAAAATTCATAAAATACACCCTTTATTTAATGCATTAAAATATTCCTAAAAGATAAGAAAATTCAATAAATCGCTAAAACTCCAGCAAACCATTAATTCAACCAATAAAATCAGATAACCAACCTTAAAATACATAACAAATGCTTCATATATGTGGGTTTAGGATGGACTATCTCGAGTTGTGGGGTTACGTGTCCTAAGGAGACCTCAGTTCTCGTGCCCGTGGTACAAAACCATGAATGAATTCAATAGAGTGCAAAATTATAAAATTAATTAATCATTGTTTACATATTCAATTTTAAATTATTAATACAACTAGATCAACCATTTTTTTGGATGGACTATCTCAAGCTGTGGGGCTATATGTCCTACGTATACCTTAGTTCTCATGCCCGTTATGACAGTGCCATAAATTGGTTGATGGAAAGCTAAAATATTAATTCACTCAATCAAATCAGTAATTAAAAAAAATAAAAATAATCAATTATTAATTCCTACCAATAATATTCATTAAATAATATTGGTTACTATTAGGTAGCTCAGAACCGTGGCGCTATTAAATCATCCATAAGGAGGGTAAAATAAATCTCATGGCATTGGTGTAAACAAAGGTAATAATCACTCAAAAAATAAAAATTCATCCTTAAATGATTAATAAAATACTAATTCTTAAACTCAAATTAAAATCCTTTCTACCTTCAACAAACCAAAAATTACAAGAAAACTCTAATAACAACCCAGCTTAGGACATATCCAAGCCACACAGTCTGACACACACAATTTAGATAGTTTCTTAAGAGAGCAAAGCCTAGATTAAGGCTAGGACAATGTTCTTTCTTTACTGCTATTTATGTGATGAGATTTTTTACGAGTTTCAATACGTACTTATTGTTATGACTTGATTATTATGATTTCTTATGATTTAATATTCTCCTTAACCATGATATTTGTGATATGATGTGAAGGGTGTTAGATTTTCCTATGTTAGGATGATCTAGATGCTAATAATATTTTTTGCAGGTGGCCATGCTTATATGGGCTATAAAAAGGGGGTTAAATAAAAATTTTAGTAATAAATTTTTTTTAGGTGTTAAATATGATAAGTACCCTTAAATGAAAGAGCTAAGCTAAGTGATTATGTTGGCTCAAATATGAGTAATGAAATTATAAATGCTTATGATTTTGTTGAATTTATATATGAACTGCTTAGGATAACCATGTAGGTTGTATTAAAAAAAATTTATTCTCTATATATAAATTGAAATTCATGAGTTATGAAAGTGAACTAAAATGGGATTTTTGAGTATCCAATTTGTAGTCCAAAGGAGAAGGAAACATCCCTTATGGGAGAGTTCCATTAATTTGGAAATTCAAATTAGGATAAGCCTAAAATCAAAAGAGGAAAGAAACACCCCTTCGAAGAGGAGTTCTTTCTATTTGGGTATCTAGATATTGCAAATCCAAGGAGCTCAATGAATGGAGGAAGATGAAGAAATAAGGGCCACCAAGAAGAAAATAACCCATTTTGGAAACTTGCATCTATATTAGGATTAGAATCTCAGTTTGTTTTCAATGGTGTCCCACCACATTTAATTTCTACACATCCTAGGTTGTAATTAAGTGGTACTTTCCACATATCATTTTACATTCATTTGATATGATTTGTTGATGTGATGTAATTGGTTTTTTTTATATTCCATACCTTAGGTGTTTCATAATCTTTATAGGTTTCTTATTCTGCTCGTTGCCTTTATTTTAACCTTGATGCAGTTAGGCTCATTAAGGATAAAAGTTTTCTACTTGTAATTAAAATAAAAAAAATTAGGCCAGTATAAAAAATAAACAATTTTAAGAAGTAAGCTCAAGTATGTTGAGGATCTCATGCATTTATATTATGACTTCTCTTCCTTGCTAGGCACCTCCCTACCTGTAGGTCATGGCATACCACCTAATTTATTAGATTCCATCTTTATCTAGGGGATTTTGTGCAATCTCTAGAAAAAATCTATTTTCTTAAGCCAAAATTTTAAACCACTTCATATCTTTTATACATACAAGGTCAACTAGCATGCATCACATTAAAAATTAACTAAAGAAATGAAATTTTAATTGTATTTGAGCTTATTCTTATCATGTATAAGTAAAGGGGCCAATTAGAAACTTAATTAGACATCAACCCTAATTAATCAAAAACTTAAATAACAGTTTACCCAACTTTCATAACGACATGATTCATGGTTTTAAAGCACCAAGGTAGTTTAGCTGGCTCTCCAATCCCAGGCCAATATAAAATTAGATTTGTATGTCATTAGTTAGGTTTGGGTCACTATCATTTAGTACCCAACTTAGACTTGGGATCCAAGGCAGACCCAAAATCATAAGTCCCCAACATTAGGAATCTAATCCCAAATTTTGAATAAAATATCAATACAAATTAAAATATCCTTTAAACTAAAATATAAAGCCCAATACATAGGATGGATTGATGGATTGAGGCATTTCTCAATTATTTTAGAATCCTAAAATGTCTCCTTCTCACCCTTTGGCCTAAAAAATAAGTGCTTAAAAATGATCCAATATCATTTGAAATACCAACATCTCACTTTTAATATCACTCTTCAAAAATTTGAAATGAAAATTTTACTATTATTTTATTGAAAGTATTCATACGAGACTTAAAATTCCTATGATGTAATTAATAATGAAGGCTTAACTTCTTCGGAGATTCAAGACTCCAGAAATGTAAAATCCCATTAAATTTAGCTCCTAAATAGAATGGAGAAAAGAAGACATTATTCTCTTTAGGAAAATTAAAAAAAAAAAAGGACAATCATTATCATATTCAAATCATGGATAATGAGTGATATTTTCTTTCCGTGGAGAGATATATCATTTATATCAACATGTCTTTGAATATAAAAATTATAAACTATTAATATTATCATAGATAAATGCTCAATTTAACATCATTTTGACCCTTTGAGGTCATATATAGTTCTATATTGAATTTAACTATGATAATTAAGATAAAATTTATAATTTTATAACCTGGAAATATTATACAACTATATTTTCACCTTTCGAGATGATATATTGTTCATAATGATGTGTTTGACTTCAAAACTAAAATTCTAAAAAATATATTTTCCCAAAAAAATATAATCACAAATTGCTTTGTACTTTTTCAATAAAACTTACAAATAATATTTTCTGGTGACTCCACTGGAGAGTTTCTCTCTCTCCATCCTTAATAATGGTAGAAATTTTATTATATAGATAGTTGAAACTAACTTCCTTCTATTGGTCTCTCTATTCATTTCATTCTTGTGTAAGCAAGGCCAACATCAAAAGAAGAAAATAACAGGTAAGAGAGGTGAGTAAGGAAATTTAAAACAAGTGAGACTTTGACATCTCACCCCAAAGCTAATTAGTTGAATGAGAGAGTTAAGTTAATCTCTTGAGATTTTCATGTCAATTTTGTGTACCTCATGTTGGGTGAACACTCAATATGTTGATTTCCAAAATTTGAAGAAAATCATTCTAATTCCAAAATCCAATTCTTTTCAAAAAATTGACTTTTGGATTTCATCGATATATATTATGCCATGATTTTTTTTTCTTTTGGTCTAAAATATGCAATGAAATCCCAATCTCATTAATCATGAATGATATTTGTCTCTTACCACTATGTGCCAAAAAATCAAAATAAACTCAAATGGTTGGGAAACTCATCTTCTTACTTGATAGAGACATGACTATCGAAGAACTCATATGTGATAATTCAATCCAATTTGGGATGAACTTCTAAACTTTAGAATTATCAGTCAATTAGAATGAGATAATCAATATCAATGCTGATGATCATAAGTAAGATTCTCTAGTTGAAATTGCTTAAAGGTCAGGATCTGGCTCCTCTAGTTACAAGAAGAGGTTAGTTGTTACTCCTATACCCATTTCATCTCTCCCTAGAGAGGATAAGAAATTAAAGTTTGTAGTTAACACCGAGTTAGAAGCTCCCTTGGTGTTTAAAGCATGATTGGTTTTTATTACCCATTTTGCAAGAAAAACACATAAAATAGATTATTTCAGAAGAATAAAAAAGATGGACAAAATAAAAAATATTACTGAGTTGGAAGCTTCAAAGCAAAGAAAATCTGAGGCTAATAGAGAGTTCACTGCTCCTTACATATCCTCCCCCTCTTCGGTGGAAGTCACTTCCACCCTCTTTCTGTTACCTAAGGGAGAGAGGTTGTGAGATAGATAATGCAATCTCCATTGTGCCCTTTTGACTATAACATATAAAAGATCAACCAAGTGAGAAATGAGTAATCACCAGTGATAGACCATGGGCCCAAGTTAAGGGTCATGACCCATCCACTCTATTGTAAGAAATTATATCACGTTATTATACGTGTTTAATTACATCAAATATAGAGAAGGTGTAGAAATCCCTAGGGGTTCCACTCTCCTAATTGTTAGGTCACTAGTAATTAGGAAGGGAAAATATAAAAAATAAAAAGGTTGGTGTTAAAAAGGGTGAATATGAAGTCTTATTAGATAGTGATATAGTTGGAATTTAACTTTCAAAGGAGTACTATCATGATAGATCTTTATATTTAGATGCCTCATTATAAAATGATGCAGCATCACCTAGGGATATTGCATACTCCATGACAGTCTCTTCCACCTAAGTGATTGTAGAAATATAATTTCAAACTGGTAGGGTCTTACCACCTAAACTAGTAATTTATAAGGATAGTGTAATATGGAAATTAACCTTTACTCTAAATCATAAACAAAAGAAAGTTGTGATTGACTCCACCCAATACCTAAAGGTCCCTCCCACCTACTGTTGGTGTGGGTTGATTACATATTTTAAAGTAAAATTCACTTCAAATTAAAATTAGGTTAAGAAATGATAATCTCCTCTATCTCCTTTCAATTTTATATCTCATAGGTATCCTTAGCATTCTTATGAATTTATTTTAAAATTCTCTTAATCAAATCATTCAATCTTATCTTAGGGATTGTGTTTGCTTGTAGATTGTTCTTCCTTGTATAAGAGAGTGAGTTTTCCCTTATTATGTGTGGAAGATAATTTCACAACTAAGAATTTCTTCTCTTAAAGATTTTTGGAAAGGAAACCAGATACAAAAAATAAAAGATGCACAAAGCGTGGCAAGATAAAAGGATGTGCATAGTGCATCAAAAATAAAAGATACACAAAGCGTGTTAAAAAAAGAAGGAAAGATATGTAAAGTGAGCCAAAACTAAAATGAAAATGCATAAAATGTTCCAAAAAAGAAAATAAGTAAAGGCTTCACTTTCATTTTAAATATTTAAATCTCAGTAAACCCCACTCCTTTGGTAATTTGACACTTGATTATGAAAATTTTAATATTAGATTCATCATCATGCAATGATGTTCTATTAGATATAAGAATATATCTAATGCAAGAAAATTAAAAAGATTCAATTTCTTTACCTATTTTACATATTCTTATTGTAGATGTTAATTTAAAATATATATGGGAGAGAAACCTAATTTAGTTTCTAGGAAACTTAATCTGAGTCAACAAAATATAAATCCTTAGTCTTCTATTAGTTTAGTTGGAGTCAATTAAATTTTCACTATACTTTTTAATTTGGTCTCATTTTTCATTTTGTAGGGTCAAAATGATTAAAAGGAAAATTTTCCAATAAAAAGGATAAATCTACTTCTCCTTGATAAAAATCCAAATCTCATTCTTGAGGGATATGTGTGAGTCCTTACATATAGGCATCTTTCCTTCAAGATCCTCTCCACAAAATCATATTCCATGATGGGTCCAAGATCATTCCCATTTAGAGGTATATTTTACATCACTAGGAGTTTCCATCCAAAATTAAATCACAACCGAGCAAAGTGCCCATCTCTGATTAGAAGAGATCGAAGGCCTTGAAGAGTGTTTCCTCCAAGCTCAGTAAAATTTTGATTTATAGAAAGCATGAATGGTTCAAACCCATGATAAGTTAGTGTGACCTAGAACTTTCCAAATAGGAGACTTGGTCTTGGTTCTTCGGAGACCTATCTCAGCCCATCTCAAAATTGGTTAAAAATTTAAACTAATAAGGGAAGGAACCTTTGTTGTAAAGATAGTCTATGAGGGGGGGGGGGGGGGGGGGGGGGGGGGGGGGGGGGGGGGGGGGGGGGGGGGGGGGACTATAATTGAAATCACCTGATGCTTCTGGTCAATGGCCATTTCCTTAAGAAACATTATGCTTATTTTGATATTGTAGTCCAAATTTCCAATCAATGAATTTTTTTTAAAAATTTTGAATCTTATCCAATTCGTTTATTTAAATCTGAAAATGCAAAATCATATCCACTATAAGTGAAACAAGCCCTCTGTGAAACCACTATAGTATCAAAATTATATCTACTAGTAGTAGAACAAGCCCTCTATGACACTCTGCTAGTATTAAAATAATATCCACTAGTGGTAGAGTAAGCCCTCTATGGAACCACCCTAGTATCAAAGTCATATCTGCTAGTGGTGGAGATAGCCCTATGTGGCACCACCCTAGTAACAAAATCAAATCCACTAGTGGTGGATCAAGCCTTCTGTAACACCACTCTAGTATCAAAATTATATCCATTAGTGGTGGAGAGGACCCTCTATGGCACTACCCTAGTATCAAAATCATATCCACCAATGGTGGAGAAAGCCTTCTACGGCACCACCCTTATAACAAAATATATCCACTAGTGGTTGAGCAAGCCCTCTATGACACCACCCTAGTATCAAAACCATATCCACTAGCGGTGGAACAAGTCCTCTATGGCACTACCCTAGTATCAAAATCATATCAATTAGTGTGGAGAAAGCCCTATAAGGCACCACCCTAATATCAAAATCAAATCCACTAGCAGTGGAGCAAGCCCTATGTGGCACCACCCTAGTATTAAAATTATATCCACTAAAGGTGGAGCAAGCGCTTTATGGCACCGCCCTAGTATCAAAATCATATCTATTGGTGGTTGAGAAAGCCCTCTATGGCATTACCCTAGCACCAAAATCATATATAATAGCGGTGGAGCATGCCCTCTATAGAACCACCTAGTATTAAAATAATATCCACTAGTGGTGGAGTTATCCCTTTATGGCACCACCCTAGTATCAAAGTCATATCAACTGGAAGTGGAGCAAGCCCTCTATAGCACGACCATAGTATCAAAATCATATCCACTAGATGTGAAGCAAGCCCTATATGTCACCACTCTAGTATTAAAATCATACCAACTAGCGGTAGAGTAAGCACTATGTGGCACCACCCTAGTATTAAAATCATATCCACTAACGGTGGAGCAAGCCCTTTATGGCACCATCCTATTATCAAAATTATATCCACTAGTAATGGAGCAAGCCCTCTGTGGAATCACCATAGTATCAAAATCATATCCACTAATGTTGGAGCAAGTTCTTTATGGAACCCCCTAGTATTAAAATCATACCCACTAGTAGTGGAACAAGCCCACTATGAAACCACCCTAGTGTCAAAATCATATCCACTAGTGGTGGAGCAAGCCGTCTATGACACCACCCTAGTATCAAAATCATATCTACTAGAGATGGAGTAAGCCCTATATGGTACCACCCTAGAATCAAAATCATATCCAATAGCGGTGGAGTAAGCCCTATGTGGCACAACCCTAATATCAAAATAATATCCACTAACAGAGGAGCAAGCCCTATATGGAACCATCCTAGTATCAAAATCATATCCACTAGCGATGGAGCAAGCCCTCTATGGCACCACTCTAGTATCAAAATCATATCCACTAACACTAGAGCAAGCACTCCATGGCACCATCCAAATATCAAAATCATATGCACTAGCAATAAATAAAGCCATATATGGTACCACCCTAATATCAAAATAATATCCAGTAGTGGTAGAGAAAGCAAGCCCTTTATGGCACCACCCTAGTATCAAAATCATATCCACTAATGGTGGAGCAAGCCCTCTTTTGCACCACCCAAGTATGAAAGTTATATCCACTAGTAGCTGAGCAAGCCTTGTATATCACCACCCTAGTATCAAAATCATATACAATAGAGATGGAGCAATCCCTCTATGGCACCACCCTAGTATCAAAGTCATATCCAGTAGTGGTGGAGTAAGCCCTCTATAAAACCACCCTAATATCAAAGTCATATCCATTAGTGTTGAAGTAAGCCCTTTGTGGAATCACCCTTGATATACTTTTCATGACTAAGAAAAGCTCCATCATCTCTTTGATTCACATTGAATCCAAGAAAGTAAGTAAGCTCACCCATCATACTCATCTCAAATTCTTCACTTATTACTTTTGAAAATTCATCACAAAATTTTTTATTAGTTAATCTAAATAATATATCATCCATATAAATTTAAGCAATGAGCAAATTTTCTCCTATTTATTTAGAAATAGGGTGGTATCTATGCTACCCTTAATAAAAGATCTATTGATGAGGAAGGAGCTAAGTCTTTCATACCACGCTCTAGCTGATTACTTCAATCTATATAATGCCTTCTTTAATTTGAACACATGATTAGAAAATTATGAGTTGTCAAATCTATGAGGTTGTTCTACATAGACATCTTCCTTAATATCCCCATTTAGAAAGGTATTTTTTAACATCCACCTGATATAATTTAAAGCCTGCATAGCAAGTAGAAACTAATAAAACTCTAATGGTTTCTAACCTAGTTATAGGGCGAATGTTTCTTCAAAGTCAATTCCTTCCATTTGATTATACCCCCTTAGCTATAAACTTAGCCTTATTCCTAATCAATATACTAGAGTCATTCATCTTATTTTTGAATACCCACTTCATTCCAATAATAATGTGGTCCTTAGGTCTTCTAACTTACTCCAAAACATCATTTTTAACAAATTAATTCAATTCTTGTTGCATGGCTAGGATCCAAAATTCATCAAATAATGCTTGATCTATGTTTGATGGTTCTACCATAGAGATGAAAATATAGTGGTTAACCTCCTTCCTAGGTCCATTTTTAGTTCTTACTCCAACAAATGGATCTCCTAAGATGAGCTCCTTAGGATGGATATATAAATATCTCTAATATCTAGGCAAAGGATCGAGAGACTCTACTCTATTTTTTAGGTCAATAGATATCACTCCATTGGTGACTTTTAGCACTTCTTCTTCTGACCTAGGCTCAATAGAACTATCAGATTTATCAAATATTACATGGGTGGTATATTCTACCATTAATGTTCTCCTATTGAAAAGTCTATAGGCTTTACATATAGAAGAATAATCTAAGAGAACTGCTTCATCAAATTCAGGATCAAATTTTAATAAGGGAGATTTTCTATTTTTTAGAATGAACACATTATAACCAAAAACTTAAAGGTGAGAGAGATTTGGTGTCCTATCTTCGAGTAATTCATGCAGTATCTTATTGACTTTGGATCTCACATTAACCCTATTAGGAACATAGTAAGAAGTATTCACTGCTTCATTTCAAAAATATTTAGTAAGTGAATACTCAACTTGCATGGCTCTAGCAGCTTCTACCAATATTATATTCTTTCTTTCAATAACCCCATTTTACTGAGAGGTTCTAGGAGCTAAAAAATTATATTATATTCCTAGCTCATTATAGATTGATTCAAACTTATTATTTTTAAATTCTCTACCATGATCACTAAGGATAGTTGAAATTTCACAACCTAATTTCTTCTGAATCAATGTGAAGAATGTCCTAAATTCCTCAAATGATTCCTTTTTTATGTGATAAAAGCTTAATTAAGGTAAATATTGAGTAATCATTAACAATCACATATCCATATGTTTCCCCCCTAAGCTGCCAGTGCTAATCGGTCCAAACAAATTTATGTGAAGGGTTTTTAAAGGTCTACAGGTGGTCATGTCCTTGACTGAGTGAAATGAAGTTTTAATTTAGTTCTTAGTTAGCAAGAATCATAAAGGTGGTCCTTAAGAATTCTAGTTTGGGTATGCCTCTAACTAAGTTCTTTTGGGTTATCTTTATAAGTATTTTCATGCTTGCATGACAAGTCTCTTATGCTATAGCCAGAATTCATCAGCAATAGTTTTTAAATATAAAGAACTAGTATACTCAATATAATTCAAGTCAAACATGTAAACATTATTACTTCTCTTCTCTTCTAAAATAATATTTACATTTAAACTGGTTACATAACTAATATATAAGAATTCAATATCAAAACCTTTATCACATAATTAACTGATACTAAGTAAGTTATGATTCAAGCCATCTACTAGAAAAATACTTTCAATAAAAAAATTCCAAGAATTTCCAATCATACATGAACCTACCACTTTCTTGGGGTATTATATCTAAGTGTAACTTTGCCTCCTGCCCTAGCCTCCAGTGAGATGAATTGCTTCATATATCTAATTAAGTGACATGAGCACCTATAATTCAGGTATCACATGTTCTCACTAAGCCTTTTGTGAGAGCACCCATACAAAGTTAATCAATGATGAGATTTGGGAACTCAAGTGAGTTTTTATTCATCTTTAAGTTTTGATGAATGACTTGCATGCATTATATGCTATGGTGCATATGATTTAAGCCTCCATACTAAAAGTCTCCTACGATGTATTGTGCAAGTGCGGGCTATATGACCTAGCATGCAACAACAGTAATACCTAATATTAGGGAAAAGATTCATTAATCTATATAGGGTATGGTGCCTATTCTTAGGGGTATGATATGCATGCAGGGATGTGAGGATATATCATTATCAATGTAGGCGGTGGTTTATTATGTTTAAGTGTATGGAATTCTTCTTTTAAAAATTCATTTTCATTTTGAAAGCTTGCTACTTCCAATTTCAATACATACTCAATATAATCTAATTCACTTGTAAGTGCTTCTAACTATTTGTATGGATCTTCTAACTCAAGATGCTTTGACTTTAAGGATTCATGTGTATTAGTTAGGTCAACATGCTTTTTATTAAATGCATCATACTCATCGAGTAAAGATATGTGCTCTTTATCTAATGCATAATATTCCACTCTAAGGCTATCATGCACTCTTTGCAAACTTAAAAATTCAGAATTTAAACTAGAATAAATTTTCTTATGCTTCCTATATGAATCATGAATTTTATATGTTATAATAATAAATTCATAATAGGATAGTTGATATACCTCATCTTAATCAAACTGATCAAGATTATTACTAGCCATGAGGCATAGATTAGTTACCTCCTCCTTTGATTATTGTTCAAACGATTTTGAGGCGGAGTCAGCCAAAAAAACCTTCTAAATCCTATTATTTCCTTTCTTGAAGTTTGCCTTTTATCACCCTTCTCCCTTCTTAGGTGTGTTTTTAGGTTGGGGCAATAAGATCTCAAATTCCCCAGCTTCTTGCATTCCAAATATACTATGTTAGATGGAGCTTTAAAATTTTTATTTCTTTTACCTTTATTCCATTTCTGATGGCATGTCTGCTTTCTCTTTAGAAAGCTTTTGAACTATCCAAGTCATCTACATAATATCATAATCCTCCTCAGCTACAAAGCTATCACTATCATAGTTATAAGCTTTCAAAGCCACAAGTTTCTTCTTTTTATGTCTTCTGCTTCCTATAATCTTTGACTTACACATTACTCACAAGAAATAAGTGAGCCTAACAAGTTATCTATAGAATAAATATTAAGATCTTTTGATTATTAAATGGAAGTAACCTTAGCAACAAAATTACTAGGTATACAACAAAGAATTTTGTTAACTTTTTTAGAATTTGAAAGCTCTCTACCTAAAGCATTCAGGGATAACAATATTTGAGTAAACCTAGTGTACATGTCCAACATGGTTACATTAGGTTTTATGCAAAAAAGTTCATAATTATGCAATAAGATGTTAAATCTAGATTATTTGACTTCACTAGTACCTTCGTATGTAATACATAGCTTATCAAAATTATCCTTGCTAGTGGTACAAGTAGAAACTCTTATAATCTTCAGACTTAAGATCACATAAAAAGTAGTTTAAAAATTTTACGTTTAATTAAGCTAAGTCCCTATCCTCATTGCTCCATTCTTTAAACGGTACTTCAATTTTTATTCCATTAACAAAATGAGAGGGTACATAATAACCTTCTTGCACCAAATATCACATGTGTGAATAAATAAATTTCAAGAAATTAGATATGAAGATTAAAAAAAAAAAATCAAAAGGTTTGTTGTCAAATAAAAGTGGACGAGTTTTAGAATTACCCTCTATAGTGTTTCTATTATTGAAATGTGCCATGAATTATTTTTCTCAAGGTTTTCTAAAATGCTACTCTTCCTTGATACCAATTGAAAGTTTGATGTAAGATGTTAAGCCTCATTGAACTATCCCTAGGCACACTAAAAGGAGGGAGAATTGGTTGAAAGTTTGTGTAGGGTGAATTGGTTGTCTATAAAATTTATGAAGATAGAAAGCACCTAAATCCCCTTATTATGGAAGAAAATTAAAATTACAATAACAAAATTCAAAGTCCATCAAACCACACAATAAACCATAAAAAAATAAGTGGGAATAATACAAATAGAATACACAAAAATTTATAGTGGTTAGGTCCAACTTGGCCTACATTCACTCATTAGAAACCTCCTTTCTAGGTATTACACTAAAAGTAGTGTCTCTCCTTTTACCCCCACAATAAGGTGGATAAGCCTTTACAAAAACTTTTTCACCAATGCGGCAAAGGCAGAGAACCTGAAAAACTTTTTCACCCTCTTGTTGAAGGCAGAGAACCTGTAAACCTTTTTCACCCTTATAGTGATGACAGAGAACCAATAATCCTTTTTATCCCTCCTAAAGAAGGCAGAGAACTTGGAAGTTTTACTACAATATGTCTTCCAAGAGCCTCCAAAAGATTAAGGTAGAAGCTTAAAGAAGATAAGGAAGAACCATGCTTGTGGTATTCTTTAGAATCCCTTACAAATCTCCCTAACAAAAATCTCTCCCTCTCTTCTCTCTCTCAAAGCTCTCCTATGCACCTCTTTGGTCCCTCACAAAATACCCAGCAGCCAAAAGTTTTTTGAAATAAGGTAATAAAATACTTTAAAAATATAGCCTCTAAAAAGCCTTAAATTTTACTCTGGCGCATATGATCATCTAGTACGATCCAAGATCATTCTATACGATTAGTTCAAAATAACACTTTTAACCAGTACAAACTATAACTCAATGTATGATCAGTTCGAGTGTTTATATTAATCATCGTATATGATTGGTCACACCATCCTGTTTGATTAGTACAAACACATGTTGACCTCATTTTTGTATGAGGTCTCTAATGGGATCCTAAAGCCAGTTCAAACTCAAGTCAATCCAATCCCAAATCAATTCCAGACCCAAATCTCAGGTCCTAAGGCATTATCCTAAAGACCTTTTCTAATGAATTTTTGAATACGTCAAAACCCAGTCAAATTGACTCTAATTCAGGCTCTGTCAGTTTCATACTAATGGGACATGTCTCTAGAGCCAACCCTCCAAATTTGAGCCCATTCTGAGGTCTCTACCCCAGAAACTAAATCAAAATCCAAAGGCTATAAAACCTTCAAATATTTACATTATATGCCACTGGACCAGTCATTTAGTAGATCTTGACTTTAGAACCCTCCTCCGAGCCTCTAATCACTCCCAGACTCCTAATACTAACTTACTGAACATTAAACTACCCTTTGATAGACTTATCCTGACCCCTAGTTGAGCAGGGGTCAAAATGACCAAAATACCCCTATGGGGCTCAAATAGGGATTTCAAACCAAATGACCTCTAAATTGAATGCAACCACCTCCAGCAAACTTCAAATATCAAACAAACCTATTAAACCCATTCCCAACCCCTAGGTCAACCTAGTTGACCAAGTCAACATGGTTGACCTAGGAGGGCCCTTAGGGGTCCAAATAGGTGATTTGACTGAATTGACCTCTCCAGACCTTGGGACCACCTTCAATGGTCTCCAAATGTCGTTTCAAACTTATTGAGCTTGAACCCAGACCCAGGATCAACTTAGTTGACCAGGTCAACCTAGGTTGACCAAACAGACCCTTTAGGGCCAAAATAGGTATTTTAACTTATTTAATCTCCCCAAACCTTAGACTCAAAATGACATTTCAAATCTGTCGAGCCCATTTTTAGACCCTGGACCCACCCGGTTGACTAAGTCAACCAAATTTGACTTAAAGGCCCATTAAGGGCCCAATAGGCCTTTATGACTAGATTAACCTATCTAAACCTCAATCCATTGCCCTTCAACACTCAAAGCATGCTATAAATATTCCCTATGTCCACCTAAGCATAGGTTGACTGTTTGACCAGTCAAACAGTCAACAAATGCTTTAAATGGAGTTTTAAATGGTCGAAACCTATTAAATTTCCATCTCCTTTACTTTGGCATTGGGTCCAATCTATCCAAACAGCTCACTAAGACTCCTTCACTGCCACCTCAGCAGCCATGGGCCCATTGATTGGTTAAACAATCAATGAGTGGTCAAATGAGCTTCTTAAGAGCTCTAATTAACTCCTTAAGCTAATCCATCCTAACCTAAATTCCTCCAGCTATTTGAAATAAGTCTAGAAGCTTCCTAGAGCTCAGCCCAACCCTCTGATCATGATCAAGTAGCCCCTATTGAGCCATGCATCCAAGTGGGGACCAAAAAAGACTTTACACATGACATGTCCTTATGTCCTTTTGATTCCCTGCTCTTAACAACCCCCATGCCACATGGCAACATCCCAGCAGCCTGCCAAACCCATCCTAGCCCTCCATTCAAGTAGGAAATGAGTGAATAGGGCAAAACATCCTAAGGAGCACACATTCGAATCCCTATCTTCTCTCACTGTTTCCAGCCTCCCAGATCCAGATCTTTGTTCATTCCAGCTCTCCAGGGCCTGGCCTACCTTCCCACTATAAAACCCAAGTGGTTGCACGTCACCGGCGGCGAGTTCTCCGATGAGTCTACCACCTAGTCCGTCCCAGCCTCATAGTGCTCGATCCAGGCATTTTTGGACTCGGTTTTGTACTAGGGATCTACACTTGGATAGTCTACAAACTCGACCATCCATTAAACGGTCCAAACCGTCCATTAAATCGAGGTGAAACTAAAACCCTAGCTTAGGCACATCATGCTAAATAACTTTTCGTAAAGTTCATTTCAAGCTAAAAAAAACATTCCCCATTGTTTCTGTATCTCTCCTATCTCCATTTAAAATTTCAATCAATTTTGTTAATCGGATCGAGAGAACGAGCCCAAAAACTCATTCTAGGGCTCGGACCATGCAGACCTCCATTGTACGAAATCTCGACTGTTGATCAACGATCATGATTTGGTCAAAACTGCGAGGCCTTATAATCACGGTCTATCGGAGACTCGCCTGTGGAGATCAGGCCCGTCCATTTGATTTGTGGGATCTAGCACCTGCCGTCTGATTTCCCTTCATAGACATCGAATGACGGAGTTTGATCCCCGCCATTAGATCAGATCCGCGGCAGATCCGACGGCACAGATCGATTACCGACTGTGTTAAGTGAAAAGCGCGTGGGTCCCGCCATTATTTCATCAGCCGGCAATGATTGCGTGGCGGTGCAATCATTGCCAATGATTGCTGCCGCCGCCGCAGTTTTGATCCCGCGAACCACAAGCCGCCATCTGTCCCGCCGGCGTCGCCATACTTGATTTAATTAAAATAAATAATTTTAAATGCTTTTAAATAACAGAAACTTCAAAAAATTATAATAAATAAAATATAAATCCAAAAAATGAGTGCAATAGCTCATTCTTCTCAGCTTTTTATCCCCTTTATTTTAAAAATAAAATTAAATAAAAAAAGTGAATGTATACAGAGTTATTAGGCTTTAAAGTTTTTTCAATATTTTATTAATATTTATTTATTTATTTATTAAATAAATACCAAATTTTCATGGCATGATTTAAATAGCCTTAGGGACATCCAATAATTTTTCTATAATTATTTAAGCTATATTT
Organism: Dendrobium nobile; assembly: GCA_022539455.1. NCBI lineage: Eukaryota > Viridiplantae > Streptophyta > Magnoliopsida > Asparagales > Orchidaceae > Dendrobium > Dendrobium nobile. Next base: position 34,299,631 of record CM039729.1, read on the forward strand.
TAATGGTTATTAATTTTCAAACTATAAGAGTATATATATATATATATATAGTTATATTGTATATTTTAAAATTAATCCTAAATTATAAATATAATTAAATTCATTTGCATTCTTTTCATCTTCCTTTGAAATCTTAAATGTAGATAGGAGTATGTGAATAGAAATATTGGGGAATATTCATTGACTTAGAAAACAATTTCATCAATCTTACATCCATTTCATGCTTCTATTAGATATTAATGCACTATTGTTCATGATTGCTATGTTTTGATTGTAATTAGTGTTCAAAGGGTTAGAGAACCTGATTTGCTATCCTATCAAACTTAGTGACATGTAAGGATAATAATTAAGGACATAGTCTTAGTTAATTTAGTTAATCTAAGAAGAACTATACATACCTTCCTTTTGGGATTGAACTTAAACCTAGCAAATTAGTGTCATTTACCTAATAATCAAATTTACCCTGATTTGACATTAATCAATCTCAAAACAACTAGTAGACTAAGGACCTTTTGCTTTTGTTTTAACAAACTCCTAATAAAGTCTTAAATCTCCAAAACCCAAATAAAACTTTAATCAACCCTTAATTGAATCTTAATTAAATAAATACGTTAAAATCCACTTAATCCTAATAAATGCTAATATATATAATAAATTCTTTTTTTAAATCTAATAAAACCCAAATAAATGACTTTTAATTTCAACTTTAAATCATTTTATAATTAAAAATTCATTAATATCTTATTAATTAATCATTCTTTTAATTAATACATTAATAATTCAATAAATTCTTATTAATTTCAAATTTTATTAATAAATTTCATTAACTTTCAAATTATTAATTAAGCTTAAATTACTTAATCATACCGGGTACCACTGGGTAACCCAAGCCTACGAGGCTATTAGCTTAGCCCCAAGGAAGGTGAAATAAACTTCACGACCTCGGAGTGAAACAAAGGTGGAATCCAACCAACATTAAAAATTAAATCCCTGCCTTTTATAACTGTACACAACGCACTCATAACATGCATAATTATATAACTGCTTTATTTCCTGCCTTTTATATTACTGCAAAAGTAGAATGTTCTTAGGATCTAATGTACTTATAAAAGAAATGTAAAGTTTTATTTTCTTAGAATTGTTGTATATAGATTGAGTCTGTAAAGCGTCGTGAGTCTGTAAAAGAATTAAAAACAACTGCTTATACATATACAAATGGGGCTCCAAAAGTAATATTCTCCCTCAGGAGGATGTTCCTTTTTGGAATTCCATAGAAGACCTGGAGCCCGAAGACCCTAAGCTGTTGTATTTAATTCTACTTTTTCATAGGCTTAGAACCCAGGTTTGTTGTCGGTGGAGCCTGGCCACATTTACTTTCCTGCAGACCCTGGGATGTACTCTGTAAATTTTATATTAATAAAATCAGCTCTTTTATATACAACTGTTTCATGCATCATCAGCATACTAGTAGATTTTTTGTTTTTGTAAGCATATTACTCTGCATTTATTTTAAATCCTTAAACCACTCCTTGATTCCTAGGATAGAGTTATCTTAACATCTTGCATCATCGGTGAATTATTGTGATTAGGATTGTTAGCTGGTAGCCCACTCTAGGCAGGTGGTAAGTCTAGATCGTATATACTTCTCTCTGCACATTCCTCCTAATCAATTTTAACTCTTCTAAATTCAATTCTATAATCTAAAGCCTGATCGTGAAAATTTAATTAGCCTAAATATTTAGTTCAATATATATATATAATTTTGGAAATTATTTAGTCTTCATTTAAATCAAGAGTATTCTCTTAGGAGATATAATTAACTATAGGGGCTTGCCCCTATAGGGAGTCTAGATCCCAGAATAATCTAAACCCTACCTTAGTTCCTTTCTGGGGTAGGGGAAAGATCTGTGGACGTAGATTAAGCTTTATTCATATCTGGAGAGTTATTTCTATCATTAAAGAATAGATAAATATTTGATTTGCTCTCATAAGCAGATCAAATCTCTTTTATATTTAATTATAGAAATAAATTCATAATTCATTGATCTAATCAAGTCAATTAGGGAATGTACCTGCCATCCCTTTAAGATGATTTGAATATTCCCTATACCTTACCTGATCAGAAGAATGAATTGTACGCTTCTTCTTTTAAAATCAATATAAGGGTATTAGTCTGCCCCTCGGGGTGGTATAATATCCGACTATGTGGATTTAATAGGAAGAAGATAGTCTAAATATAAGTAAAGCGAATCGTGTGAGGAAATAAAGATCTTATTTTAAAGAAAAATCTTACTTTATCTCAATTTTGTTTAAATTCATTCTTGTAATCAAGAAATAAATAGGTATTTGATTTACTTTCACGAGTAAATCAAATATCGTCTGTATACTTGATTTTAGGAATGAATTAACAATTCATTAGTCTAATTAGGTAGATAGGGAAGATATTAATCATCCTTTAGGATGATTAGTATACTCCCTACACCATACCTGATTAGGAAAGTGAATCGTCGTTCCCTTTCTTTAGAATCGATAAAAGAATATTAGCCCAGTCTTCGGAGCAGTCTAATATCCGACTATACGGATTTAATTGAAAGAGAATATTCAAAATATAAAAAAAGCAAATTATTTTCAATATTTAAATAAAAATATATTTTATTTTAAAATAAAAAAATGAATTTTAAAATTCTTTTCTCTCCTCCTCCTTTTCTTTATTTAAATAAGAGAGATTTATTTTTTTAAAATTAAGAAAAATATATTTTAAATAAAAATCAGGTTAGTAGTTAGATTTTATTTTCTCACAACACATATTTAATCATCCAGTACGAGGGGTGATATTTAAATATTGTCACATGCAGGAATAGGGTCATACTGTACAATCATCTTAATCATCTTATATAATTATTACAAACATATAGCTAATCATCTAATATAAAAGGTGGCATTTAAATATCATCTAAAGTAGGAATCAGGTCGCACAATATAATCGTCTCTGATCGTCCTGTATGATCGTCTTCGATTATCTTGTATGATTGCCTCTAATCATCATGTATTATCTGATTGAATAATTTAATCATAATTAAATAGCCAATCACATTATCAATTTAGACATGATTATCATTGATCATACAATACGATGATGATCATATAATACGATTAGACACATATTTTGAATAATAAAAGATTATCTAAATTGTAATTGGCGACTATTTGCTGATTATAATAGATCATCATGTATGATATATATCATACAGTACGATGTGTTTAATCAATCTTAATTAATTGAAGTTCCCTAATTAGGATTTTCTATTTTAACTAATCATCTAGTATAATATAGATCGTATAATACGATTAGGTCAAAAAATAAAAATTTTCCTAACTCACAACCTCACTCCCTTGAGTGTGTGTGTGTGTGTAAGGTTACTCAGCTTAGTATCCACCATATACAAGACTTGACTCAAGAAAGATAAAATTAAGTTGACATATACATTACAAAGAGACTTAACCAAGTATACCTAATCTTGAGCTGATTGAAGTTGCAAGTAAAATGTGGATCTAAAATGTTAGTGAGCAGAGCAACAAAATAGATATTCAATAATAATAATAATTAATCTAATATTATAGTATGAAAATAATAAAGTTTGTTGTTATCAAAATTATAGTGCTTGGATTTAGATTTATAATAAACTCCGCCTTTTTTATGATGACAAACATTATTGTTAAGGAAATTCAAAGCTCTTTGACCTTCTCTGAAAGTCCCCCTTAGAAGATGAAATTTTGAGAATAAGGAGAGTTTTATTTTTAAATTTTATATATATATACAAGCTAGACATATGTAAAAAAAAAAGTAAAACAAGAAATAAGTAATATAGGATACCAGCTTTATTGAAATAAGAGATGCAAATAATTAACACCACATTACTAGTTTTTTTTAAATCATAAAAAGAAGGAAAACACACTAAAAAAACAAATAAAATCATAACAAGCTAGAAATTATAAGGACACTAATCAGGTGGAGGTGGTAATGGTGGTGACTAAAAGTAGTGATGAAGGGAGGCAAATTGCTCTACAAACCAGGCCATATCCTGATCGTGTTGCTGTTGTTGGGCTACGTAGAAGTCAAATCAAGCTAAATCTTATTCATGTTGTTTTTGCTGCTTTGCTACGTAAGAGTCAAAATGGGCCTCCCACTGATCAAACTTTTGAACCAATTAATCAATTTGAGATTGCTAGAAGATAAGAGTAGGTGTTTGAGGTTATTCTTCCTCTCCCTCCTCTAGCTCATGATCAGAATATCAAATGTTTTGGCGACGAGCAATGTGAAGGATGTGGAAGGATATATTGGAATAGAAGACTAAGAGGTGATCAGGTGGTGCAGGAAATTAAAGATTATATTTAGACTCTAAGCTAAATGTAATGATATATCCTAAGAAAATGTTAGGCTTTATTTTATGTCTAGGATCTCTAATGAGAGTTAGATTATCAAGATATCAAATTATAAGATTAGCTGCATTAAAGTCAATATGAGCCATGATATAATAGGTAGCAAGTGAGAGAGTAGGTGTAATGATAATCTTATCACCAGCTTTAGGAATGTGATAGTTAATAGTCGATTCTATAAGAACAATGTTGTCTTGGGTCCAATTATAGTGATGATCTAAGGCAAAAATGTGAATTTTATTACTAGTAGTGGAAAGGTGAAGAAATTCATGGAAGTCTTGGTAGGTTATTTCAGCATGCCTTCTAATAATATAAGATTTTAGGGCAGTAATTTCAATATTAATTCAAAGGATTGCAAAAAAATCAAATAGAAGTTCAGAATTGAATGGATAGGCAAGGGTGAGGAAGAATCCAAGAGTGGAATGGGCAAACATATAGAGTACCTGAAAGTTTAGAACCTCTTGGTTAATGATTTTGGAAGGGGTTATTCCAGCAGTTCTACCCTTAAGAATTTTATATTGTGTCTTATGTAGCTTGGATCTAACATTAACCCTATTTTTTTATTTTTTTTATTTTTTTATTTTTTTATTTTTTTATTTTTTTTTATCTAACATTAACCCTATTCAGAACATAATAGGATGTATTTATCACTTCTACCCAAAAGTATTTAGGAAGTGAGTATTCAGCTAATATGGCTCTAGCGGCGTCTACCAATGTCCTTTTTTTCTTTCAGCTACCCCATTCTGCTGAGGGGTTCTAGGAGCTAAAAAGTAATGATCTATCCCTTGCTCCTTACAATAAGATTCAAAAATTTTATTCTAAAATTCTCCACCATGATCACTAAGAACTATCATAATTTCATAACCTAGCTTCCTCTAAATCTAAATGGAGAATGTCCTAAATTCCTTGAATGATTTATTTTAATGAGACAAGAATCTAACCCAAGTAAACCTCAAGTAGCCATCAACAATTATATACCCAAAGACTTTCCCCTCCAAGGCTTGTAGTGCTACTGGGTCCAAAGATATCCATGTGAAGGACTTCTAAATGTTTGCTAGTGTTAATGTCTTTAATTGAGTGGAAGGAGGATTTGACTTATTTTCCTAACTAACAGGCATCACACAAGATGTCATTAGTGAATTCTAGTTTGGGTATGCCTCTTACTAAGTCTTTTTAGATGATTTTTCTAAGATTTTTCATGCGTGCTTGACATAATCTCCTATATCATAACCAGGATTCATCATCAACAGTTTTTAAGCAAAGAGAATTAATAGATTCAATATAATTCAGATCAAGCATGTAAATATTATTAATTATTTTCCTTCGTAAAATAGTTTTTCCATTTAAGATTATCATGCAACTGGTGGATAAAAATTTTATGATGGAGACTTCATCACAAAGTTGGATAATGTTGAGCAAATTGTGTTTTAAGCCATATACCAGTAAAATATTTTCAATCATGAAATTTTTTAGTTACCAATTATACCTGATCCAACCAACTTCCTAGTGGTATTATCTCCAAGTGCTACCATGTCCCCTTCCTTGGCCTCCAACGTGATGAATTACTTTACATCTCTAGTCATATACTTTGAACATCTATTGCCCATGTACCATAAGCACTCATAGGGCCTTTTATGAGAGCAGCCCTACAAAATCATCAAGGGTTAGATTTAGGAATCCAAACAAGTTTGGGTTCCACCTTATGAATTGAAGAATGAGATATCTTCATGCTATGATATGGTTTATACAATTTTTTTCTCCACACCAAATATGTTTTATAGTGGATAGTGCAAGTGTGGGGATATGTCCTAGCGTGCCACAAGAAATGCATTTAACTCCTAGGAATGGATTTACAAGTCTATTTGGGTTATGGTGCCTCTTCCTAGGTTTAGATGATGCATGCTATTGCAATGATTTATGAAATTATGCAAGTGTATGTGAAGGTTTATTTTCTTTAAAAGCAATTATTTCCACTTGCAAAAATTTATTTGCACTTTCAAGAATTGGGTTGTCAATTTTTAATGCATGCTCCCTATCAATTGCTTCATCTAATTATGCTATTAATTTATTTACATAATTTTCTAATTCAATATAAGATGCTTTTTAGGAATCATGCTCAGTAGTTAAGTCAAGATGCTTCTAGTTCACTGCATCAAATTCATAAAGCAAGACCATATGATTGTTATCCAAAGTAGAGTGGTCTTTTCTAAGGCATTCATTTTCTTTTTGCAGAGATAAAAAATCAAAATTAAGACATGCATAAATTTTTTTAGAAACTTTAAACAGATCATCATAGGAAAGCTCACATACATCCTCTTGATTGGAATGATCAACATAATTATCTGCCAGTAAGCACAAGTTGGTTACCTCCTCTTTAGCTTCTGTCTCAAATGAGTCTGAAGTAGAGTCTACCCAAAAACCTTTTGAGTCTATTGCTTGCTCTTTTTAATTTTGACTTTTTCTTTACCCTTTTCCTTGATTGGGTGAGCTTTAAAATTTGGGCAATCAGTCTTTATGTTCCCTGGCTTCCTGCATTCAAAACAAATGAAATCAGAAGAAGTGTTGGAATTTTTATTAGGTTTATCTTTATTCCGTTACTGACCACATATTTATTTTTTCTACAAAAAGATTTTGAATTATCTTATCATTAGAGCAATGTCATCATCTCCTTCAGATAAGAAATTATCACATTAAGAATTTTATTAACCTTTTCATAATTGGTAAGTTCTCTACCTAATGCATGCAGGGAAGTGATAATTTCGATGAACCTAGTATATATTTCAGAAATAGTCTCACTAGGTTTTGTACAAAATAGTTCATAATCATGGATTAGAATGTTTAATTTAGATTGCTTTACTTCATTTGTTCCTTTATAGATCATGAAGAGTTTATCCCAAATTTCTTTTCAAGTTGTGCAAGTAGAAACACCCATGTAATCTTCATATTTTAATGCATAAAAATAGTTTAAATATTTTGCATTCAATTGGGATAAATCTTTATCATATATATTCCATTCAGAAAAAGGTATTTTAGTTTTAATGTCATTTACTAAACATGAAGGTGCAGATTATCCTTCTTAAACTAACATCCATATGTGATAATCAATAGATTACAAGAAAGTTAACATGCAAACTTTTAAAAAATTAAAAGTAATATTACCAAATAAAGGTTGTCATGTGATTGAATATCCTTCTATAGTATTATGATTACCAAATGTAGCCATATACCTTTTTTCAAAAGTTTTTTAAAATTTAGTTTTTGAATCTCACTCTGATATGTAGGTTGTTAAGCCTAAAGGAACTAGCCCGAGGCTAACCAAGAGGGGGGTGAATTGGTTATCTAAAAATTTTATGCATATAAAAAACACCTTAATCCCCTTATTACAAAATCCAATTAAAATTATGATAACAGAAATTCAAAGCTCGTCAATCCACACAATAAACCATAGAAAAAATAAAAGTGCGGAATAGTATAAATAGAATACATAAAAATTTATAGTGGTTCGGTCAAACTTGACCAATATCGAATCCCTAGAAACCTTCTTTCTAGGTAAAGCACTAAAAGTAGTGTCTCTCCTTTTTTTCCCACAGTAAAGCAGAGAAGCCTTTACAAAATCTTTTCACCGACCCGACGAACTTGAAATACTTTTTCATCCTCCTGGTGAAGGCAAAAGAACCTGCAATACTTTTTCACCCTCCTGGTGATGGCTTAGAACCAACAATCTTTTTTCTCCCTCTTAGAGAAAGCAGAGAACTTAGGACTATTACTATAGTATGTCTTCTCGGAGCCTCCAATTGATCAAGGCTGAAGATTGAATAAGACGAGAAAGAACCTTGATTGGAATATCCTTATGAATCCCTGACAAATCTCCCTTACAAAAATATCTCCTTCTCTTCTCTCTCCCAAAGATCTCCTATGCACCTCTTTGGTCCCTCACAAAATAATCAGCATGCAAAAGTCTTTTGAAATAGAAAAATAAATCACTTTAAATAGAGAACTTCCAAGAAAGCCCTAAATTTCAATCTGGCACTTCTAATTGTCCAGTATGATCCAAGATCATTCTATACAATTTTTTTTAAATTGAACTTTCGGCTAGTATGAACTACAACTCATTGTACGATCATTTCAAGTTTTTATATTGATCGTATTATATGATTGGGCACACTATCCTGTATGATTAGTACAAACGCATATCTAATTGTCCATACGAGGGGCGACATTTAAATATCATCTCATACAAGAATCGTGTCGTACAATACGATCATCTTGATCATCCTATATGATCAGTACAAACACATAGCTAATCATCTAGTATGAGAGGTGGCATTTAAATATTGTCTCATGCAGGAATATGGTCATATAATATGATAGTCTCCGATCATCTTGTACAAACTGATTGAACAATTTAATCAAAATTAAACACCCAATCATAGGATCAATTAAGGCATGATTGTCATAGATGGTACAGTACAATGATGATCATATAGTATGATTAAACACAGATTTTGAAAATTAAAATATTACATATTTTATGATTGGCAGCTATTTTGCTAATTATAATGGATCATTATGTACGATATAGATTATATAATATGATGTGTTTAATTAATCTTAATTAACTGAGGTTCCCTAATTAGGGTTTTTTTATTTTAACTTATTGTTCAGTACGATTAGGTCAAAAAATAGAAATTTTCCTAACTCACCAACTCACTCTCTTGAGAGTGTGTATGTGTGTGTGTGTGTGTGTAAGATTACTTAGTTTAGTATCCACCATATATATGACTTGACTCAAGAAAGTTAAAATTATATTGAAGTAGAAATTACATACATACTCAATCCTAGTCTACCCAATTTTGAGCTGATTGATGTTACAAGTGAACTATGGACCTAAAACATTAGTGAGTAGGGTAACAAAATAGATATTCAATAAAAACAATTAGTAGAAGATTACAGTACGGTAATAATAATATTTGTTGTCATCAAAATCATAGTGCTTGGATTCAATTTTGCAATATTAGTTGTTTTAAAAAAGCTACTTTAACTCAAAATAATTTTTGAGATTTTTTAATAACTTAAAACAAACAATGTTATCAACTAATGTATAAGTAAATTAATGAAACAAACATATAACTATGGTGATGATGAGATACTCAAATCAATATATCATTAAACATAAAAATTTTTAACATGCAATTTTTACAAAATATAATGTGTAGAAAGTAAATTGCAAAAAGTAAACTCAAAATAAACATACCATAATTTAATAGTGGTTCAATCAAATAATGACCTACGTCCACTCCCCGGAATCCTCCTCTCTAAGTATTGTACTAAAACTTTAGTGTCTCTCCTTTATCCCCTAGAGCTATGAGGGAGCCCTTTAAATCTTTTCGCTAAACCGGTGCGGCAGAGAACCATGACCTCTTTTTGACCTTTTTGGTGAAGGTAGATAACCTAAAAATCCTTTTTCACCCTCCTAGTGAGGGCAGAGAACCTTGACAGTCTTTGGGATGACATTCTTCTTCTCAGAGTTACCTAAGAATCTAAGCAAGACACTCAAAGGAAATAAGGTAGAAGCTTACTCAAAGCAACCATTTAAAAAACCCTCACCCTCCTCCCTTACACATAAACTCTCATTTCTCCTTCTAAAGCTCTCCAAGATCTCATCTCAAAGGTCTCTCTCCAAAAAACCTAATAACAAAAGATTTGAAACAAGTCAAATAAGAGAGCTTAAATACAAGGCTTCACAAAACCCTAATAATTTAATTTTATCGACACTGATTGTATAGTATGATCGAAGATCATATAGTACGATTAGTTCAAGTAGCACTATTAGTACTGTGTGAATAATAGGGTATTGTACGATCAATTCAAGTAATATAGCTAATCATCTAGTATGATTAGTTCAATCGAATTGGATTATTATCTCGTATGATCAATTATGATTAATTATAAACCCATGTAGAGATCAGGTAATAATATATAATTGGTCTAATCGTACAGTACGATCTGACTAAACCAATTAATCCAAATTTGATCCCTTATTTATAAGATTAGATTTGGCAAAATTTGGTTATAACATACAATATGATTCATATTATACAGTATGATTAGTATAAATTTTGAATTTTCAAAATATTTCCTAAAATATGATTGGTAGCTGAGATCACGAGTTTTACTGATCATCATGTATGATATGTATCGTACAATATAATGAGTAAAAAGAACTTTAATTATGCTAATTAGCTATTATAATGATTTTTCGAATAACTGATCGTATAGTATGATATGGATAATACAGTATGATTAGTTCAAAAAAATTACACTTCTAATTTTCTTACATTCCCACTCCTCTATGTGTGTGTACACGATTACCTAGTTTAGCATCCACCAAATATAAGACTTTGACTCAAGAAATATAGAATTAAATAAAAGTAAAAATATAAACTCTTAAAGAAACTTAAACCTAATCTACCCAGTCTTGAGTTGATCACTTTGTGTGGTATATGACAGAATTGAAATATAAGTGCACAAGAATAAATATCCAATAATAATAATAATAATAGGAGATAACATAGTATATAATCTAAAAATATTTGTTATCATCAAAATCATAAGACCTGGGTCCATATTTGCAACACTACTATACCATATCCACTTCTTTTACCAGATGGTCCCTCAAAAATATAAAGACTAAAACTATCGTTAGTCTCCCGATTGGTCTAAAAAGTACTCAAATTTGGGCTCAAAATGTCAATCAAATCCTAACTGTGGACACTCTGCTACCTTGTGCTCTGACTGACTACATTTGAAGTAATATCTAATCATTTTATAACATTGACCAGAAAGATGTCTGCCACAAATCTAATACACAGGTGCTTTACTAATAGAAATGCTAGGCTAGCACTATCAAAGACTAATATATATATTAATTGTCTATCTCTCCTAAAATCTATAGATACAAATTTTCTTTTTTCCCAAAAAAATCTATCTCACCATTAAACCTCTTCCTATTAGCAATCCATCGCTCCTGAGTTGCCATCATATCATTCTCTATCAGTTAAGCTCTCATTACATGCTCAGAGAAATAAAAAATATAAAATGATACTAGTGGCTATCTAAGACTATCTCAAAGTCCCTGAGCAATCTATAGCACTTCTCTATGGGAGTAATAACTAGTTGTCGAGGATATCGGGCCAAAGCAGGGAACTCTATCTCATATAATATAATTATCTTACTCCATTGAACCAGTTTCTAAAAAGTCTCCTACATCTAATATCATCTAAAAGATGGTGAAAATTAGGCTTAAAATACATCTGAGAACTCCTCCCAATTAGTCAATTAATTCAATCCACCTGTGATGTGACTCACCATCTAACAGAAAGACTAGTAATTATACTTTCCTCTTAAAAGGATATTGTATACCATCAAATATATTCTCCATCCTTCTCAACCAATCCTTGGCGGCCTTAGGCTTAACATCAGCCTCAAACCTTAGAGGCTTCAATCTCAAAAATATCTATATATATTAATCTACCTCATCAATCTAACAGTAGGAACTCATCTTTATGCCTCACCCATCATTTGGGCTATAAAATTAGCAAACTATAAAATTGTGTCAAAACCCAATATCAAAGCCATATTATACATAAGAGCTGACTGATTGACACTCTATCAATCTATAATATCTAGGTCTAGCAGATTCATACTCATAAAAATACACAATTGGATACACAAGCAACAACAACAACAATAATAACAACCCATTATCCCACTACGTGGCGTTCACTACATGAACCCTTTTTCTCCATTGTGTTCTATTAAAAGTCAAATTCCCATTTAAATCTAATAAAGAAAGATAATTTCTAATATTTTCTAACTAAGTCTTTTTAGGTCTACCTCTACCTTTCTTAACATAAGTCAAATCTAATACATCTACTTTCTTAACTGGGTCATTAGAAGGCCACCATTTTATGTGACCAAACCATCTAAGGTGTCTCTCTTTAATCTTATCTTCCACTGACGCTACTCCAATATTTTCAAGTATGTGCTCATTTTGTATCCTATCTTTAAGGGTAAATCAATTCATACACTTGAGCATCCTCATCTCTACAACACTTAACTTAGTATTATGCTTCTCTTTTAATGACAAACATTCGACACCATAAAGCATTGCATGTCTCACCACCATCCTATAGAATTTTCCCTTAAGTTTGAGGGGGACTTTTCTATCACACAATAAGCTCGATGCATTCCTCCACTTCAACCATCCAACTTGAATTATGCTAATAATTTCCCCATCTATTTCACCATCACTTTGAACAATAGATCAAAGATATCTAAAATGTGTACTCTTATTAATTTTTTTATCGCCCAAAGTCATAATCCCCTTACCAGATCTATTACAACTAAAATTACACTATAAATATTCAATTTTAGATCTACTCAACTGAAAACCTTTAGACTATAACGTTGAACTCCTTAATTCAACTTTACCTTCAACTTCCTCTCTAGTCTTTTCAACCAGAAGAATATCATCAGCAAAAAGCATACACCAAGATACATCCTCTTGCAAATGTCTAATAAGAACAACCATGACTAAAGTAAAAAGATATGAGCTTAAGGCTGATCCTTGATGTAATCCAACCGAAATAGGAAAATACTTGGTCAAACCACCTTGTATTTGAACACAAGTAATAATTCTTGCATACATATCTTTAATGATTTGAATATAATCATTATTAACTCATTTCTTTTCAAGAACTCTCCATAACACTTCTCTTGGAACTTTATTATATACTTTCTCTTAATCAATAAATATCATATGCAGATCCTCCTTATTCTCTCTATATTTCTCCATCAAACCTCTCAATAAATGTATGGATTCCATAGTAGACCTACTCGACAAGAATCCAAATTGATTTTGAAAAACATTAGTTTCATACTGCAACCTATGCTCCCTAACTTTCTCCCATAGTTTAAAAGTATGACACATTAACTTAAGTCCTCTATAATTTGCACAATCTTATGCATCACCTTTATTCTTAAAAATAGGAATTAACAAACTCATTATCAACTCATCTGACATCTTTTTAGTCTTCAAAATAGTATTAAAAATTTTAGTAAGCCAAAAAATTCCTTCATCTCCTAAACATTTTCCATACCTCTATTGGAATATCATCAGGTCCAACAGCTTTTCCACACTTCATTTTCTTTAAAGCCTCTCTAACTTCAATTTTGTTAATACACCAATAAAAATAGAAATCTTTATTTTCATTTATGGTGCTAAGGCCATTAAAGTCAATCATATTTTCACATTCTTCATTAAAAAGTTTAGCAAACTATTTCATCTTTTTAGTCTTCAAAACATCCACCTTTGTTGAATATCATCTTCTAAGAAAAGTAAATTTTTATCTTTATCCTTAATACACTTCACTTAAACTAAATCCTTCACATGAAATAAAAAATAATAAACACCTAGTCAGACTCGAAAGTACCATATTAAAACTGCACTATGTTTCTCATTGGGTATATTTGACTCTCACAAATCCATTTCGACTATTTACTAGCTTAATTTTGTTTAATCTACATAATTTACACATGTAATCAATTATATATACAAAATAATACTCTTTAATCTAGCCCACTCAATCAATTCCTATAGCTTTGATAGTAATCAATTATTATAATAACATTACACTAATACCAAGTTCATGACGCTCTAGAATCTAATTTAAAAGAATTATTCTTTTATCTTTTTATATATAACAATCATAGCTATCTAATTTCTTTTATCAATATAAATACTAGTGAAACTAAAACTATCGATCAAGACATCAATATATACATCTATATTTATTTATTTTTTTAAATTATGTACATACACTACATAGGATTTATAAAATCATACTACAACTACTATGTCCTACGTATAAAAAATACTTAAAATAATAAGAACCTAAACTGAAAGAATCCTGGTCAATCTCACACTCTTGCTCCCTTATCCTGGCCAAAAATTATTTAATCACATATAATAAACTCAAAAGCCCAACAAGTAACCAAATCCTATAATTGAATTCAAAGCACGACAAATGAGAAATATGCATATTATCAGTCAAATCATAATAGTAGCATTCACATGTTTATGAATCAATACAAAAAAATAAAACTCATATGTAGTAGCAATACAACATCAGTAGAGTCAATTAGTAATAAAATAGTATGGTAGAGAAACCAATACAGTAGAGAAACCAGTAAAATAATAAACTCAAGAAACAATAAAATTTGTAACTCAGTAGCCCACTAAATCAGTATAGAGGTCATTTTAATATAATAGTGAAATTGTATAGAATTGATAATAATAATGTATTCCATTCTCAATAGATCATTCTATATTAGTGTCAATTTAATATATAAATCACATGCTCAGTATATCCAATACCTTGAATGTGCAGTGTACATATATTATATGCTTTTGGATCAGTGAATCAAAAAGAGTATATGTAATAATATCAGAAGAATAATATATAGATCAGTATCGCTAATAGTAGTAATAGTAAAGTAATGCAGTAATAATAATAGTATCAATAGATCTGTATAGTGACAATAAATCAAGATAATATAAATGAAGTAATACACTAAATAACTAAGGAATCCTGGTTGAAGTGATAATTTTTCCAAGTAATTAGTATCAATATTAATAAATCATTGGCTAAGTAAATATAGTTATCACTCTTCGCCCGTCAGCATAGTAATCATATCCTTATAACTCTCAATCAGTAAATCACATGAATAAGTAGAGGATAACACCAAGCCATATTATTTAAAGGAAAGCCCATCGACCCACCATAGTGTATAGGTTAGTTAGTCTTCAACCAATGTTAGTGAATAACCCATTTTTAGTTATTTTTCACTTCATATATATTATTATCACAATATTATAATAATAGTAACTATCAATTATCACTCAACCACATAACCATATCCATTTTAATACATATATTATGCTTACAATAAAAATATTTGTTATTCAATTAATAGAAAAAGTAAAAAATATAGTAACTTCTATTTTACGTGATAAAATTTAATAAAATTACAATCAAAATACTCATATTAACAACAACTATCATATACAAAAAATTATGTTATGAAAATTTGTTAAAAATTAAGATATCATAAATTTTTTAAGTTTTGACTAAATTAAAATGCATAATATATATAATACACAAAATCATTAAATAAAAAATAGGGTAATAGTTTCTTACAATGAGATGAGTAATTTTTTAATAGGATCGACTGACAAAAATTGCTATACGACCTCCAAATCTAGGCTTTTTTTCTTTCTTCGCACTTTTCTCCCTTATTTTATCCTTATAGGTCTTTATGGAAAAATGAATAGAAGAAGAGAAAAATGGCTTATTTAATATATTACGTTAAGTAATTTTAGATATTTATAATAAAATATCTTAAGGACACAAAGATAATTATATCATATATTTAGTTTTTAGAGAAAAATTCATATAAATCTTTTTATATCTTTAAATTTGTGGCTTTGAAAATTTTAAAAATATCCTTAAAATAACCCATCATATTTAAAAAATTTGGTGAAATCAATTTACAAAACGGATATCAAAAGGTCTTAAAACCTTCACTTGTACTAATAGGTGTCAACTTCTTAATGAATTTCACCAATGCTAAAAAATTAGGAAAAAATATTATTACTAGATCACAATAATATCTATGTTAGGGAGAAGACGGTTTGTAATTTAAACTTATAATAACTCCTGAAAAAAATTATTTGATTGAGTCAAAATATGGGTTATTACATATTTAAGGTTCATAAATTTTAAGAAAATATTTTATTGTATAAAATCGTAACTTTTATTTCATATAAAGGACACATAAGTAAAAATATCATTGATTGTTTGGTGGTCATCGACTATGCTGGTTTTTGTTTATCTCGATAGTAAATATGACAAACTAGAAAAGACTTTTCATCTTCATAAAGATTGACCTCATTTATGTTGGGCTCAAATTGAACATGAACAAAACTCTTTTCATCAATATGCGAATTATTTAGACCCCTCCTTAGGCATGAGCTCAAGCAATATCATGATTGCAAGGAATATCTAAATTTCGTTCAATGAATATTTTAATATTAAATAGTTAAAATGAACTTAGGTTTTTACATTATGGAGGTTATTAGAAAGAACTACTTTCCGCTAAGTTCATTACCTAACTTTTGAAACTAAAATACTTTCAATGAAACTTCAACAAGATGAACATTTAGATATATTTGAAAACTTGAACATATTTAAAAATGAAAATTTAAATAATTTTGTAAATGCAAAAGATTTATCGGCGAAGACTTATCGAATGAGTCCGATCAGCGAGTAGAGATGATTAATAGAGGAATGGCAACATGAACATAGTCAAATTCATTGGTGAACATCAATGATAAGGACCAAGGGACAGGGTGCAACCCCATTTTGCATGAAAATGAGTTTAAGGCGGTGTTCATGTGAATTGGTGGAGGATGGGACAAAACAACAAAAATAAGGTCTTTCCTGATGAATTTTTAGTAAAAGTTTACGGGAAATATTTTTCGTAAAAAATCTATTGGCATATTTAAAACCAGCAAATTTTCCTTCTGAATATATATCGATGGTGTTTGCTATGACCGATATTATGGAAGAAAATTTGCTAGAAATAGCTATTTGTTCTGTAGTGTGTAAATCATTTCAAGCTGTCATTTATCTTTATATACAATTTTATAAACTTGCCAAGTGAATCAGAAAATCATAACAACTAATTTACCTAGTAAAATTTAATTATATTTTTGTCAAAATATCCATAAAAATCATCTTTATCATATACGGAAAGTTAAGCGACAAAAGTTTGATAAATCAACAAGTTTTATAAATTTTAGATATATAAAAATCATAAAACACAATATCACTAAAAAACAAAAGGTAGAATTCGGGTAACCTACCAGTATCAGAAGAAATCTTGTAACATATCCAACATATAAAAATGCACCGAACCACGTTATCTTTTCGCTCTCCTCTCTGTCTTCTCTCACTCTCCTCTCTTCCTCTCTTCTTCCCTTACCTGACAAGCTAATAAGAATGGGGGAGGGATGGCTAGTGCTAAGTTATATTATATATATACTCATGATTGTTTGTAAAATTGCACCGCGCCGTAGCACTTTCTCATCGCAACAGCTGCACTTTCTCAACTCTTCTAAACATCGTTGCACTCACATGCACAGAGTCATAGCACTCCAGCTTATATATATATATATATACTCAGGATTGTTTGTAAAATTGCACCGCGCCGTAGCACTTTCTCGTCGCAACGGCTACACTTTCTCAACTCTTCTAAACATCGTTGCACTCACATGCATAGAGTCATAGCACTCCAGCTCAAATTTTTTTATATTTTTATTCTAAATATTATTTAGAATATTTTAGGTTGTTACACCACTAACCATTCTTCTTCAATGGGGATAACAAAGAATGTTCAACAACTCTTCACATTCACTTTAGAAAATCATTCTGATGACAACGTAATCCATTTTATTTAAACATCTTTTATAAGGATCATATCCCCGCTAAGTATTGTATACATGTTTTTCTTTCCATACCTTTCATTGGTACTAAAGAACCTCTGATCTCACTCATAGTTGCCTAACTAGTGATGTTACTCCATGACCCTCTATAATTTACATATCTATTGTAATCTTAAATCCTCAATCTATTTTATATTATTTAGTAATGCCATTAATAAACTTTTGTCCTTATATGACTAAGTTTAAGTTTACTCCTGACTCTTAGACCAAAACCTAACATATATGCCCATATTAATGGGTTGTTATTAAAGCCTCCTATATTAGCTACTATAACTCGTAACTCTATATATGCCATCATGTTATGATTATCATAATATGTCCATAATCTTCATGCACATGTGCTAAAAGTATATTACTTAATTATTAAGTATTTATGACTATTTCTAATGATATCAAACTTGAGAATATAAGGACATTAATTTTATTCTCCCTTGCATTTAATCTCATTCCTTTGGTTCTCTACCAAATATCAAATAGTGAGTATAAATCTTGGACAAACAACTTATTATATAATCAAGCCACTAGATATATTTTTACTTCCATTTGTTGATACTATACATCTTATCATTTGATGGAATTTATGTGCATCAAAATCTCCAAACTAGTACTCTACATGAAACAAAGATCCATTAATGCAGGTGCCAGTTGTTTTCTCCTCAATTGCAATCATATCACTAATTGATTCTCCCACACCTACAAATACTCCATCGGAGGCAATGCAATCTCAAACAAGGTTAGTGCATACTTTATCACCATTTTCTAGGGCTACATGATCTTTAACTCTATGGAGTAGACTTCCAATAGGTGTGCAAGTTTATGTAGTATAAAGAGAACCCTTTAATCAAAGCTTGGCATCAAGATTGGATAAATTATCATCATGAGTTGCACATATAAATGCATGATTCTAGACTAGTGAAATCTAAAACTTTATAGTATCCAATTTTGCTTAAGATCAAGAACTTTCCACTTACATACTTGTTTAGTTGACCCCTCCTCCCTCCAATTCAAGACAATGTCCATTTAAAAAGCTTCAAGGCTCCCTCAAACAAACAAAAAAATGGTCAGCCTTGTTTTCAAGATATGAACATTTGATATAAGATTACATATTTGAGGAACAACTCCACCTTCCTTATTAGGATTTGCCAAATTTTAAACTTTTTTAGGCATTTGTTTTAATTCATTTTCTTTGTTATTTGCTTCAGTGTCATTAATCCATGAAATTTATTATAAATCATTCAAAATTAATTCTAAAATAATGTTTGGCTAGCAAATAACTTGACAGTATGGTTCATTAATTTGCTCAATTAGACTCATCTATTTGCACAAATAAGTACTTTGATAATCAAAATTTGTACTAAATTTGAGAGAAGTCCAAATCAAACTCAAATAATAATAATAATTTTAAATGAATGGAATACTTTGACATGAACTTGAATCAATCTCAAGCTTTGAGCGTGAGAAAACTCTTGCTCAAATCAAATCAATTCTTTTGAAGCCCTATAATTCCTTTAATTAATGTTATATTGAAAATAGTCTTAGGCCTCGTTTGATTAAGTTTATTTCCTCCTTTTCCGTTTGAATAAGCTTTAATCAGTTTGTAGTAACTGTTTGGAAGAAAAAATTAACCGTAATCAATTTTTATAAAACCACGTATTTTGAGTGGTTACAAAATCTTTTCCCTGTCTGCTTATTCGTTCAAAAAACACAGTTTCACTCATGAAATGTCGGAATTAGCCCTCCACGTTCTCACGTCGACCACGAAATGTTCGTCTTCTTCAAATGGCAAGATAAAAAAACTATCGTTGTTTTTTTTAGCTCTTCCATCCGGACTCCCGAACAAGACAGGCTGATGCCCATCGAATCTGGAATCACGCTCAATTCATAATAAAAAGCCCTAACAAGACAGTCTGCCCCCGATTGATTCAGGAAACCGAACCATCCATTTCGGCATTTTCCGCGTAACCTCCTAGCTGCAAGCGAATTTCCTACCTCTTGCTCCTTCGTTGTTGTTCGACTTCGCTCCTTCAACGACATTCCCTTCCTGTCACGGAACTTTAGGTTTATCGGAAGCAACGACGGTAGATCGCTCGCTCTGCAAGGTAACTTTCTTTGTTTCTTTGACCGTAGATCGCTCGCTCTGTGGTGAGACCTTCATTCCGCCTTGAGATTTACGGGAACAAATCCCGTTTGACAGGATTTTGCAAAAAACTTGCTCGAATCTTGCATTAATCCTGTTGCTAAACATTCCCTAGGGATTTCCCTTGTCGCAGATGCATACGTCGGACAACGTTACAGATTTCTACCGCTAGAAGCCTGGTTAGGTAATATGCAATGAATCAAGATGACACCATCTATGTCTTTTGTTAAACAAGCTGGTCAATCAAGTTGGAAAAACTTTGGAGTTACTTTCTTCTAATTCTGACATTGCAGTTGCCAATTCACCTACAAAAAAAAAAACAGAGAAGAATGCTAAACGCTTTTTCTTCCATCAGCTACGAAGGATTCCATTCAGATTTGTGTTTGATTCTTTGTATTTTCTCAAGTTCAAAAATAATTTATTTGAGAAGAAAATAAATTAATTTTCCAACATAAATATTTTTTTTGTTTGAGTTGAGTTTTTTTATAGAAGAATTCATAACAAAATATTGTAAGAACTATAATAATAAATTAATATGATTTAAATTTTATAATATTTGTAGTAAAATTTATGTTGTATGTTAAAAAATTATGAGTTAAAAATGAAAACTTTTTATATTATAAATTATTAGATAATTAAATTTTTCTTAGAAAGTTATATATATATATATATATATATATATATATATTAATTACGTGTACATAAATTTCATGGGCAATTATGTCTTTTATAATAAAATCTCAAAAAATGAACTCCTAAACAAACAATTTAAAATTACTTTCAAGTATTAATAAGCACTTTTAAAAATATTAGTCAAACATATCTCATTATTGAAACTCCATTTTATTGAACGGCTTTTTCTCAACCTCCTTTTCTAAAACTCTTTTTTATGTAAGCATAAATCGAATCAAAGGAAGCCTTAATTGCTCAAACTACTAACGCTTTTCCATGCTAATCAGGGCACCCTTCGAGCAGGGCGCTATCTGTCAAGCCGCGCCCACATGACCCCATCTTAAAACAGTCGCAAGCGAAAGCCAAAGCAAATAGATGAAAGCAGAGAAGCGGAAAAGCCAGAGGGGGATAGGGGAACGGTAAGAATGAAAAATTAGCAGAGATTGAGCAAACCCTAATAGCCATCAAGAGAGAGAGAGAGAGAGAGAATGCGGCGGCGGCAGTCCTCCTCGTTCATGTTCTTCCCCCTTCTCATCCTCTTTAACTTATCCGCGGCGGCGGCGTCCTCTATCGACTCCGACGTCAGAGCTCTTCTTGCATTCCGCTCGGCCTCCGATTCCGCCGGCCGCCTCTCCTCCTGGAATCTAACCTCCAGGTCTGCTGACCCCTGTTATTCCTGGCTCGGTCTCTCGTGCTCTTCTGGCCGCGTCACTCGCCTCGTCCTCGAGAACCTCTCCCTCTCCGCCACCTCACATTCTTTCTTCCCCTCTCTTCTCCTCCTTGACCAGCTCCGCGTCCTTAGCCTCAAATCCAACTCCTTCTATGGTCCCCTCCCCCCCGACCTCTCCAAGCTCAGAGCCGTTAAGCTTCTCTTCCTCTCACACAACTCCTTCTCCGGACCCATCCCTCCCTCCTTGTCCTCCCTCTCCCGCCTCTACCGCCTCGACCTCTCCTTCAACAACCTCTCCGGCCCCATTCCAAACTCTCTTAACAGTTTTTCGCATCTTCTCACGCTCCGCCTCCAATGCAACTCCCTTTCCGGCTCCATCTCCGGCATCTCCTTCCACACCCTCAAAGATCTCAATTTTTCCTACAACCATCTCTCCGGCGCCATTCCCCCCTCCCTCGCCTCATTTCCCGCCGAGGCCTTTGTGTCAAATCTCGCCCTCTGCGGCGCTCCTCTCCCCAGCTGCAGCAACGTCGTCAGCGAGCCTAGCCATCCTAACAACACCTCCCCCGCAACCATCATCTCCTCCCCAACCTCCAAACCAGAGGCATCACCACCCTTCGAAAACCTGCACAACTCCAACACAGCCAGCAGCCGCAGCGGTATGAGCCGAGCCGCTGTTGTAGCCATCGTGGTTGGCGACTTCGTAGTTCTCGTCCTTGTTTCCTGTCTTCTGTTCTGCTACTTCTGGCGCAAGTTCGCCGGAAAGAATCCTTCACGACTGCACGAAGGAGAGAAGATTGTCTATTCGTCTAGTCCATATGCCGCCGGTGTGGCAGCAGCAGGGGCTGCCGTTTCAACGGGCGTGTTCGAGAGGGGAAAAATGGTGTTCTTCGACGAGACGAAGAAATTCGAACTTGAAGAGTTGCTGCGAGCGTCTGCAGAGATGCTCGGAAAGGGTGGATATGGAACGGCCTACAAAGCTATCCTCGATGATGGCGGTGTTGTTGCCGTGAAACGGCTCCGTGATGTTCAGCTTGCTGGAAAACGGGATTTCGAACAGCACATGGAGCTCCTCGGTCGTCTCCGCCACCCGAACCTCGTAACGCTAAAGGCCTACTACTTCGCCCGCGACGAGAAGCTCCTCGTTTACGACTTCATGCCCGGCGGCAGCCTCTACTCCCTCCTCCACGGTAAACGCCAATTTTTTATCAATTGTCGCTATTGACGCCTTTCTACAAACATTTGGTGTGCTTTCTTCGACAGGAAACCGAGGGCCCGGGCGGACGCCGTTGGATTGGGGGGATAGGATGCGGATAGCGATGGCGGCGGCGCGAGGGCTTTCGTTCGTACACCAATTCGCCAAGTCGCCGAAGCTCGCCCATGGCAACGTGAAGTCGACCAACATTCTTCTAGACAAGTCCGGCACCGCCCGACTCGCTGACGTCGGCCTCGCATTGCTCGGTAAAGCGCCGGACAGACGGTTCTGTGGATACCGACCGCCAGAGGCCTCATTGGACGGGCGGCGGCCATTTTCCTCGCAACGCGCAGACGTGTACGCCTTTGGCGTCGTTCTCCTCGAGATTCTCACCGGGAAGCCAGCTGCTGATGGCGGCGGCGGCGGCTCTGCCGCCGCTGGCGTGGATCTACCGCGGTGGGTACAGTCAGTTGTGAGAGAAGAGTGGACGGCCGAGGTATTCGACCTTGAGCTTATGAGGTACAGGGGAATCGAGGAGGAGATGGTGGCAATGCTTCAGATCGCATTGGCCTGCACGGTGGTCTCTCCGGATCTACGTCCGAAGATCGGACACGTGGTCAGGATGATCGAGGAAGTCCACGGCGGCGGAGGCGGCGGCGTTGAGGTGGTGGCGTCGCCATCCCTCGAGTCCTCTGAATCCGACTCCGCCTCTGACGATCCCACCGCCGCCGTCTCCGCCGCTGCCGCCGGCGTTGGTCATTGACTTGCCGATATTTGCATATCTTCTCTTAATGTTAATTAATCTTCTTTTCTTTCATTAGCCGTTAGTTTCTTTTGATTACCCGGACATTAGATGGGTTGATGGAGCGATCTGAGCCGTTCATTATGTAGAGCCGACCGTTGATTATGTTGTACAGTGTTTCGGATGGTCTGTTGTCAGTACTCAGTTTATTAGTAAAAATTTAATTCAGACATCGAAACGGATTTCAAATTTATTAAATTTATTTAAAATAAAGTATAACATTTAATTATTTATTTATATATTAGAATTTTTTCATATAATATATAACGACAAAGATAATTGGTATTATTGTGCTTGTCCAGTTTTGGGATGGGCACACTCGTGTTGTTGTTGAGCTATAATGAAAGGTTTTTAATGCTCTTATTTTATTATTGATAATTTTCTTTTTTTTTATTAAATTTATATCTATATTAGGTTTAATTAGTTATATTATAAGCATGATTAATTATATTTTTTAATGAATTTGAATTAAAGTTTGCAAAGATTAATGTATTATAATTTATATTTAAAATTATTAATTTTTATTTGTGTAATAGAATTATGACATGTATAATCTTATCTGTGAAATAAAAAAAAGATTTTTTTAAAATTTAGGTAATTATATTTATTGAAGGTGGATACAATAATTAAAATGTTTATTTTCTTAAATTAAAAAAAAATTTAGGTTGGGCAATTGCCTAATTTTAGTTCTTCTTGATTCAATTTAGGATCTAGCACTGGTAATTTTTTTATTATTTTATTTTTCAGATTGTTATTATAATTTTTTAATACTATTTTTTTTTTTCAAAAAAATTATTTATTATATTTTTTAAAAAATTATTTTATCAATTATAAGCAGATCATTAATCAAATCATGTCATCATAATAGGGGAATGAAATCAAATACTTTCTAATAACTATTGAATGTATATCACTTATGTGATTAGTTTAGTACTCATCTTTATAATTACGTCATGATTTATATGTAGAGATTTTTTAAGGATCATAATATTTGTTATACTCTTAAGAAAAAAAAATTGTCGGAAGATTCTCATAAAAAATTAAGATAATTCTGTTAAGGACAGTATTTTTTAATCGTTGACTTTGACAAAATATTCAAAATATTACTGAGTCAAACAGATGTTGGTAAACTACATATAGTACGTTTCTATTTAAAATATGAGATGGCATTTTAGATATATATAAAAACTTAACATAGATTTTTTTTTTTTTTTTTTTTTTAAGATATTTAGTGTGAAAGCGGTAGCATAAAATTTTGTTTAGAACGGTTTAAGCCCCAAAATAAATTTTTAAAAATAAATTTTTAAAGATAAATATTAAAATAATTGTGGAAATTTGCTTTATAAATATATTAATTTTTGCTAGCTATTTTTTAATCATGAAAACAGTTGAAAAAGCTAATCCAAAGTTATTTGAGATCTTTTTTTTTTTTAAACTAAATATCATTTAAGTTAAAATTAAGAGAGTAACCATCGAAAAAAATTTAAAACTTGCCAACGTCACTCGTTTCTGTTTAAGGTAAGTCACCTGTATAATGAGCGACTTATATAAAAATATTTTTTTAAGTAATATATATTTATAATTATTTTTACACTTTATTATATTTGTAAAAGATTTATTAAAATATGAATTGAATGTGTAATTCTTGTGGACATTGGATTCCTTTGACACAAGTAATTAATGTGCAGTTGTTGTGGACATTGGATTCCTCAGATGGTTTGTGACATTCAGAGCATATGATCCTTATAATATCTTATTTAATGTAAAGTGAAATTTCATGTAGCTTACAATAGCTAATCACATCAGATGGCCTATAAAGTTATTAAGGTCCATTCAAGTCCTAATGTGTTATATGGCTGCAAATTATGGTTCAATATCTTAAATGGTACATAGAAGAGACATGGAGAATATTTATTAAGTTGTTAGTTGAGTTATTCACAATATTTTGGTCATGTATAGAAAAGTTTAAAGGCGTCCCCAATAAAGAAAGGTTTGATGATGTAAGCCAAAGAATGCATGCTTGTATAGCACGAGCCGATTAGAGCAGAAGGTGAATAAAAATGAGATATTTAGGTGTTGTGTACATGAGTAGTCAAAAGATGAGGATGATTGCCTTCGTAATATGTATGCTGAGTTAATAAGGGTAATATTATACAGGACTAGAGATTTCTTAAATGCTGTCGGATAGAAATCTTTTGAAATTAGGTTCCAGGAAGAGAATGGTCACCTTGTCAGACCTCATTTCTTACAGATGTGGTACCATAAGATGAAATACCATAGAGATGGCAGTCATTCCTCGCTAGATATTGTCTGCAATCACCTTGACATTGAGCATGCCATTTCATACTGTGGTTGGTGTTCGAGGTTTGAACAGTTCATTCTAGATTTCTATAAAGATTGGATGGGGGAGTTATTACCTAATGGTAACCGTAGACAGTTCTTGAATGTTGAGAACTAGAAAGACTTATAATATGTGTTTAAGTTCCATTTGAAATGTTGTCCGACTTAAACATATCTCCAATCACATTTGCATGTGCTGCTTAGGAATTAAAAAATCTATGTCTTCATCTTAATTTAGTATGAAGCATGTCTATTTATATTACGTTGTTATGGTTATTTATGTTAAACTTTGTTAAGTGAGTTATTTTGCTAAAATCCATGTTGTTGTAGACATTTATTAATATTTATGGATGTGTATATTCATGTCTAGTAGAAATTTGGTAATATTTTAATTTAACTCGCTAATCAACAAGTAAAGTGAAGACTACATCATTTCAAAGAAATTAATCTCATAAAGGCAACATCTTATAGAATACAAACAAAATATCAACTAGTTTATTTTAATGATAGTATCATAATGAAATACATAAAATCAACATCAAAATCAAACTAAAGCAACCAAAAAATACATTGCATAAAACACTAATGCCTCCTCTTATGTTGATGTGATATCGCATCAGTGCTTGGAGTTAAATGTTGTGGTGCGCGTAGTGGTCTGGTACATAGATGGCGATGCTCCTGAACACTAACATCTTTCTGAGTAACTGTGGGTTCACCTAAGGAAGAAGGTACAAACTGAGGTGTGGAGGCGATGTCAAAGTCTACTATGAAGTGACTCTAAGAGGGACCCAAATTAGGATAGGAGGATGGCCTAAAAGAAATATTAGGCACATATAAAAAACTGGAATATTCATAACATTTACAAAAACATAATAAGTTAAATTACCAAGAAAAAACTTAAGAATTGTACAAAATAATAACATTTATTATGAAATTATATGAGAAATCATTACAATCACCACTAAATACTACTTTCAAGTGAAAAAAAAATATTTAATGACTTCTACAAATTAATCACATATATAAACAATTGTGGTGTAAACAAATGATGATATCACTTCTACAAATTAAACACATTTCCTAACAAAAAACATACAAAGTCATCATATGTAGCATTTCAAATATAAACAAAATATTCTTACTTTTACAAATAAATTGAAATTGCTCTAATAATAGAAAAAAAACTATTATATTTACAAAATAAATATTATGCTCACTTAGTAGGATAAGTAGCCCTGTTATATCCTACTGAATCATATGCACTATATTACCCGTTTCTTCTAACTCTGCCCTTGTCCATAGTGTTCCTAAAATGATTTGTTCTAGATCTCCTAGTATGTCTTTTAAAATTTGAGGGGAAGAGTGGGTATATGCCACATGTTGGATAATGTTGTGCTCAACTGACTCGATATGGAATGTTATGAAATTGGCCAATATATGTCATTTTGTAATTGCCTAAGCTATAGTATTCTGAGACGTAATTATGGTGACTTTTCCTGAGCATTGAAATGCAACTCACTATGTTTGCACATGGGATATGATATATAATGTTCTTCCCGCAACTACAAATGCAATTTCTATCTTCAATTAAATCAACCTCGAAAAACCAAAATGACATGTCAACCACTTGGAACCCATGCATATTTATTCAAATGGTTTGTGGTAACCTATGTGCTTCTTACTCGATCTTTCATAGTGTGGCTTGTATGCTTTTTGTGAAGGAACTGGTGGCATAAAGTTCATAACATTTTAGCATTTCTATTTTTCACAAGTGCAATGCCACAACATTATGGTAAATGGTTGTAACCAATGCTTGAATGAGCAATATGAAGTAACTTATGAATTGAGAAATGCATTTTTGGTGTTCTATCGCTATAATCGAAGTTGCACAGGTATGTTGGTTCTTCATGGAAGATATTTCTCATATGCCTTCAAGACGTTTTCTCACCCATGCATGCAAATGTCATATATATGGTATGTCTGACCTGCTATTCTGAGCACAAACAACTATCATTTTCTGTCACTTCGAATCTACGATAACATATTCCACATTATTTATAATTGATCAACCCTGTAATGCAAACTGAAGATCCTCTTTCATACTAAAACACATATCATCCATCAGCTCTATTAGAATTAAAAATTCTTATTCAACTTGGTTACCAACATATTCACTATCATTTGCTACATCCTAATCTCATTCATGAGTTGTGGAATAAGCCTTCATAAACTCATTGTTTACAATTACAAAATGACCTAGGTCTACAATGTCGATATTTATGTAATAATAATATTGGACCATGCTATGGATCTCAAGGTTCATATCAACTTTCATTTCATCTAAGTGATATTATACGTCATCATCACCATCATCAGGAGATGGATCCCTCGATCCACTGCTCATTGTTTCATAACCATCTTTGACATTGACCGATGATCTCTTGGAAGTTATTGGTACGCCCTGACAAAAATTTCTTTGTCGTTCACTTCATCACATAAACGACATTTTGTTAACAAAGGTGATTTTTTCAGACAATTATACTTTATTTAATATGGATTTAAATAAAAAAACTTACTCAGCATATTACGGCATGAAACTTGGATTCATCAAACCACCTTCTGTCACCCCATCAAAAGTAAATGTCTTATGCACTTGAGAAGTTAATTGCTCATCAACTAAACTTTGTGTATTAATATCTTCAACCTCTACACAAAGTAGAATTATCTGGCAAATTGCATGTGATAATACCATATGACATATATCATCATCCTCCACAAGCAAAGCTATGAACTCATTCTTTAAGGGAAGACAACAAATCAAGTTCACTGTGTACTTCGACATATTATATTTAAGGGCTTTCATATTCCTAATCTTCATTTAGTCTAAGTTTATCTTAACAACCACTTGCAATGGCTGATAACTCCCCCTTTATGTTGGTGAATATTTATCATCTAAAGACAACTGTCCACCATACATAAGAACAAACATTGCTCCGCATCCAGGCTTGTTGCGCTACTACGTATCACTTATGATAACCTATGATTAAACTAACAATCATAGCTCAAAGAAATAAAACAATCAAAGAATTTATCTAAATAAGCTTATATATAATATTTTTTTTAAAAAATAAATTTTAAGTAAATTTAACCAAAAAAATTATAAAAAAAAATCTTTTCCAAAATAATAGCTCATTCACCAAATTATTTTTGAGATTCACTAATACTATATGCCTTAGCTCTCAAAGTTCACCTCCCTTTTCCACAAAAAATTTTTCCACAAAAAATAGCTCTTTCACTAATGCTATATGCTCAAAAATAGATCTTTCATCAAAAATTTCCTTCACCAAAAATACAAAAACCTTACCTCAAAGAATTGAAACAATAAAAACATATCTTCAGCTCTTATTTATACATTGCAACTAAAAAATACTACACCATTCCTTTCTTCCTATTTCGCTATACAAAAATCCTACATTTTAACATACATTAACCTTTACATAAAACAACTTAATCAAGCTTAAACTTCAAAAAATATCCACACAAACTAAGCATGATACAAAAGGAAAATAATTTCAACACCCAAAATAAATACTTCTACAAAAAGTAAGAAGGTTATCCTCATATAATGGGTTGGTAAATATTAAGATCCCTCATATGAATGCCATAGGAGGTAAATGTTAAGATCGCTTACATGAATGTCAGTATAGGCCTTAGAGGAAAGTGAAACTTCAAATAGATTAGATAAGCCATCCAAAACAATGCAAAATAAATAAGGAGACAAAGGGCAACCTTGTGTAATGCCAGATGAAGAGTTGAAGAAATCCTCAAGATTGCATTGATACATATATAGAAAAAGATATTATTAATGCACTCTTTGACCCAACCAATGAACATTGGAGGGAATCTCTTTTGCCTCATTCTCATATATGGATATTCTATAGAAACAATATCAAATGCATTAAAAATATCCAACTTGACACAAAAGAGGGATTGATCCTGTTGCCTTTGAATTCAGCCAAAACCTCTTTGGATAAGAGGACATTGTCAGTAGAGACCGTGTTGTTAATAAACTGGGATTAGCTAGGATGAATAATAAAGGGCATAATGGGTATAATCCTTAATGCAAGAGATTTAGCTACAATTCTATAAAAAGTGTTGCATAAGGACATCTAAAATCGTTAATAGAGCAGGCATGAGGATTCTTTAGAATGAGAGCCATGGTCGTGGCCTTAACATTTTTTGGAAGATAAGTTTTAAAGAATAAGTGCTTAACGACATTGCAAACATGATATTTAATCACATCCCAACATACCA
Organism: Dendrobium nobile; assembly: GCA_022539455.1. Lineage (NCBI taxonomy): Eukaryota > Viridiplantae > Streptophyta > Magnoliopsida > Asparagales > Orchidaceae > Dendrobium > Dendrobium nobile. The sequence continues at coordinate 34,329,825 of CM039729.1, forward strand.
CATAAAATTCAAAAGTGTAACCATCCAGGCTAACGGTGGAGTTGTTGGAAAAGGAGCAAATCACTTCTTTAAATTCAAAGATTAATAAAGGAGCAATATGGGTGGAAAGAATGTGGCGATGAATGGTATTTCCAGGATTGGAAAGGCTGGAAGAGGTATGAGAAGGTTTGGGAGTGTTGAAAAGGCATTTGTAATGAGATGTAATGGCTTGGGTAATCTGGTGGTGATCATGAAAAGAGATATCTTGAGTAGATATCTCTCTAATATAGTTGTAGTTCCTCCTACACCTTATTTTCCCATAAAGGAATTTCATGTCATTTTCATCCTTCTGTGATCACTTAGACTTACACTTTTTGAGCCAACCAGAAAGCCTTGGCCATATAAGAGTGTAAGAGCTCCTCATTGATAGCTATGACTTTGGAGTTAAGAGTAGGGTTGAAAGGATCGTAATTGAGCTCTTCAAGATAGTCGTATTGCTCATTTCCAACAGAGAAATGGAAGATAGAAAGGTTGGAGTGGGAGGCCCATTCAATGGCTCTAATAATAGCTATGAGTTTAGACAACTTGCCAATACATAGAATTAATAGAATCCCCAACATAGCCTAAGAAGAAAACCTTCCTAAGAAGCAACCAATATTGAGGGATTTTCAAACATTAATTCTTGAACATGAATTTGTGATTGTTCTCGGAGCAATGACTAATAAATAAAATTAGAGAGGAATGGTTCAAGCATTTAAGACTATCAATTTTGTAAAACGAGTGAGGAAAAAGTATCACCTAGGCTTCATTGACGAGGACCCTGTCATGTTTAATGTGAATTGAATTATCTAACCTGTCATTGAACCAAAAATGACTCAGTAGAATCCAATTCAATGAGTCAAGCATAAAAAACCAAGTTGTTCAATTCCCAAAGCTTCCCAATAGGAATAGGTTCCCCTTCAGATTTTTCTTTAGAGTTTCAACAGCAATTGAAGTCCCCCAGAGCATCAGGAATCCCCAAAGTGAAGTTCTTTCAACAAGGGAGTCCGCGACATATACAACAAAAAGTAAAAAAATTCTTCCAAGTGTGATAGTAAAATTTTCACCATTAATAATTTAGCTTGAAGTATGAATAAAGGTAAATATAGCCTTGCGGAAATCCCATTTCAACCAGATCCTCCTTGATTTGGAGTGGGAGAAGTTATGAAAGTTACCTTCATTGTCAAACAATCTGAGTCGTCAATCCAATAATTAGAGATTTCGTTGGGGAAGATTTTGGCCACTATAATACAGAAGAAATCAAGTTTGTTGGTCTGAATAATGTTTTTGCAGCAAAGAATAAGGTCCATACCGTTAAAGTCTCCCACAATCCAAAAGGTATAAACTAGGCTTGACATTAACATTTGGAGGAAGTGGAGGCCACATTCTTTGCCATGGACTGTGCTTTTGGCTTATTCGAACCAGGTGGTGCTTTGCATTGCTCAGATTCAGGCTTTTTTCTGATGGGATTCACAGGTTGAGTTCAAACCCAAAATATTAATAGGGATGTCTAGCAGATTTGCTTCAGAGAAGGAGAGAGCATCAAATTTGGTCTGGGCTAGACTAAAATCTTAAAATGCCCAGATCCTGCACCTGGGATGTTGCATCATTTCACGTGGTCGTTAGTTGCATCAACAACATAATGACCACCATCATCAAAAAGATCACATACAATAAGTTCTGGGCGGCCAAGACCAGCTGGTCTAATTAGGGATGACTCAACTCTGTCATCCTGCAATCTAGGCTATGGAGCTTACAATTTTAATATTTTCACTCATTATGATGATATAAATCTATAAAGGAGGTGCATCAATCATGAGATTATTCTATGAGGAGACCGGACATAGAACGCCGTCCGGATACCAACCAGAATGCGTCACGTCAATAGTACCGAGCAAAAGGTGACGTGGCACATTATCATTGATCTCTAGACGACGTTCGGCGTCTGCAGAGAATAATTAATCGCATCAATCTGAGCTTCTTTGATTTAGTATTATTTGGGTGGAATGGATGCTCAAATTCAGCCCTCTAATATTCTCTAATTTATTTTCAAGCAATATGTTACGGTATTAAAGCACATCTATTATTATCCTTGTAGGAAAATCTGAACATCAATTTGATTCATTGACGTTGCTCAACTCTGCTTCAGAGTTAAAATTCGTACTTCATTGATAAGTTCTAAGAATTCCAACACTTCACAACCAACCAACAAGTTAAAACATAATCTATTATAAGCACTATCAGTTTCTTAACAATTCTTACAATTTTAATTATTATTATTGTACACCCTTTTCTGCAACTTGGGACCGTTGGGGACTGTTTTGCCTCAAGTCGTAACAAGACAAGTTTTTATCCAATTAGATGAACCAAATAAACAATTAATCTTGCTGTTGACACTTTTCACGATACCTCACGTGAAGAACTGTCATTTTCATGCAGATGATGGCCAGTGGAGAACTACAGTTTTTTTTTTTATGAGAGCATCAAACAATCCAATTAACTTCATTCGTTCAGGTTTACTTGAGTTAATTAGATTCGTATCTGCATAAACCACCCAGTACAGTAAGCATTGAAAGAAACGAAGAGAGAGAGGAGAACAGACACAGAGCAGAAAGAAAGAAAGAGAATTGTATTTCAGATTGAAGAAACTATTACAGATGTACAGTATTTTATAGAGTTATTCCAAAGCAAAATTACATCAAGAATTAAGTAAATGGCTGACGTGGCAGACTTCTTCATAGCCCCCCTCAAACTGATCGTGAGTCTTGTGAATGGTCAGTTTGTTTCGAATTTCTTGAAACCGAGTAGTGGCGAGGGGTTTTGTGAAGATGTCAGATAGTTGGTCGGAGGATGCAATGTGCTCGATGGATAGGGATTTGGAGTCGATATGTTGCCGAATAAAGTGATGATCGATCTCAATGTGTTTTGTCCTCACGTGAAATACCGGGTTGTTGGCCAAAGCAATTGTGGATGTATTGTCGCAATAGATTGGTGTTGGGGCCTGTTGTGGAATCTGGAGCTCGTCGACTAGACGACGAAGCCAAAGCACCTCGGATGTGGCTGAAGAAAGGAACCTGTATTCGGCTTCGGTGGATCATTTCGCGACGGTAGGTTGTTTCTTGGCAGACCACGAAATAAGGGTGTTGCCAAGAAAGGAGCAGAAGCCGGAGGTGGACTTCCTGTCTAGGTGGTCCGATGCCCAATCTGCGTCTGCGTACGATCGGAGCTGGAGATTGCCGATGGATATGGGAATGCCGTAATCCAGAGAGCCTTTGACATATATGAGGACCCGTTTGAGATCTTGAAAATTACCGGTGGTTGGGGAATGCATAAATTGACATATCCTGTTTGTGGCATAAGATATATCAGGCCGAGTAATTGAAAGGTACTAGAGAGAGCCTGCTAAGCGACGATACAAGCTTGGATCCGAGAATGGCTGGGCTGCGGTATCGTTAGTGTTGGTTTTCGGTGCTATAGGTGTCGAAGCCGGGCGACATTCAGCAAGACCAGCGTCCTTCAGGATTTTTGTGGCGTAGTGGCTTTGATGAAGAAAGTATCCAGATTTTGTTTTGACCACTTGAATGCCGAGATATAGGGATGCGTGGCCAAGTTGCTTGAGAACAAAGTGAGAGTGGAGATATTGCAGAAGTGTTTGAATTGTCGCATGATCGTTACCTGTGAGCAAGATGTCGTCGACGTAGATCAAGAAATATAATTGAATGTTCTTGTTTTGGAATATAAGGAGAGATGGATCAGAGCAACTAAACTTGAACCCGAATTGATGAAGTAGCGAGGTGAGTTTGTGGAACCATTGCCAGGGAGCCTGCTTTAACCGGTACAATGATTTATGGAGCTTGCAAACATAGTCCGGGTGTTGGATGTCGATGAATCCTTATAGACGGTCTCATTAAGATCGCCGTGGAGGAAGGCGTTGGAGACGTCGAGTTGAAGAATGTTCCATTTCCGATGTAGGACTAGAGTGAGCAGTATTCGAATCGTTGGCATTTTTGCAACGGGACTAAAGGTTTCTTTGTAATTGACCCCAAGAGTCTGGTTGTAACCTTGAGCAACCAGCCGTGCTTTGTACTTGTCTACTGTGCCATTTGGCAAGAGTTTTGTTTTGTACGTCCATTTGCATCCTAGGATGGGATCCGTCGTCGGCGGGGGAACGAGCGACCACGTACCTTGTTTCTGGAGTGCTTCAAATTCTGTTGACATAGCATTACGCCAGTGTTGCGGTTTGGATGCTTGGGCGTACGAGGTGGGAAGGGCGATAGCGTGGTCGAGAGATCAAGTATTTGCCGAGGTTTATGAATGCCTGCTTTGGCACGGGTAGTCATCGGATGCCTGGGTTGTGAAGGAGCCAAAGGCGATGCGGGGTCCCTGGTGACCGAAATTTGCTGTGGTGTTGAAGTATCCTGAGGCGCTGGCTTGTGCGTGGTAGGCAAAATCTGGGAGCGTTCTGGAGGAGGGCTGTTGAGATGGATGGTTTTAGAATTGGGTTGATAGGCGGATGTGGGGGTTAGAAGGAAGGGTGATATGGGGTTTGCGGAATCCTGAGACGAAGTTGCGGGCGATGGGAAGTATTCCGGGTAAGGAAAGGTTTGTTAATGAAAGGTGACGTACCGGGAGATTTGAACTTTATTGGTGAGAAGATTGAGACATTTGTACCCGTGATTATTAGGAGAGTAACCAATAAATACACTAGGTTGTGACCGCGGTTCCAGTTTGGAGTTGGTGTAAGGTTTGAGCCACGGGAAACAGAGGCACCCGAAGGTGCGAAGGTGATCGTAGGCCGGATGTTTGCCGTGAAGCTGTTTATAAGGAGTTTCGTTATTGATGGCTTTGGATGGAAGCCGATTGACCAGATAGTTCGCCGTTGATACAGCGTCAGCCCAGAACGAAGTCGGAAGCCGGGATGCGTGGAGCAGAGTACGAGTGAGCTCGATGAGATGCCGGTGTTTGCGCTCTGCCGTGTCGTTCTGTTCCGGAGTGTGAGGACAGCTTATCTGATGAGAAATGCCGTGAGATGAGAGATAGTTTGAATGCAGTGCTGGTGAATTCGCCACCGTCGTCTGAGCGAAAAAACTTTGGCGTGGTGTGAAATTGTGTTTGAACCATGGAGCAGAAGTGACAAAACTTAGAGAAAGTTTCCTGTTTAGAGTTCATTAGATATAACCACAAAAATTTCGAAAAATCATCAATAAAGATTATGTAGTACTTGAACCCGTTAATGGATGGTTGGAGAGCAGGACCCCAAACAACTGCATGAACTAAGTAAAACGCATGCGGTGAAGTGGTATGATTTTTATTAAATGGTAGTTTATGGCTTTTAGCCATATTACAGGAAATGCAAAAAATTTTATTCGGAATTCGGTCCATTTGAGGAAGGGTGGGACGAAGCTTGGTAAGAACCCCCTGATGCGGATGACCGAGTCTTGAATGCCAGAGATGGGCGGACGACTGCTGTGCTAGAAGAGATGTTGGATGATCCAGCGTGGAGGGTGAGAGATGATAGAGCCCGTTATGCATTTGACCATGTAGAAGAGGACGATTGTCCTGAGCATCCTTAATCACAAACCCGTTAGCGTTAAAGCAGATAGAAACTTGATTATTCGAGGTAAGTTTTGAAATCGAAATAAGATTATGCTTTAAGGCAGGAACGTGTAATAAATTGTGAAGATATATCTTACGAGCCGAGTTAGGTAGCGGAAGTATGCCTTGACCGGAATGATGGATCGGAACTTAGGAGCCAGTTGCGACCGAAATGGTATCTTGTCCTTGATATGGCGAACTGAGGTGCAGGTTCTGGAGATCCGGAGTTAGGTGGGTAGAAGCTCCGGAATCAAGAATCCAGTCCGTTGTTGTAGACGGAGACTGTTGCACGGTGAGGGCCTGAGAGGACAACGATGGTTGCGATGGTGCATACCTGAGATTACACCTGTGCCAATAATTGAGGGCGATGTGGCCCAGTTTGCCGCAAAACTGACACGTAGGACGATTGGTGGTGGTGGTGCCGGACTGCTGTCTAACGGGTGTGTTTTCCCGGTAGTTGTAGTTGCGGTTCTTGAGGAATTTCTGAGAACCTTTGCCGCAGACGGAGGAGTTCATATTGGTGTAGAGGGCTGAGTTGTCCACCGTTGCAGCAGTTTCTTTTTGAGTTTCTTGGACAATATTGATATCTTCGCTTATGAGAAGAGAGTAGAGTGTGTCAAGATCGATTGGTTGCAGGGAGGAGCGAATGGCGGTCTTGAACGAGTTGTACGACGAGGGCAGACCGTTCAAGATGTAGAGAACCATGTCCTAGGTGTCGAGCTGGGATCACGAAGCCGCAATGTGATCTACCAGGTTCTTGATTTGTAAAAGATATTGTTGCATCGAGGAGTTCTTCAGTTGAATGTTGTGGAGTTCGTTCTTGAGTTGTATAACTTGAGAGCGATTTGTCGGTTGCATCTGACGTTCAAGAATGGTCCAGACGTCGTGGGAAGTGGTGGAGGATAAGACGTATGGAAGTATGGCCGGTGATATGGTGGAAAAGAGGCTGAGGTGAGGTTCCGATCGATTAGGCACCATTTGTGATATTCTTCGGTGGCGGAATCGGCGGGGTGGGAGATGTCGCCGGATAGGAAGCCGGCGAATCCATTGGCAGTGAAGTGGTGCAAGAGTTGAAACCTCCAAATGGGATAATTGTCCGCTGATAGAGGATGAGGAACAATGTGCTTGATGTTCGAGATTAGGAATTTGAGGGCGGCCGGAATTGGAGTGTCGGAGGAGTGCCCGGAGATGGTGGGGAAGGAGGGAGGTTGCGAGACGGATGATTCTTGATCAGCCATTACTAACCTCTGGTCTCTGATACCATGAAAGAAACGAAGAGAGAGGAGAACAGACACAGAGCAGAAAGAAATAAAGAGAATTGTATTTCAGATTGAAGAAACTATTACAGATGTACAGTATTTATAGAGTTATTCCAAAGCAAAATTACATCAAGAATTAAGTAAATGGCTGACGTGGCAGACTTCTTCATAAGCATCTCATGAACAATGAAAAGAATAAATGGACTATCATGGAAAAATTATTTGTTAGAAGTATTACATGTAAATAAAGAAAAGAACAGATAAGAACAACTAATATAATAACAATGTATAAGTATAACAAAAAAAAAATCAACATTAAGCAGAAATCTAAAAATGAGAACTAAAATAAAATTAAGGCTTATATTTTCATGCAATTTAACATAAACATGCTTACTCAATTTGTATTTGAGGATATCATAAGGATTTGTCCTATATTATACTATGAGGATTGAGTACAACATACACACCTGACACTACAGGGACTAATCTAATAAACTTGAATATGTCTTCACTATACCATCTAAAATCCTAAACATCTAGAAAAAGCTCGACTCTAATGAAGAAATAAGAAAGAAGCTTCTAATTTTCTGTGCTTAGAAATGTTGAACACAACATCAAATAACAGCGGATTTAATCTCATACATTACAATTTTAAATAATCTCATAAGAACAAATTCATAATTTACAATTTTTAAAGCATCAATTTTTCATTCAGCAATAAATTACAAATCATTTTTCCAACATTTTTGTCCCAAAAATCATCCAATCAAATCATGAATATCAATCAACCCAAAACTCTTCAGTTAGAACATAATTTATCTGAAGCCTAACTATGCATTAAACCAATTGAGTACAAAATCATTAATACAACATCTTTTTTTTTATTGATAAACATAAAAAGAATGTTACAATATATCTTTTTCAAAATCATCAGTAAATATTTTGTGGAAACCCTTGCGGTCAACCAAGTAACACAAACAACTAGGAAAGATCGACTGGTTAGTTACCTCTTGGAGTCATCTCTGAATAAAATAGGTCAACTGTGATACGTCCACATGTTTCAGTCCCCATTATTTGATTTTGTGTTGAGGTTCTGATCATGGCTGTTCAGCTCTGGTGGAAAAACCTGATTTAGAAATCTATGGATCATTTCATAGCTGGTGAAGGTTATAGCAGCAGCAGGGGTGGTCCTTAACAGATTGGTAGCACAACCACGGTAGAAGCCAGCAAGGCCTTCTTTATGGAAAACTTTCCTCGTGCAGTCTATTACACCCTCGTATGACCTTGGAGTGAGCCTAACCTGGCCCTGTTCTTGAAGTCTAGATCGGACGACCTGTGGTGAGTAGTGATAGAAGGTGAATGAATTTTCAATTTAGTGCAGTTCTAATCTTCAAAAAAAAATTTAAAAACCTATAAAATGTCTCCTTATATGGAACTGCAAGCTGCATCATTACAACAAGATGAAGCCGGCCGGTACGTTTATAGTGGTTGCAACTATTTGCAAAGGTGCTGTAGATTTAATGAGAGAAAAATATTTTGGATAGTATATACTATTTTTCTTTCGAAAAAGTTAGATAATAGCTTCTTTAGATCTACCAAACTCCAAAATATATGATCATAAAAGTCATTTTCTATCATAAATATTTCTAGAAATAGCAAGAAAATTGCATGGTCCAATTGGAGAAGCTTTTTCATAGCTTTGATTTCAAAGAAAATTGCCATTAACGCATTATTGGCTACAACTTTGCTGCTGCTTTTCAGATACTTTGATAATGGTAAGTAGCATTTTACAATCAAATCCACTAGAATATAAGAGATGACAAAAAATCATTATCTAACTTTTTAAAACAGAAAATTTTATCATGCCCATGATGGTTTGAAAGAAACTTGTTGCTTCTACACCAGTCCTACAGCTTCTTTCAGAGGCAGCTGCAGTGCCCCAAATGGATTTGTAGCCAGCTATTTGAAAAACCGAACCGTGAAAAAACTGCTCCAAAAAAGCCTTAGCTTTACAAAGGCCAAATTTCAAGTTTCAATAGCATGTTGGTTGGACTTTCTACTTGTAACTCCATGCATTTGAGGAGTGGATATTTAGCTATAATAAGCTATTGCACAATGGCCTTAAAGAACAGACATTCAATTCTCAAACGCCAAGCAGCAACAAATTTTCCCTAAGACAGCAAAATATTAACACCTACCCACACATACAAAATCACATGCACATCCAATTGTCGTTCGCATGGTGTTGGGCCGAAGGTGACGCATGTCTTGGTCTGGAGCAGTGACGGGTCTCTCCTAAAACCCACAGCCCTGCCACTATGTAACCCTAGCCACAATCATGACAGGACTGGGTATTTTTGTGGAGAAAGTAGATAGGAATGTCTCAAACATAACGACTTCTGGGCGTGTGGTTTATCCACTGGCCCCTAAATAGGCCTAAAAAATTAGGTTCATCGATAATTCGAGTTATTACTATATAAAATGCTTCCTCTCTATGCAACTAAAGGAAGGGAACAATATACCTCGTGAGGATAGGTTAGTGTGGATGCAACAACTTTGGAAATCGAAGATGCAATGGCTAAATTTCCAGCGCTGAGTTTATCAATAGTTGTGTTATCTGAACAGAAACAATGAATTTACCGAACGAAATAGAAATTCAACAGAAAAGAAAAGTGTTGAAACATAAAGTGATTACCTTTTTCTGCTAAGTAAGCCTTGATTTTCTCATATGTTGGAAATTGGATGGCAACATGGCTAACCCCAGCTAAAGCAGGAAGAAGGCCACTGTTTACGACGTACAGATGGAATGTTATTTCAAACACTGAATGCTCCTGACGATACTTCATTACAGTGCATATAGGCAGAGGTAGAAAACAAAATTCAAGGAAAAACAAGTAATAAAACTCGCCTATAGAGCCCCCTGATTCCCTCTTCACATGAAATCCTAGTCAAAGCAGAAAATATCCCTCGATAAGGCACCACTCCAGGCCTCATGGCTTGTGTCTGTACAGAAGAAACAATTGAACATATGAGTGATAGGTCAGCCAATCATATACATTGTACATAATCAATGTATATCTGGCTCCGTCTAGTTATCCAGACAAATAATCTATGTATCTTAATCCCAAAAGTCCCCCGACCATTGGTATCTAGTCCAAGAGTAACATCTCTACTTACTAAAACATGGCCATAAAGGGTGCAACAGCTATGCCGAAACATAGAAAGATAAAAAATAAAAAATAAAATCATAGCCACAAAGGGCGTTATTGGATGTGAGATTTAGTCGAGAATGGAGCTATTAAATATATGCAGGAACAAATACAACAAAAGCACACATGAATATCCTACACCAAGGAGAAATTAACAACGGCAAAGAATTTGAAATGTGCAAAAGTAACGAAATACTAAAAAAGCTTTCTCCAAATGTGCTAAAACCATAGCAGTTATGTTGTTCTAGCCTGCCACACTCATCAAACCACAATGCCCCATTTCATAGCCCACTATGAGTCTCTCTCTCTCTCTCCACACTTTAGCACCCAAAATTTCAAACAGTACTACAAAACCTCTCAGCCCATGAGTTTTTGTTAGACCGGTCCAGCCGATCCGCACAGGACCGGCAGTTCGCAAAGAGCGACAGATCTCCGCCTCCTGCAGAGATCAAGCGGCCCGACCAACCCATTAGAGCATTTTAGGAAGCGTTTTTTAGCGTTTTGAGAGGGAAATTTGAATGTAGGGACTGTTTAGGGATTTCGTTTTGATTTGTATGCATTAAATAGTTGAATTTCCTAGAGTTTGGGCATCTTGAATTTGGCTGAAATTTGAGATCTCTTATAGATTTAGGTTTCTTTGAGCTCTAGCGGCATCTAGAGATTTGGGAGAGATCGATCCTCCTCTCGAATTGAGGATCAATTGTATCTTTGTTGTTTTATTCATCGTTTATTGGAATATAAGTCTTTTCTTGGTTTTCTCTCAGAATAGTGTTGTTTTTCTGCTGTCAACAGCGGATTTCTGCTGTTTTTCTGTTCTGGACAGCAACTTTGTCGCTGTTGATCTCTGAATTGGGTTAGGATTGCTTGTGAACTCAAGTATTACCTTAGGGTTACTTGCGAACTCAAGTATTTCCTATCAAATTGGTATCAGAGCATCGTTTTTGGGACCTTAGGCGGCTGAAATCCGGAAGTGATGTTTTTGAGATCCATTGGGGAAAAAGATGGCTGGAAAGAAGGTTGATGTCTTAGAAGGCGAAGTCGGCCAATTGAAAGCCGATTTGGAGGAAAGATTCTACAACTTTCAAAATCAAATCACCTCCAACAATAAAAGGTTGGAGGGGAAGTTCACCGCGATGGAGGAAATGATGAAGAAACTACTTGAAATGAAGACCAATCCGGCGACATCGGAAGTAAGGGAGACTACCGACGGCCATGGCATGGGAGGAAATCCGAACCCCTTGAGGGGGAGGAGAAATTAGGAGGCGGAGATCTGTAGCTCTTTGCGAACTGCCGGTCCTGTGCGGACCAGCTGGACCGGTCTAACAGTTTACTTGAAATCTTCAAGTATTTCCTAACAAATTGGTATCAGAACATATTTTGGGACCGTTTGTGGGCTATTTCCGAGAAAATCAGCGTCTGTTTTTGGCCAGAGGAAGGGATTTTTTGCTGTTTTTTTGTCAATATCCAGATTTTTTGAACCTACAAAAATTCTAGGTACAGATGGCGGCCAAGAAGGTAGATGAGTTGGAGGAACGCCTTGAAGGGAAGATAGCCAAATGAAAGCAACGATGTAAAATAGAATTTCATCCGTGGAAGAAAAAGGTTCATCTGTGGAAGACAAGGTTTATGATCTTCATGAGATGGTGAAGAAGATATTGAAAAATCAAATTCAAATGACGGCATCGGAGGCAAAATGATCGGTGGGGAGAACAACGAATTTTGAATTTTGTAGGAGGGACAATGAGGCAGAAATCATGGAGAGAGGTGGAAGGTATGGAGAGAGGCGTGGTTATGGGGGGCTGAATCAAGGGGTGCTGGTTGGGAAAGAAAGGGGGGGGATTATGGTAGGGGTTGCTGATTTTGAAGGGAGGAGAGAAGAAAGTGAAGAAGGGTTTGTGTACGAGCAGGAAAGGGAAGATCAGGAGGCTTAGGGAGAGCTAAGCATTTGGAAAAGGGAAAATTATGGAGGAATACGAGGAAACGGGGAGATCCGAAGGAGAGGAAGCTGAAGATGCCCATTTCTGAAGGGGAAGACGCACACGTGTGGATCTACAAGGTGGAGATGTATGTCACCGTCAATGGGCTGATGGAGGAGGAAAAATTGACAGCGGCAAGCTTATGATTGGAGGGGAAGGCGTTGTTTTGGTACTAGTGGAGGGACCAAAGGAGACCCATACAGAGTTGGAACCTTGGAGGGAATTCAAGGAATGCTTATTGAAACTTTTCCGAACTGACAGAGGAGGGGACTTCTATGAGCAGTCCTTTGCAATAGTGCAAGATGAATCAGTGGCAGACTACCGCGAGAGATTTGCGCACTTGGTCAATTGAGTGGAGCGACTATCAAAGACTGTTTTGGAGGGTAACTTCATGAAGGGACTCAAATCTGAGATCAAAGCTAAAATGAGGGTCATGAGGCCTCTTTATTTGGGAGAGGCAATGGAGCTGACGCAGTTGGTGGAGAATCAGAAGTATCAAGAGAGGGAAGCCATGGGCAATAGTTCAGGGGTCTCTTATAGGATGACTACCACTCTTCTAGCACCCAAGGGTCCTACAACAGGTGGTCTTCATGAGGCTCCCAGGGAGAAGTTAGTAGGAGGAAGTGAGGGAAACTTTAAAAGACTGATAGAGAGGAAGATGTAGGAGAAGAGGGTGAAGGGACTATGTTTTAGGTATGATGAAAAGTATACTTCAGGGCATAGGTGTAAGGACCAAACTCTTCAGGTTCTCACCGTCTGTGATGACGAGGAAGCTGAGGAGGGAGGTGATAGTGGGGTAGAGGGAGAGATGGAGGGCAAGCTGCATCTAGATGTGGCAGAAGTATCCCTGAACTCAGTGATAGGATTCACTCTGAATCATACCATGAAAATGAAAGGGGAAATAGCAGATACAGATGTGGTGGAATTGATTGACAGTGGGACTACCCATAATTTCATTTCCAACCAGGTTGTAAACCAATTGGGGGTAAAATTGGTGGATATAGGGTGCTATGGCATGATGATGGGAATGGGGAAGGTGAAGACATGTGAGGGGATCTTTAGAGGAGTAGTGTTGACCATACAGGGAGTTCAAGTAAGGGAGAATTTTCTCCTATTGGAGTTAGGAAGCACTAATGTCATCCTGGGAATAAAGTGGCTGCAAACCTTGGGAGACACCAAGGTCAACTTGGGGGCATTGATGATGGAGCTGGTGGTGGAGGGAAGGAGAGCAGTGATAAGGGGAGATGCAGGGCTCTCCAAAGCCATGATATCACTTAAAACCATGATAAGGAGTACACAAGAGGTGGGGGTAAGGTAATCTGGTGGAACTACATAGGATGGAGGGAGTCATATTGGAGGAGGGAGGAGAAGTTCCTCTTTCAATATAGTCCTTGAATCAACAATTCATTAAGGTTTTTGAGCCACCTCAAGGATTTTCACCACCAAGGGAGCAAGAGCATGCTATCACCTAGAGGAAAGATGTGTCGCCCATCAGTGTCAGGCCCTATCACTATCATCAATTTCAGAATGATTAAATTGAGAAGTTGATTAAAGATATGCTAGAAGCAGGGATTATCAAGCTCAGTGTTCATCCAGTGTTACTTGTTAAGAAAAAGAATGGGAGTTGAAGGTTTTGTGATGATTACAGGATTGTAAATAAGGAAACTATGTCATACAAGTTTCATATACCAATGATAGATGAGCTATTGGATGAGTTGAGTGGGACAATTATTTTCACCAAGATTGATCTGAAGTCAGTGTATCATCAGATCATAATGAAAAGGGAGGATGTGCCAAAGACTATTTTCAAAACTCATGAAGGGCATTATGAGTTCCTAGTGATGTTTTTTGATCTCACTAATGCCCCAGTCACATTCTAGAACCTCATGAACAATGTCTTTAGACCTCATCTCAGGAGGTTTGTGTTGGTGTTCTTTGATGATATCCTGGTTTACAGCAAGTCAACCACTTGGAGTACTTAAGGTGGATTTTAGAAGTGTTATAGGAGAACCAGTTGAGGGCCAATCTGAAGAAATGTTGTTTTGCCCAGGCCAATGTGGAGTACGTAGGGCATATAGTTTCTGAGGGGGGGTGGCAGCAGATCAAGCCAAAATTAAAGCCATGTTGAGGTGGCCAGCACCGAAGAATCTCAAGGAGTTGAGAGGATTCCTAGGACGTGCGTGATACTACAGGAGGTTCGTGAAGAGGTACAACACCATCGCATGGACACTAACAGAACAATAGAAGAAAGATGATTTCTTATGGAGAGAAGCAACCACAACAGCCATTGAGAGCCTGAAAAAAGCCATGACTACTACACCAGTCTTGGACCTACCATACTTCACTCAGGTCTTCATAGTGAAGACAAATGCCTCAGGATATGGATTAGGAGCAGTACTCATGCAAAATCATCGACGCATTGCCTATTTCAGCAAGATATTGACAGTCAAGGCCACGCTGAAATCAATCTATGAGAAAGAGTTTATGGCTATTGTGTTAGCCATCAATAAGTGGCGGCCCTATTTGTTAGGCTTGTATTTCATCGTCATGACATATTAGAGGAGCTTGAAGTACTTTATGGAGTAGAGGATGGTGACCGAAGAGAGATAGAGGTGGTTATCCAATTTGCTAGGATATGATTTTGAAATCCAATACAAGCCAAGAGTCGACATGTAGTTGGGAAAGATTAGGGCTAACTTGCTAAAGGAGAGTAGCCACACAGGATATTCTCTAGAAGGTGAGAGGCTTTTATACTAGGGAAGATTTGTGATGCCTAGGACATCAGCACACATTCCACACCAGCTCCAAAAGTTCCATGGGAGCGTTGTTGGGGGTCATTCAGGAGTGAAAAAGACGTACAAGTGACTCGCCTCAAAGTTGTATTGGAACGAGATGCACAAGGATGTGGAGATGGTAGCTAGATGTAAGACCTGCCAGAGGAATAAGTACCTTGTCATATCTCCAGGAGGATTACTACAGCCATTAGCTTTACCAGGTCAAGTATGGGAGGAGATATATATGGACATCATAGATGGATTACCTATATCAAAAGGGTTCAAAGTGATCTTGGTGGTTGTGGACAGATTGAGCAAGTATATGCTCATCTCGTTCCCCTACGGCATCCATACACAGCCGTGACAGTAACATCAATTTTTATCAGGGAGGTGGTCTGATTGCATGGGATACTGGAATCTATAATATCATATAGGGATAAGGTGTTTCTCAATCAATTTTGGAGAGAGTTATTCAGACTATAAGGGACAGTTCTGAAGAAGAGCAACGCCTACCACCCCCAAATAGATGGTTAGATAGAGGTGGTCAATAGGTGTTTGAAAACATATCTATGATTCTATTTATCAGATACACCTCAGCGGTGGGCCAAGTAGTTAGCATGGGCAAAATACTAGTTTAACACTTCATACCATTCTGCTTCTCAGATGATCCCATTCAAAGTATTGTATGGACAGGATCCACCTCACCTGGTGCATTTTTGGCATAATAGCACCCCAGTTTCTTCAGTGGAGGAGTACTTGGAGGAGAGAGATAGGATGTTGAAAGAATTGAAGAGGCATCTGATGAAAGCTCAATAAATTATGAAGAAACTGACAGATGGGCATAGGAAGGACATCCAATTCGAGGAATGGGAGAGGGTGTTCTTGAAGCTCCGACGTTATAGGTAGAAGACAGTCGCCAACATAAGAAATGAGAAGCTTGCCCCAAGGTACTTTGGGCCATATGAGGTATTAGAGAGGATTCGAGCTTGGGTATATCGGCTGAAATTACCACAAACAACAACTATACATCCGGTGTTCCATGTATCCCAACTGAGGAGAGCAATTGGAGATCATGAAGCAAGTTATGAGTTATCGGTGACACTGACAGAGGATTTAGATGTAATTTTAGAACCTTTGGAGTTGTTGGGGTTTGTCAGAGAGAAGATGTAGCTAAAGAAGTGCTCATCAAATGGACGAGCCTCTCGGACTCCGACGCCACATGAGAGCCTTATGAGAGGGTGAAGCATCAGTTTCCCTCATTTCACCTTAAGGACATGGTAATTCTTTGGGAGGGGGTATTGTTAGACCGGTCCCTATTGGACCGTTCCAACCGGCCCTGAGCAAGGGTCTGGTTCAAACTTACACGAGGCGGATGGTCCACCCTCTTGAATATGCCGTCAAGATAAGGAGTGGGGCCCACTAGGAGTAATTAGGAAGTCAGGGAGGCTAGGGTTAGGAGGGAGTTATGCTTTAAATAGGAGAAGATTAGGATGATTAGGGCATGCAAAAAAATATTGTGATTGTTCTTATTCTTGGAGTTTGGAGAATTGAGCACTAGCGGCATCTAGGGATTGGGAGAGATAGATCCTCCTCTCGAATTGAGGATCAATTATATCTTGCTATTTTCTTCCGTTAGTTACTACTGTTTTCTAGTTTTTCCATTGACTTGGTGGATTATTCTCGCAGTTTTTTGCTTTAATTGTTAGGATTTACTTGGAATCTTCAATTATTTCCTAATAATTTTTTATACTTGTTGATCTCGACTTAAACTCACGTCTTCTAACCTCTCCCTCGCTCACATATGGCAACCCTTGTAGCTTAACCTCACTACTCAACTACATCAACTAACGAGCTCATGATGCTTGGCCGCTTCATTCAACCTCATGTTATGAAATACCCTCACGAAGAAATATTGGGATAAACGTTGAAGAACTTTTGGTCTTCTATCAGCTTAATATGAAAGCTCATCGTCAATATTCGATCTAAATGAGCTTGAAGACCTCTTTGTTGTGGATCTTAAGCTTCGCCTAAGTTTGAACATCTCTACATCATTGACATCAATCTGTTAAAGTTTTAAGACCTATGCATTGTTGATCTTCAAACTGACCACAACTTGAAGACCTTTGTATCTTGATTTTCAATCTAACCCGAGTCATACCTCCTTCCATTATCTTCAGTTCATGTTCACGGAGATGAACACTTGCCATCAACAACCATGGTTAGTCAAAACCTAGGATTAGTTATGATCGTCACACTACAGTGCTGTCGAGATGCCCAAGATTTATCTAAACAAAGGTAGATAAGATTGTCATCATAGTTGAACTTGCCACCAACAAGGAAAGCATGTCAATATGCAGCTGCCGCCCATGACTCATATTGGAGATTAAAAAAAATATTAAGGAACAAGAAACTTAAAATATAAATAAATTATGAAATCATTATTAGAAAAACCACCATGATTTTTAAAACATTTGAATTTCATAGATCCAGCAAAGACCCGTGGTCAACTTTAAGTCAAGTTATTAATATCTATGAACAAGGCATAACCTCTAATTATAGATTAGTGCATTTATAATAAAATTAAGCTTGCCAAAACACCAAAAATATTTCACAAGATGCTTATGGAGCAGCAGACTCGTAAGAGTAGCCCAAATAATTTTAGCAATGAAAAGGGAGTCACAATATGAATACTAAAATTCCTACTCCATCGAAAATCATCTCAATCAGGCATGAATTTCAGGGTATATTTGAATAGAAAACTTTCAAAATTAAATTCAAGACCATTTAAACTCCGATTTCAGCAAACTTGTAGTCGAATTGAACATCTTGACAAGATGAAGCCAACAACATCAAAAAATGGTCCAAATTGAGCCTGAATGAGCCCACATCAAGGGCCAAAAGCATAGTTAAAAACTTTAAGATATTAATTGAATGACCAAATGATCTCTAAATTTTATATACTTATAGTCGAATTGAGCAGCTTGAAGAGATGAATCTAACGAGCATAAGATAAATTAATTCCGATAGCATTAATGCACTTACACTGAAGGAACGATTTATAATCAAAGAAGTCAATCTAGGTCATCCGATGGACTGTTTCAAAATTTCTTTATATTTACAGGAATGTCACTCTCAAAAATCTATAAAATTCCCCTCAAAGAATGATTAAAATAAAATAAGAGAGATATATTTCCACTTAAAGAGAATAGAAAACAGAGAAATAGCCAGGGAGATAGACTGTTGATGGAGAAAGATGGGGACTGAGAATTGTTTTACTTGGGTAAGAAATAACAAAAAGAGAGAAAATATCAAGCATAGAATAAAGAAGAGATGATGAATACCATTAAAGGGGTCATGTATGGGTTAAAAAACGCACTTAGACCTTATCCACAAGTCATAATAATCCAAAAGTATGAAAATTTAAAAAAAAAAATCCTTACTGCAAGAAATAATGAAACGTATTCTCATTTTATGAATATATATACCCAATTACAATAAATTAAAATAATTGTGCTCAACATGAACAAAATAAAAATAGAAAACATATAACTAATCAAATCAAATCATCTGATGACTAATTATCATGTTTGTGAATGCAGCAACAATGTCTTCATAATGATATTGCAAAAACTAACAAATAGTCTCTATCCCACTTCTATCAAGCCAAAAATGAGAAAATGACTAAAATAATCCTCAGATTATTCAGCATGTGTTGATTTCGACCTCAATTTTTTTTTTTTTTTCTCAATCTGGTCCCTCAATTTATCAAAATTTTACACGTATGGTCTTTAAACATGACTCCTTTGGTTCCCCAACTTGATTATTTGGATAAGTTGCTGTACAAAATTGAAGAATAAGAAAATTTTGATATCAAATTGAAGTCCCTAAATAGTTTGATGACCAATATGGTCATTTACTCGAGGATGGATAAGAGTCAATGCAGAGTTTGCAAGAGAGGGGGAGATAAATGGGCGTCCATCGATAAATGGGCATCCATCAAATAGTTCAATGGGTCCAAATCAAAGATTAAACATTCCAATCCAAACAAAGAAATATGATTTGATAAGGTTCTTACGGCATCACAAAATTTCAGAGAAAAAGATTTTAACACTTTCAACCTATATTTATTTCACACAATATGGTGCATGCACTTGTTTGTGAAACATTAAAGTAAAACAACAAGCATCTCGCTTAGATAAATAAACATCAGCTTTGACTGATAAGAAATCAACGATTTCTTTATATCACAATTTGACAGGCATTCAATTATCTTAAAAAAGAATTGATAGAAAGAGTTTGCGATAATAATCTTTATTTTGGTATAGACACTAGGTTTTCGCTTTGAAACTCTAAAAACCAGCATGCATGTTGTTCAACTATAGAAAAAACATTTATTGAAGAGATATAACAATTAGCATGGTTGAACAACAGAATCACAAAAAAAAGAGAATGTTTATCAAATAGGAACTCCATGAGCTAAAAAAATATTCAAGATGGCGAAAAACATGGCAGAAACATACTTGAAGTCTGGTCTTTACAACCCATAAGGGATTGGTTACAACTGCTGTTGCAGCACCTGCTCCACTGGCAGCGACAATGTTGGCACCAATGGAGAGTTGATTAGCTGAATTAGCTGTGGCAAGGAATAAAGTTATCTTTAGCCAACCATACTACCTTCCAATACCATAAGGCACTTTGATTAAGGAGAACTGTTTCAAAAAAATTATATTTTTAATGAGCAAGAGAATAAAATAGAAAAAAAAAATAGTAGATGCCCAAGAGAATCAACAAAACAACCATTTGAATGAAGTACGCCCTTTAGCATATTGTAAACAGTAAAGTACACCTGAAAAATGAAAAGTCAACATTGTAAATCATCTCTATAAAGAATTAGTTTAAAAGAATTATGAAAATAAATTTCAAAGCACATAACATAACCAAACAAATTATCAAGATATATACATCAATGATCAATCCATCTCATATCAATGGTGGTTGTTCAGCCCATATTTACTATTTTGTGAATGTAAACACAAATGTGTATGACATAGGAACTCGGGACGGAACAGCTCAAGACACCAGAAATTGTCTAATAAGAGGTCCGGTTCTGGCGGGACCAAATACCTGAACTCGTCAGCTAGTCCGGTCCAGCTACAGCCTCGGGAAACCCGGTTCCATTTAGATCATGTTGTAAATCCTATTTATAGGACCAATTGTTCTCTAGCAAGGTAGAGAGTGAGTTCCAATTCAACTAGACTGAATGAGTTCCCTGTATTTTGGCTTAGCATCCAGGTGGTGTTCGTTGCTATCTTTTCTTTTTTTTCTTCTTTGTTTCTCCTTCTTTTTGTATGATATGTTTGTTTCTCTATTTTCTGTGGACAGTCCGGTGTCATATGGTATCAGAGCTAACCAGGCAAAAAATTCTCCAAAGAACTCAATTATCCTGCTGAGTTCTTGCAGTATGACCCTGTTCTGAATTCTACATTCCTACAAGCAAGAACCATGCCGCCAAGGAGAGGGGTTCCAAGATTCAACCAACAACAAACTAATGAAAAATTACGAAGAGAAATTCAACGATTACAAGCTCAGTTAGCAGCCGTCGAGGTCAGCCAGCATGGAGAAACACAAAATGAAGCGGAAGAACAACATCTTGGCGAGGCCAATGAAAATCCCTTCCATCATGAAGAATCAAGTGGAGATGATGATGTTCCCTTAAGATATTTAAGACAAGAACCAAGAAGACATACACATGATTTTGGCATATGACTTGATCTTCCAAAATTCGAAGGACGACCCAATCCGGATGAATTCATCAATTGGTTACATACAATTGAACGGATTCTTAACTAAAAGAAATCCCTCAAGAACGCATTGTCAAACTAGTAGCCATCAAACTTAAGGGAAACACATCTTTGTGGTGGGAGAATTTAAAACGTACGAGGCAATGAGAAGAAAAATTCATTATCACTACGTTGTCGAAGATGATGGAAGAACTCCAATGAAAATTCTTGCCGGTGCATTATCGACAAGAGATGTTCCTTCGACTTCAGAATCTTCAATAACATGAACTGCTAGTAGAAAATTATGCCGCTGAATTCGAACAATTGGGGTTAAAATGTCAATTAGAAGAACCAGAAGAAAATACAATTGCTCAACTTTTGGGACTGAACCCGGCTATTGCCAATATTGTTCAATTACAACCATATTTGATGCTAGCTAACGTGATTAACCTCTCACTTAAAGTTGAGAAGCAGCTAAAACAAGGAAGAAGAAGGCTGGTGGGTGGAGACCCTTCGGGCGGAACAAGCATCCAGCCGGGTCCAAGCCTGGAATGGAAAGCTATGAATTCCAGCATAACCACAAACTCCACGGCTTGTCCTCATCTAAATTCAGGTACAACTTCCCCCACAACATCTCCTGCCCGAAAATGTTTCAAATGTCGCAGATCATGGTTTAAAATTGCGCAATATGAGGCTCGCCTTGAGGCCCGCCTTTGCGCAATTCCAGTAAAAAATGCCTCGAGTTATTTTTTATGAGGCTTGCGCCTCAACTTGGTTGAGGCCCGTCTTGAGGCCTGCCTCGCCTCACTGGCATTAGGCTTATGCCTCAAGCTATATATATTAAAACTTACATAAATCTTGAAGTAAATGCCCGACATTGGACTCTATAGGATAGGAGGAAGGGGAGAGAGCAGTTCATCATAATGATGATTCAAATGAAGAACCCCTTAGTGATGACAGTGCTGATGACTTATGAGTTCTTATGTGATATGTCATTGCTATTTATTTTTGTAAATTGGAATTATATGTTAATGAAAAGAATACTGGATTTGAGAAAGATAGAATTTTGAGTTGAACTATATTTCATGTTGTCTTATTATTGGGATATTTTGATTTCACTTCATATCTTATGCTTTTTTATGTTTTATATTATTCACTCATTAGTATATAAAAAATTTATCATTTTATGTTTACGCAATCTTTTGATTTTGAGTCTTACGCCTCAAAACGCCTTGAGGCTTACGCCTCGCCTTACGAATGAAAAACGCCTCAATACCCGAATACGCAATTTTAAACATTGTCACGGATTTGGTCACATAGCCTCCAACTGTCCAACTAGAAGGCTGGTTACTTTAGTCGAAGAATTGCCATTTGAAGAACAATTTTCAGAACGACTGACAGATGGATCACCTGCAACCAAGCAGATACTTCAAGCCGACGAGGGAGAAATTCTTGTCATAAGACGTTTGTTGAACACACACTATCTGCCTAAACAAGAATGGTTAAGACAACACTTTTCATACTAGATGCACTCTTCAAGGCAAAGTATGTAACCTTGTTATCGATGGCGGAAGTTATGAGAATTAGTTTTATCTTTGATTGTAGAAAAGTTGAACCTACCCACAAAACCTCATCCTCAACCCTATCACTGAAGAAAGGCAATGAAATTTTAGTCAATAAGCAGTGTTGGGTGCAATTCTCTATTGGCAACAATCTGCAAGAACAAGTATTATGTGATGTAGTACCTATGGATGCATGCCACATCCTATTAGGGAGGCCTTGGCAATTTGACAGAAAGACAGTTCATGATGGCTATCAGAATACCTATTCCTTCCAACACAGTGGCCAAACCATGGTGCTGATACCATTCAAGGAGGATAGCATGACCGAACCCTCCAAAGTTGGGAATAAACCTCCTTCCAAAATTGAGACCGAGCAGACCTTGTTATTTCTACAAAGCCTCAAGATAACACAACAAGGATTGGTGCTTATTTTGTTAAACGAGAATGAACCCCAAGCACAACACCCTGCTGAAGTTAAAAAGCTACTGCACGAATTCAGCTCAGTCTTCCCAGATCAGCTTCCAAACGGATTGCCGCCAATAAGGGAAGAACAACATGCTATCAATTTTATACCAGGATCGGTTATTCCTAACAAGCCCACATCGGATGTTGTGTAAGAACTATGAGGAGTTACAAAGATAGGTAGATGAGCTAATCACTGAGGGATTTGTGAGACCAAGTGCTAGTCCATGTGTCGTACCCACCCTACTTGTGCCAAAGAAAGATGGAATGTGGCGAATGTGCATCGATAGTCGAGCTATTAATAAAATTACTATCAAATACTGATTTGCAATTCCGCGAGTCGACGATCTGTTTGACCAACTATGCAGGTCAGTCATATTTTCAAAAATAGACTTAAGAAGTGGCTACCACCAAATCAGAATGAAGCCAAGAGACGAATGGAAAATAGCCTTCAAGACAAGGGATGGGATGTATGAATGGATTGTTATGCCTTTTGGGTTATCCAACGCACCAAGCACATTCATGCCACTCATGAACTAGGTTTTCCAATCCTTTTTAAATAAATTTCTGGTTGTTTATTTTGACGACCTTTTAATATATAGTCGCAACGTGGAAGACCATATACAACATCTACGATAGATTTTTCAAGTTCTCCTATATCAAAAGCTCTTTGTCAATACCTCCAAATGTGAATTTATGGTTAACACAATCAGATTTTTGGGTTTTATAGTGTCTCTGGATGGCTTACAAATGGATCCTAATAAGGTGAGAGCCGTTCAAGAATAACCGACCCCCTCATCCTTGAACGATGTTAGACGGTTTCACTAGTTGGCTTCGTTTTATAGACGACTTATTAAGAATTTCAGCACTATCGCTACTCTAACAGAACTTATCAAGCAACCGCAGTTTTTGTGGGACAATAAAACACAAGATAGTTTTGATCAACTAAAGGTACTTATAACGACAGCACCAGTGTTAGCTCTCCCAGATTTCTCTCAAATTTTTGAAGTGGAATGTGACGCTTCTAACCTTGGCATTGGAGCTGTTTCAAGCCGAGGGAACCCCATCACATATTTCAGCGAAAAACTTAATGAATCTCGATAGAATTACTCGACATACAATAAGGAGTTCTATGCCATTGTCAGAGCCCTCCAGTATTGGATTCATTACTTATTAGCCAAGGAATTTGTCTTATTTTTAGATCATCGGGCTCTCAAACATCTTCAATATCAAAGTAAATTAAAAGGGAGGCATGCTAAGTGGGTAAAATATTTATCCTCGTTTCACTTTTTCTTGAAGTACAAATCATGCATTACTAACCAAGTAGCCAACGCCCTTAGCAGAAGGTTCCTCTTGTTGAACACGTTACAAGTAAACAGTGGGATTTGAAGTCATTCAAGAACTATAGGATCTTTATAAAGATCCTGATTTTCATAAGATATGGAAACAATGCAAACAACAGCCATTAAAAAATTTTCATATTCAACATGGTTATCTATTACTTGGAAACAGATTGTGCATTCCTTAATGTTCCATTTGAAATGTCATTATCATTGAAAACCATAATGGAGAACTAGCCAGACACTTTGGGCGGGATAAAACCTTGGCCATCATTCAAGAACACTTCTATTGGCCCTTACTAGAGATGTTGAGAGACACATTTAAGAGGTGCCAAGTATGAATAAGAGCCAAAACAATGCAACATAATACAGGTTTATATATGCCATTACTAATGCTAGACTCACCTTGGGTGGATGTCGGCATGGAATTTGTGTTAGATCTTCCCCTCACACAAGGAAAAAAAGAGTATCATGGTAGTAGTGGATCGGTTTTCAAAAATGACCCACTTTGTGCCATGCCGAAAAACATTGGATACTTCACATGTAGCAAGACTATTCCAGGAGATTGTGCAACTACATGGTATTCCTGAAACAATCACCTCATATCAGGATGTTAAATTCCTTAGTCATTTCTGGAGGACTTTATGGTCAAACTTAGGAACTAAACTACAATTTAATTCTATGGCACACCTCCAGACTAATGGACAAATGGAAACGGTAAATAGAAATTTGGGGAACCATCTTAGATGCTTTGTAGGGAAAAACATTCGACAATGGGATGAGATTTTGGGACAAGTGGAATTTGCTTACAACAGATCTAGAAATCAATCCACAGGTCACAGCCCTTTTGAGATCGTTTATGAAAAAAATCCAACCGAACCACTAGACTAAACTCCAAACGTTTCCACAATAACTCCACACCCTGATGCTGAAATCTGCATAAAGGAAATTCATAAACTCCGCGAACAAGTTCAGCAACAAATTCGAAAACATAATGCCAAATATCAAAAGCAAGCAAACAAGTCAAGACGACAAGAAAGCTTCAAAGTGGAAAACCTAGTTACGCATCCTCATCTCTGCAACACTTAACTTAATTTTATGATTCTCTTTTAATTGTCAATATTCTGCACCATAAAGCATTACAAGTCTCGCCACCATCTTATTAAATTTTCCTTTGAATTATGGAGGTGAACCTAAGAGCTATGTTGCACCGATACGGATACGGTGACACGGATATGACATGATACAGATACGGGACATGTCAATTCTTAAAAATAAAGGATACGGGTACGGCGCGGACACGTCTTTCTAATATTCTCATATCATCAAGAGACTCAAATCCATCTCCAAAATGAGAAAACCTCGCTCGCAATCGCGGAAGTAAATATGACGGGTCTTTTTTCGGATTTTTTTTGTTTTTCAATGGATACGCGTATCCGATATGCGTGTCCTTTTGAAATTAAATAGTATTTTAATTGGACACGGCAAAGCCATATCCGACACATATCGATGCTGTATCGGAGGTTTATCCGTGTATCGGTGTATCTGATACAGCACGCCTTCATAAATAGGTGTATCGGTGCAACATAGCCTAAGAGTCTAAAGGTTTTTCACTGAGTAGATCTAAAACCGAATACATTGAGTATAATTTTAGTAGTAATAGGTCTAGTGGGGCGATTCTGACTTTGGGCGATTAAGTCATTAACAATAGTACACATTTTAGATATCTTGAGTCTATTGTCCAAAGTGATGGTGAAATAGAGGGGGGATATTATTAGTAGAATTCAATTTTGATGGTTGAAGTCGAGGAATGCATCGGGCTTGTTGTGTGATATAAAAGTACCGCTCAAAACTTAATGGAAAATTCTATGAGATGGTGGTGAGACTTGCAATCCTTTAAGGCACAAAATGTTGGCCATTAAAAGAGACACATAGTATTAAGTTAAGTGTAGCAGAAATGAGGATGCTTAGGTGGATAAGTGGCTTTACTCTTCTTAAAGATAAGATACAAAACAAGCATATACTTGAAAAGGTTGGAGTAGCTCCAGTGGCAGATAAGATTAGAGGGAGTTATCTTAGATGGTTTGGTCACATAAAATGGCGGCCTTCCGATGACCTAGTTAGGAGAGTGATGTATTAGATTTGGCTTATGTTAAGAAAGGTAGAGGTAGACCTAAGAAGACTTGGCTAGAAAATATTAGAAATGACCTTGCTTTATTAGATTTAAATAAAAATTTGATTCTTAACAAGGCACAATGGAGAAAAAAAATTCATGTAGCTGACCCACATGGTGGGATAAAGGTTTGATGTTTTTGTTATTGTTGTTGTTGTTGTTTGAGTGGTACTTTTGTATCACACAACAAGCCCGATGCATTCCTCCACTTGAACCATTCAACTTAAATTCTATTAATAATATATCCATCTATTTCATAATCACTTTGAACAATAGATCGAGATATCTAAAATGTGCACTCTTTTTAATAAAACAAAAGGTGACCAAAGTTTCAATTATTTCATGTAATAGAAACAACCAGGGTGTTGATTACTCAATTTCATAAGGCATGTGGCATCGAATCGTGTATGATTGACATAAAATTTTTAACATAAAAAATACACCATTAAAGGCAGGTTAAAATGATGAACTGGCCACCAAGGGCACTTAGAACTTCCCAATGAGAAGAACGCTACCAAAGTCAAACAGGAAGAATCACCTGACATTTTGTAACAGAGTGCAAGCTCCAAAAGCAATAGAACTTAATGAATTTGCATAGGCAAATTAAAGAAAGCTTTGATGATTATAAGTAAAACTTTAACAACAACAAATCTCTATCCCACTACGTGCAGTCGACTACACGAATTATTTTCTCCATTGTGTTCTATTAAGAGTCACATTCTTATTTAAATCTCTAATAAAAAATGTCATTTTTAATACTTTCTAATCAATTTTTTTTTAGATCTACATCTACTTTTCTTAACATAGGGCAGAACTAATATATCTACTCTCCTAATAGGACCATCGTAAGACCAACATTTTATGTGATCAAACCATCTAAGGAGACTCTAACTTTAGCAGCCACTATAGCTACTCCAGCCA
The DNA here is from genome assembly GCA_022539455.1 of Dendrobium nobile. NCBI lineage: Eukaryota > Viridiplantae > Streptophyta > Magnoliopsida > Asparagales > Orchidaceae > Dendrobium > Dendrobium nobile. The sequence goes on from CM039729.1 coordinate 34,356,894, forward strand.
TCTCACGTATATACTCATTTTGCATCCAGTCTCTAAGTGCAAAGCCACTCATGCACCTGAGCATCCTCATCTCTGAAACACTTAACTTTATTTTATGCTTCGCTTGTAATGGACAACTTTTTGTACCATAAAGTATTGTAGGTCTAACCACCATCTTATAAAATTTTCCCCTTCAGTTTGAGGAGCATCTTCCTATTACACAACAAGCCCAATGCATTCCTCCATTTCAACCATCTAACTTCAATTTTACTAATAATATCCTCATCTATTTCACCATCACTTTGAAATAATAGACCCGAAATATTAAAAACATGTACTCTTTTTAATGACTTATCATCCAATATCACAATCCCACCACTAGATCTATTACTACTAAAATTACACTCCATGCATTCTACTTTGGATCTACTCAAACAAAAACTTTTAAACTCTTAAAGGTTGACCTCCATAATTCAAGTTTTTCATCAACTCCATCTCTAGTCTTATCAACAAAAGAATATCATAAGCAAAAAGCATCCAACAAGGAAATTACAATTTAAGCAGCAAAGCAACTTATAGGGTTGGTAAGTAATTGGTACATGACAGGAAAATGGGATGGAAATGGCATAGAAAGGTGGGCAAAGTTCTCTCTCTAGTTTTGTCTTTCTTTTCGATCTTCTTGCCTTTTTTCAAAAACTGTGAGCTATTTTCTTTTTTAACACTTAAAATACAGCCAAAAGTTCATGCAGTTGTGCTTAAATTGTAATTATAGGTTTTATGAAATCCAAGAAGAGAAAAGATGTGCCAATACATTTGGATTTTTTTTTCTTCAAAAAATATAATTTTTTTAGAAATGAGCATTTGCATGCTTTTATACATGGTAATCCACAAAATATGGTTATTCTATGAGTAATCTTATTTTTAAAGCATGCACGCTACATACTCTCTATTCAAGTAAAATGACAGCTCGGCATTAGCATTAAAACCTGACAATTATAAAATGCTGAAGAAGAAACAATCAATTTGTTGTTTCAAAAAAGGCAAGTTGCAAATTACATGTTACTCTTGCAAAAAAAAATCCTAAGTTGGCTCCAAATTGCCTCCATTAAAAAGATCACAATACAATGCTTTTATGAGAATAATTATACATACTTTGATGAATGAAAAAAATGAGGATTCAAAAAACCAACCTCAAATAGTTAGGATAAAGCTAATGATGCTGATGATGAGTTGTAAATTCTTTGAGACCAGTTCTTCAGAGAAATTCTAATTCAGAATAATCTCAGTTTTGGCATTCTTCCAAAATTTCATCAAGCAATCATACTTAGCAATCGTCCAATTGGACCTAAGACACTACTATTTTAACAACTCATAGGAAATTTACTCTACCGCATTGTACTATATTAACAAACACATAAACGTTACATATAACACCAGTCAAAGTAATTGAATTCATGAAGGTAAAAACTCACAGCCCAGTTTGGAAATAACGCCAAAATTGTTGGTGAAAGACCTCGATACAATCCTCTAAAACCTTCATCTTTAATTATTTGTTTCAGGCTTGAAACAATGACACCCCCTGAATATGGAAAATAATTTACTATGTTAAGAATTTCAGAAAAATTTGAGCTGAAAACCCATCTCAACAAGAAAAGAATATAGGTAGGATTCCAGGAATCCCAAAAAAAAACTCTTAAGACATTACAATAACTAGAATTAATATACTACAGTTTACAGTTCCATATGTTTTACACTTCGTGACAAAACAGTATGAGGTATCCAACAAAATCAGGACAAGACAAGACCTGACACACCTTTGAAACGTATTAAGACTCCATTAATAAAAAAACAGACATGCATGTCCTTAAATGACTGAGTTTAAATACTTAAATTCCTAATTGCTCATGTCCTAATTGTATTTCCCAAGGCTTTTAAAACCGGACCGGACCGGCCGGTTCAACCGGTTGAACCGCGAACCGGCCGGCCGGCCGGTTACGGGTCTCTAAAGAACTGTTTTCGCGTCAAACCGGCCTCGGAACGGTCGAATCGAACCGCCGGTTCGACCGTCGAACCGGAAAACCGGCTCCGGTTTTGAATAACCGGCCGGTTCAGTTATGCTTATTTTCAGCCGTTGGATTTGATCCTGCGGACTGCGGATGACTTAAGCTGCTATGAAAACAAACAAAAAAAAACCCTACTCATTCGTTTGGAATTTCGGCCACAGCTCCCTTTCGCAAACCTCGTCTCCCTCTCGCGAACCTGACGAGCGACGACGGCCGTTTGCGAATCCGATCAGGAATTGAAGCTCTCGTCCTCAAGTTATCTTCTCCAACCCATTGTGAGTTCTTCACATGCTTCTCCTTCTCGTTTCATTCGGTATTAGGCCGACCGATCTTGTGGTGTCAGGTGAAACATCATGGAGTGTCAATCTTCCTCATGCAATCAGGGATGTTAGGAACTCTCCATGCTTTGTGGGATGTTTTCCCTTTGTTTACAAATACTGGATGGAGAGAGAACTCAAATCTTGCTTTTCTCCGGAAGCATATGGGTGAATTTCTGAAGATTTGGTACCACTTTTAACAGTAATGAACCTTATAGATTTCTTTTAGGAACACTAGGATCATCCTCCTGGAAAGTGCTTGCGTGATTTCAAGCGATGGCAAAAGGGGTGCTTGGGGAACTAGTATCACCAACTGATTCAAACTATATTGGTTCTATAGCGTTGTCATTGGGTTGCATCTATCGCAAGTAATTTATTGATGCATCGATCTAAACGCTTTCTCACTCTTTTTAATTCATTGCTTTACTTGTTAAACTTCTTTCAAACCTTAAGACTTGTTCATTACTGTTCTTTTTATTGACTTCCTAAGATTAAGAATTTGGATTCGTTTGATCATATCTTTCATCTAGTTGATTGTTAGATCTAAAACTAAAAGTAACTCTATGCAGCTTGTTATGTTAAATGTAACATGTTTGACCTCCATATAAGTAAAAGTATTATAATTTTTTTCAATTTTTGTTATATATTTATAAATAATTGTGTAATTATTATAATATTTAAATATAATAAATATTTATTACGTCATCCGGTTCGACCCCGGTCGAACCATCAAACCTTTAACCCCTCCTTCCGGTTCATTGACCGGTCCGGTTTTAAAAGCCTTGGTATTTCCTTCATTCACTTCCCCATCACATGAGTGCCCGCATCTGGCTCACATTCCCCATGAGCAAGCGCCGCAACTTGCAACTCACCTATCACCTTTATATTTTGTTGGGCCAATTTTCATTTCCCTTTCATTTTTAATGGCACATAAAGTATATGAGATATGAGAAATTTTTATGTTATTTTATTTTGTATCCTTCAATATCAAGATTTTTACTTCCACATATTGTTAGAAATTTATAGCTCATTTCATATTTTATTTAATTTGCACAATTTCTATACAGGGTTTTTAATTTCCAATATATATATATATATATATATATATATATATATATATATATATATATATATATTAAATATCATGTTAAAAGCCTGTCTCATTCAATATTTTCAAAAATAGATGTAATTTTTTCATATCGTAACATACATATATCCCCATTTTCATATCGGTGCATCATAAAACCTACAACCAATCATGTCACCAGTGAAAATCACAGGTGATGCACCAAACATTCACTGTTCACATAATGACTATCAAAAGCTAGATCCCAATCTCGCATGGAGTAGCTACTGTGTACTAAGAGGGGTAGTGATCATACCATGTCATGGCTTAACATTAGTTCATCTCAACCTTGAGTAAGAGATTCCATGTTTACAGTCAATAATAAGAACCAAAACTAAATAAGATCAGCGTTCAGGAGAAAAATGCGTGCAAGTTGGTAACATTCCATGCAAGAGATTAACAAACAATATTCAAACTGTTAAACCTCCTACAGATGATAAAAGCCAATGTTGCATCTAAAATTCTTATTAGTAAAAAAAGAACAAACAAAGCTTGAGAATAGCAAAAGTAAAAGAGTAATAGAAAATGCTTCAGTAAATGTTAAATAGATTCACCGATGAAACAATCATGGTTAGACAGTTTCTTGCAACAATTCAGACAAGCTATTTATTTTTAATAGCATATCAATAATTTATGCACTACAAGCACAGTAGAAATCCATCTACTCTTCTGTGTGAAATGAAACAGCCAGCACTTCATGAAAGAACGCATGCAAATATCAGAACACGTGCTAAAACAAGGCATTATTGTGATTTTACTGGATTTAAATTTATAATCGTAATAGTAAATTTCAGGGAATTTTATTTTACAAGACTATTCTTACAGCAGAAATGCATCCTCTGCAGACATTAGAATTAAATCAGAAGAAACAGGGAAAATTCAGAATTAACTTCTGCAAGGTACCAAGTGATGCCAATGGAGTTTTAGAGCTTGCATGACTATAATATACAGAAATTTCTAATAACCATTTTTTCCACGCACAGAAAATAATTTAATAATACGATAGTATCATACTTTTGTATTTTAACCAAGCCAAATGAGACCAGTCACGAATAAAAAGAGCCAAGGTTAATGATAATGATATGACAGAGACAAGTGTAGCTCATCTTCTACCACACTAGGAGATGACTAACATTTTCAATCAAAATAAGGTTAATATTTTCATAATGGCCTCGGACGTGCACATGCTACCTCTCTAGCTTGAAAAAAAAAAAAAAGAATATCAACAGAAATCATACCTTACTGTAAACAAAAAAGAGCAAAATTAGCTAAACAAAATGTATTTTATACTCATGCACATTACTAATCTTAGCACCACTAAAATAGTATCTTCAAACGTTATCACGCAAATAGTTTCACCATGTGTTTGTAAATTTGTATCCACGCCATTTGAATTATCCAATTAGCAAATTATATAATTGAAACTTATAATTAACATTATTAGTATTTCCTTAATGTTTTACATATTTTAAGAAAAATTGCTAATGCTAAAGGCTAAAAGGCATTCAGTTGAATTTAAATATTTCATCATGTATTTATTTTCCATCCAATCTTCCAATTTTCTAAGAAAATTAATCCTAACAAAGAATTTTGATAACTTCAAGTTGAATAATGCATATATAACATTTTATCAAAAAATAATAATTTATTAGCATTTGTAAATCTTTTGTTAATGCTCATTAGATAAGTATTTTAGAGATTTCTTAGAAGCATAAAACTAATATTAATACTTACATTTAAGAAATTTGAAGTTGAAAGATTTTTATCACATAAAATGAAGGTGTAATGTTCAAAAATAAAATAAAATGGGAAAATTTTAAATAAATTTACCAATAATGAAAGAATAATTTGACTTTACATGCCTCGTAATAACAGTAATTGGAGAAGGATACATGTTTGTTTTTGGGGAAATGTGACCAAAAAATAGTTTCAGACTACGATGTTTTACCATTAATTATTTATTTAAACTATGCTTCGAGCTACATAGATTGGAATCATATCTCAGCAAAATTTAGACCATGTTCAAAGATGTAACAATATTTGAATATGGTTCAAACACTATTTGAACAAAGTTCAAGCAACGTTTAAACATGGTCCAAATATGGATGGTTTGTGCAAGGTTTGAGCATAATTTGAATATTTTTTACCTAATGTCGATACAACAGAGTGCATTCTGATAGCTTCAATGTAGAAGGCTACAAGGTTGATATAGTAGAGTGCAATCACAATAGTCATAACACAACATATTATATATGATATAGCATAACAATAATAATATAATAGAGTGCAATTTAAGAGATATAACACAGCAAACATAACATAAAAATTAAAATCCAAGAGCTATAATATAACATCCATAACACAAAAGAATAAAATTTACAAAAAAGGAAAGCACTGTACATTTTAATGGATCTACATTGTAAATTTACTCATAAATGGTCTATATAGAATTATATTTGATCAGAGGTAACTTCTAGAATATTTCTCTTTAAAATCATATATATAATGTGTTGTATTGCATACACTACATAGTCATCGTTGTATATAAGATGTAAAGTACTCATTAGACTACATATACAATAGCTAGTTAATTTAAAGTTGTTTGGTTGGGTGTAAATAAATGCCCAAGATTAATTTTTTATTCTGTTTGGAATATAATGAATTAATGTAAAGTGGCAGGTGGAGATGACAGCTAATCGATGGAAGCAACAACCAGCGATGGTGGACGAAGGCCAATGATAACGGTTAGCAATGTGCAGCGGCGAACAATGAAGAGAGATGGTTTTTAGTGACAAGCAAAAACTAAGAGTAATGGATGGGCGGTAGGTGAAAGTAAGCAGCTAGCGCCAATGAAAGTGGTGGCAATCGATGACTTGTGGTTGTAGGCTCCAAAAATTTGCGCCTAGAACTCTGTTGGGAGATTTTTTTTTGTGCTTCAAATAAATTTTTAGAAAGTAAATTATATTGTAGATAAGAAGCTATCCAGAGTCCAGAGATTTCACCCTTATTTTACAAATGATTTATGATCTGATTATAGGTTTCCCATAAGCGCAATATTAATGATCTCTCCTGGTAATAGAGAACTTTCGATTAAGGCTAATAATTAAAAAGCTGAATGAATAGTGTAGAGCAACAACAATTAGGTATAGGATTTGAAATTTATCATTTTACATTTAAACTGAATTGTGGGCTAAAGGCAGAATGATGATAAATCAGATCAAAATTCCATGGTTTAATTGCCCCGAATTATCATGGACTATATTATACTAAATCAGAGAAGATAAAGCTTCGTGCATGTCCCTTATCAAGTACACACTTAATTCACCACTAGATGGATTTGGAGCCATTAGAGAGAACATACGGGCTATATGTATGACCGTAATATAATAGTGTCATTTTGTAAGGTTTCAAAATGGTTGCTTATTTTTTAAAAGACTGTTACATGATTTCAAGAGTAAAGTTATCTTAAATGTTTTCTCAATTTTAATTCATACAGTATACTCCGACCTTTTTGTTTAAACATTAGACATGTTTGTCAAAGCAAATGCAAACGAACTCAACTTTGAAAAAAGTAGTAAATTTTAAAATAATTGTAGGCCCTACGAAGAAATTGTGCACTTTTCAAAACGAGAGAATTTAGTTCAAAGTATTCATAATCAGCAAAGTATTCTCATATCTCAATTTTAGGAGCTAAATGTATTTGTCAAAGCTATTGGACCTGATGATATCCGAATAGAGATGTGGAAATGCTTAGGAGATGAACGAATTTCTTGACTTACTAAACTTTTTAATATTGTTTTGAAGACTAAAAGATGCCAGATCAGTGGAGAATGAGTTTGTTAATTCCTATTTTTAGGAATAGAGGTGATGCACAGGAGTGTGAATTATAGAGGAATTAAGTTAATGTGTCATACTTTAAAACTATGGGAGCGAGTTATGGAGCATAGGTTGCGGCGTGATACTAATGTTTCTCAATATCAATTTGGATTCATGCCGAGTAGATCTACTATGGAGGCCATACATTTATTGAGAGGTTTGATAGAGAAATATAGAGAAAATAAGGAAGATATACATATGATATTTATTGATTTAGAGAAAACATATGATAAAGTTCCAAGAGAAGTGCTATGGAGAGTTTTTGACAAGAAAGGAGTTAATAATGCTTATATTCAAATCCTTAAAGATATGTATGCATGAGCTAGTACTTGTGTTCAAACATAAGGTGGTTTGACCAAGTATTTTCCTATTTTGGTTGATTACATCAAGGATCAGCCTTAAGTCCATATCTTTTTGCTTTAGTCATGGATGTTTTCACTAGACATTTGCCAAAGGATGTACCTTGGTGTATACTTTTTACTGATAATATTCTTCTTATTGATAAGACTAGAGAGGGAGTTGAAGGTAAACTTGAATTATGGAGGTCAACTTTAGAGTCTAAAGGTTTTCGCTTGAGTAGATCTAAAACTAAATATATAGAGTGTAATTTTAGTAGCAATAGACCTAGTGAGGGGATTGTGACTTTGGGCGATCAAGTCATTAATAAGAGTACATGTTTTAAATATCTTGGATCTATTGTTCAGAGTGATGGTGAGATTGATGGAGATATTATCAGCAGAATCCAAGTTGGATGGTTGAAGTGGAATGCATCGGGCTTATTGTGCGATAGAAAAGTCCCCCTCAAACTTAAGGGAAAATTCTATAAGATGGTGGTGAGACCTACAATGCTTTATGGTGCCAAATGTTGGCCATTAAAAGAGAAGCATAATACTAAGTTAACTGTTGCAATGATGAGGATGCTTAGGTGGATGAGTGGATTGACCCTTAAAGATAGGATACGAAATGAGCATATACGTGAAAATGTTGGAGTAGCTCCAATGGAAAATAAAATTAGAGAGAGACGCCTTAGATGGTTTGGCACATTAAATGGAGGCCTTCTGATGACACGATTAGGAAAGTTGAGGTATTAGATTTGACTTATGTTAAGAAAGATAGAGGTTGACCTAAAAAGACTTGGTTAGAAAATATTAGAAATAATCTTTCTTTATTAGATTTAAATGAGAATTTGAATTTTAACCGGACATAATGACGAAAAAGGATTCATGTAGCTGACCCTACGTACTGGGACAAAGGCTTGATGTTGTTGTTGTTGTTTGTTGTTGTGATGTATTGGTCAAAGTATGTGCAGGAGAGTTCAATTTTAACAACTTGTCATGCCTTTCGAATAATGAACATATTTTTCAATGTACTTACACGATATAATTGCATGCTCCTCGATGCATTTGTATAGTGTACTCGCATACTTTTAATATACTTGTTTGCTTCTAATTGCCCAATGCTATGCATTTACGCATTCTTCAGTGCATTTGCACAATGTAGTTGCAAAGTCAATTTTTATGTATTTTTCATATTTTTTATGCATTTACACGATACACTTGCAAGCTTTTTGATGCACTTACATTCTTTTTGGTACACTTACATTGTGTGCTTAAACATTCTTCGGTGTCTTTGCATGATGCATTTTCATATTTATAAAATAATGGCAAGCTTCTCAAGAAAGTTGCACACTTTTTAGGACTCGTGCTTCTTCAAACAATGAAATGCTTCTCGAGATGATGGCACACTTCTCGGAGTGACATCATGCTTTTTGATGTAACAACATGCTTCTCAAGGCCACAATATGCTTTGTGAGGTGCTTACACTTGAATTTTAAAATTATATCACGATACATTCGTGATTTAAAATATCTAATGTTTGGTTGTTGAGCGTGAGCGGCATGCGCACAACAAACATGATGATAAGTTGTCCTCCTTATATTGTTACTACACCGCATCAGTCCAAGCACTAACATTTATGGTTTCAAGGTTTTTCTAAATTTCAACAGCATATGAAGCTTGATTTATATTTATTTAAATTTAATTTAACATATATATATATATATATATATATATATATATATATATATATATCAAGGATCAACCTTAAGCCCCTATCTTTTTGCTTTAGTCATGGATGTTCTCACTAGACATTTGCAAGAGGTTGTACCCTGGTGTTTGCTTTTTGTTGATGAAATTATTCTTATTTATAAGATTAGAGAGGGAGTTGAAGGTAAACTTGAATTATGGAGCTCAACTTTAGAATCTAAAGGCTTTCGTTTGCGTAGATCTAAAACTGAATATATGGAGTGTAATTTTAGTAATAATAGATCTAGTTGAGGGATTATGACTTTGAGTGATCTAGTCATTAATAAGAGTACATGTTTTAGATATCTTGAATCTATTGTTCAAAGTGATGGTGAAATAGATGGGGATATAATTAGTAGAATTCAAATTGGATGGTTGAAGTGGAGGAATGCATCGGGCTTGTTGTGTGATAGAAAAGTCCCTCTCAAACTTAAGGAAAAATTCAATAAGATGCTTCTCTTTTAATGGTCAACATTCTGCACCATAAAGCATTGCAGGTCTCACCACCATCGTATAATTTTTTTATATAGGGGTTGTTTGGTTAGTTAAAAAATAAATGCAATGTAGAATAAATGTAGTGTAAAGTAAATGTAGTGTATTTAATACTTTGGAGTTGTCTGATTGTCTGCAAAGTAAATGTAGGGGAACTGTTTTACTTTTTTGGTGAGGTATATACAATGTACAGTAAAAGCAGTGTATTTTGAATACTTTGGTGTTGTTTGGTATGATGTTCAGTATTAAAATGCACTATACAATTGAAATGAAAAGACAGTAATATTATTCAATATTTTTAACATAAGATATTTATTATTTGAATTATGTGAAACTTTCATATATTGGAGTACTAGAAAATAAAATTCAGGAACTTAAAAATGAGCAACCATACTAAAGTAAATTTAATAGTGCTACAAATATACTCAACATAACCGTTAATGTTTCATAAATCCAAAATACGTTTGAAGGCACTAAAGCTAAAAAAAATTATAAATATATAATGCAAAACAACTGCAAAATTATCAAAATATTACAACTGAAAGTTCTAACAATTTCCACAACCTAAATCATTTTTCTACCTCGTCACGCATCCTTCTAGCCTTTGATTTCATAGATTTTGAGAGGAAAGATTGTATCAGTGTAGAATTCTTCGATAAGTTGTATCCCATCCGCCTGTAGATGTTCTTCACAGACTGTAACTGTTTTGCTTCTAACAGTTAGCATGTTTGTAATTATTTCGCCTCTAAAAGTTACAATTTTTTTTTCTTTGTAAGAATATCTCAAAGCTCTTTGTATTCTTAAGCTAAATAAACGGTTTTGAAGAATATAACATTTTCATTGGGTGTAATTTTCACATAAGGCTAAATTTGGTATTCATAAAAACTAGAAGTCTTCTAATGCAAATGATAGGAAATTATTATAAATCTTCCTAGAATCTCTTCAATAATAGTTTCAAGAAATAACGGTGATCACTTCTACTGCCAGGCATACAATATGATAGATTTCACATGCCTGGGGACAGAAAATTGAATCACTACATAAGGGAAGACTCGAAGGCTTTCATCAGAGCTAGACATCTTTAGAACGAGAAGAAAGAGAACAGCAAGCCAAAAAATCAAGAGATGGACAAACCGAAATTTTGATTGGTAAAACGTGAACTAAAAATTGGGAGGAAAGATATCTAGGTCGCGAGTGAGAATGTTATGTGTCGCGGGCGAGACCAGCTACGAAATACGTAAGTCGTGACCTTCAGCACTACAAAGAAGAAGTGTCGGGCAAAGACCCTTATAGCCTGTGAAGAACATCTACAAGCGCTCGATTTTGAAGAAGGGACGACAAGATGGATTTCGCGAGGTGAAGGAGGAAGCTGCGAGAGGGTTGAGGTTCCGCTCCATTTCGCGCAAGAGAGAAACGGTGTATTTAGAACTCGCTCGATTTGAGCGGGTTTCAAATACACGCGAAATGAACCATGGAATAAAATTGAATACAAGTCAAATGCTATACATTCTCACTATCTATTTACTTCATGCAGAACCCAACACTGAAATTTGACAAATGCGCATGTTTACTCTACAGTACACGCTAATTACGGGTAACCAAATAGCCCCTTAAGTTTGATGGATACTTTCCTATCACACAATAGGATTGATGCATTCATCCACGTTAACCATCCAACTTAAATTCTACTGATAATATCCCCATCAATTTCACCATCATTTTGAATAATAAACGAGAGATATCTAACACATGCACTTTATTAAAGACTTGATCATCCAATGTCACAATCTCACTACTAGATCTATTACTAAAATTACACTCCATGTATTTAGTTTTAGATTTACTCAAACAAAAACCATTAGACTCTAAAGTTGATCTCCATATTTTTAAGTTTTTCATCAACTCCCTCTTTAGTCTTATCAATAAAAAAATATCATATGCAAAAAGCACACACAAGGATAAATCCTCTAGTAGATGTCTAATAAGAAAATCCATCACTAAGCAAAAAGATATGAGCTTAAAATTGATCCTTGGGGTAATCCAATTGAAATAGATAAATACTTGGTCAAACCACTTTGTGTTTGAATACTGGTAACACCTATATATGTATCCTTGATGACTTAATATTAGCATTATTAAATTTGTTCTTTTCTATAACTTTCTAAAGCACTTCTCTTGAAACTTTATCATATCATTTATCTAAATTAATAAATATCATATATAGATCCTCCTTACTCTCTGTACTTCTCCATCAAAACTTTTCGCAAATGTATAGCTTCTATAGTAAGCCTACCCTACATGAACCCGAATTGATTTTGAGAAACCTTAGTATCACATCGTAACTAATGCTCAATTACTTTCTTCCATAATTTTAATGCATGACACATTAACTTAATTCATTTATAATTCACAGATTCTTGTACATCACATTTTTTCTTAAAAATAAGAAACAACACACTATTTCTCCACTCATCTAACATATTTTTAGTCTTCAAAATAATATTAAAGAGTTTAGTAAGCCAATAAATTCCTTAACCTCCTAAGCATTTCGATATTTTTATTGGAATATCATCATGTCCTACTATTTTTTCACACTTCATTTTATTTAAAGCCTTTCCAACTTCAATTTTACTAATATGATGATAAAAATAAAAACCTTTATTTTCATTTAGGGTGCTAAAATCACTAAAGTTGATTGTATTCTCACAATCTTTATTGAAAAGTTTAACAGAATATCTCATCAACCTATGTTGAATATCCTCTTCTAAGAAAATCACCTTTTTTACTTCATCCTTAATGCACTCCACTTGAATGAAATCCTTATTTCTCTAATCTTTTTGCTTGGCTAACTTATACATACATCTTTTACCCTCCTTAATATTTATTTTATTATATAGAACACTAAAAATTAAATTCGTTGAATCAGATTTAGTTTCTTAGACTCCGCACCGACTCCTCTATATCTTTTTTAATATTTCAAGCTTTTACATATGTTTAAATTTTATAAGTATGAAGATTTGGGTGATTATAGAGAAAAAAAAATTGAAGATGAATTATTTGAAGTGGCTAACCAATCCTGCAACCATTAATATAATATCAAACATAATATATATATATATATATATATATATATATATATATATATATATATATATATATATATCATAACATACGTTAAACTGTAATATCCATAATCATTTTTATATAAACCTTGAACATGTAATATCTTCTCAAGTTGGGGAAATCATTAAAATGAGGTGGTATGGGTTTAGAATTTTGCATTCTAAATCATTCAAGATTTTTTTTTTTGGATATATCTATGTTGTGACAACGGATGCGACCATACCAGCACCAGTACACCGAATCCCATCAAAACTTCGCAGTTAAGCATGCTTGGACAATAGTAGTACTAGGATGGGTGACCTCCTAGGAAGTCCTTGTGTTATGTCCTTTTCTTTAACATGACACAATGGAGAAAAATGATTCATGTAGCCGACCCCACATAGTGGGATAAAGGTTGTTGTTATTGTTGTTATAGATCTATGTTGTGACAAACATAAGCAATCTTTTATCTCAAGTAATTTTTATGTATATGTAAAGCCAATCTCAACCATAAAAGTCATTTCAAATATAGAGAATGCCAATTCTTTGTGGGGACTATCATCTCCGTGTTATTCAATATAACGTGTCATCAATCAATAATGACAAACTTAACAAAGTTTTGATTGGATTACTTGGCACGCTCATTGAGCAACTAATAAATAGAATGTTTGAGCTTGCAAATTTTATGTCCATGTCCTTTGGTCACAAAATCAATTAGTAGTCCCATAATTTTTTTCATCTAACTCTTTATTGAAAAATATCATCTTAAAAGCCATCTCAAAAAGCTCCAAACTTAGATGCACCAATAATGCTAGAATTACATAATTTGAAATAATACTCACCAACAAGAATAATCTATCATTATAGTCTATGATTCTTGGTTTGTATAAGCTTTTGCAGCTATATTTGTTGATCATACATCTATCTTACACATGATTTTAAGATTTAATTGTTTTCACTGACCTTTCCTATTTGTGTGAAGGCAACCAAACTTTTCATCATTCCAAACTCTCTTCCAGCAGATCTTTAAATTTCTTTTATGTCAGTGGCTATGAAATCTTATTTTTTCTTAATTTTTATATAATTATATAAAGAGCTCGTAATCACATTGAGCGTCTACTTCCCCACTCATATCTCCTCCTTTGAGTTCTCAGTCCTGACAACTAAGACTTTAAGGAAAATATCATAAATCAAGCAAAAAAGATCAATGGCGCATAGATTCATAAACTTGTATCCCTTTTCTAATGGATCTATGAAATATCTGCTCAAATATTTCTCACTCTTTTTCTTTCATTTTTTATAATCTAAAGAATTTGACTAACTCCCATGTGCTATGATAAAAGATAAACCAACATCTCCTACTTCTCGACCACTTTTTTCTGTACATATAGGCTTCATTTGAAACAGCTTTTTTATTGCTTTGTAAATATGCTTTTTAGTTAAAAAAACTCTTGAAAGAAGGGAAAAAGCAATGGTCTAAAATTGTCCCAAACAAAACCATAATGGCAAATAATCATTCCAAAATATGCTCCACCTCCTACACCTTCTTCTATATCTCCTCCTATTGCACCTCATCCCCAACCTCAATTGAGTGAATGGTTGACTTATTAGCAATTTATTATGCTCATTGAGGGGGTTCGGGGGATCCTCCCCATGCTTGCTTTGCACCCGAAAGAATTTTTTTGTACAACGCCCCAGACCTGTGTATCCCAAGTGCTCAGCGTTGTATTCCAAAGGGCCCCGGTGTTGCAAAGTTTGTTGGGAGAAATAATAAAGAGCAGAGAACCACAACGCTCTACATTCGACGATGCAGCTTTGTGTAGCGCCGCAGCGCTGTAAATTTGAGTGTCGCAACATTGCCAGACAGATCGAAATCACATGTTTGAGCATCCCAGCACAGTGAGGCAGATTGGACAATTTTATTTCTCATTTTTCTTAAGCGTGACATCCCTTGGCATTATTAACTTGACTTTCTTTTGTGTTTAGAATATGAGATTGGTGCAAGAGAGTAGAGAAGCAAGGAGAAAGTGAGAAGAAGATAGATCTGTACTTATTTCTCCCTTTGTCATAGGGGATTTCTTGGTGTGGTATGGGTCCGTGGGTTTTTCCCGATTTTGAGTTTTTCCACATTAAATCCTAATGTCCTTTTACTTTTCACTTATTTTCTATTTTTCTTGTTTGTTTTGTTGTGGTGTTTTACTTCCATTTCCAACAATCCTAATGTCCAAAACAATGAATAAGTTCCGCTAAGCATCTAATTCTGCTCCAACATATTTGATTATTTTGCAACCTTATTTGAACACTACTAAAATCTTTGTACAATAACAAAAAGCTCCTTCAACACTTCGTAAAAGAGCATGAACTAACATGAAGCTGATTGTGCTTCCGTTGTCCCTCTTACTTTCGCCAAAAAAATAATGGCTCCTACATTCTTCTTTACAACTTTAACAAGAACAGGCTGAGTATAAGTACGTACGACAGGCTTGTAGGAGCTCTCCCATCAATTCTATGCACCAACATAGAATGAAATAATGAATGATAAGGATATAATTTACAATAATGATCCACCACAAAAATAATAATAAATACCCACATTTGCATCTTTATCCATCAGCAATGGCAAAAAGTCTTTGCTATCTTTCAGCTCAACATCCTTGGTGCTCTCTCTCCAAGGAACTCTAGACATTTCCTCCATGATTCTAGAATAGCTTTATAAGCCTAGTACTACAATATTATGGTATATCTAGTTGCAATGTACAGGGAATGAAGCATTCACCTTATCCCACTTCAGTCCTCTCAATGTCCTCTCTTATGGCATTCCACCCCATGAATATTAAAAAAAACTTTCTCATCTTCAACCAATCCAAGTATCTCAATAAAAAATATATTAAGTTTTTCATGATTGAGGAAAACATTATATATATAACACAAGCTTCCAGACATCAACCCTCTTGATGCACTCCATAAATGCTCTCTAAGTCAAAATTTGTCTCCAACCACATATTTATCCAATAGTTCATCCATGCTCATCCAATTGAATTCCAACTAAATGGAGTATTCTCCAAGCCCCAGCCCAGTGATCAGTGAATATTCAACTATGTCAAATGTCATGTCCTTGACTCCAATATTGAATACAATAGAGTAGCCCTCATTCTAATCATCAACAGCCTTCTACAATAGCAGCTAATGAATTAGTGCCTAAGAAAACTATTGTTAGAGATACTCAAGGAATTGATTGCGAGGGGATGTCTCAACATTGACAATTTGGTCAATAGCCTCCAATTACATAACTGTGTTCTCCATTACACCCCCCAAATCTATATGTGACTCAAGCAGTTTAATAGCTCTCTAAAGCAAACATATATATATATATATATATATATATATATATATATATAGAAAAACAACTCAAATAAGTCAAATCCAAAAAAGATAGTAAAGGCAAATAATACAAATTAAACCATGTTTGGACCGGATTGAAACAATGACCAAACAATGTTTTAACCTTATTAAAAACTTAATTGAACACTATTCAAGCATTATTCCAACCATGTTTGAATCTTGTAAAATTGTGATCGAAACTTATTCTGATGATATTAAATTTTGTTTAAACTTTGTTCAAACATTGCTCAAAATTTGCTCAAAGCATCTTCAAATGTTGTTTAGACCTTCAAAAAATTATCCAAACCTTGTTAACTTTTTGTTCAATCTATCTTCAAGCCATATTTGAAACTTGATCGAACCATCTTCAAATAACATTTGAACCTTATTTGATAGTACAAATAAGGTTCAATCAATGTTCTATCAATATGTGATGACTAATGCCGTTCTAGGTTTGAGGTTTTGAGAGTGAACAATATTTTCAAATCTGAATAACCAAATCTTATAACATCATTAACCTTATACATCTAACTGGAGACAAAGATGGAAACTTTTCATTGGGTCTTTCTTGCAACCAATCAAACACAAACAATGATCGTCGATGATAGAGAAGGAACTAGTAAGAGGGACGAGCAGATTTTAGTTTGAGAAGTTTGAATAACTGCTTGCTCAGGCATTTCAAATTATATTTCTAATTATATTTCTGTAAAGTGATGATATTTTCATCTTAAATAAACTTTTGGGCATACTTTTTCCATGAAAACAAACAAAGGGTATATTTGTCCAATTTCAGGTATTATGAGGCTTATAAAGTCACATTTCTAAAATGAAATTAAATTAAATTATTAATCATTATAAGGCTGAAAATTTATATGCATTTAAAAAAGCTCATAAATTTTAAATTACATAAAGTTTTTGCAAGTACATGTTCACTAGTATTTGTAAAGAGGGCAGGAAGCATAGCTATTCAATGCAACGGATATATGGATCAATTTGAGGCTCATAACTTCCCTCTAGTTGCTACAAGCCTACAACTAAGCGTCATCACTCGTCTTTTAGTTGCCAAAACCTGATAAATCGTTTGTTGTCTCTCTCTATCACATCAAAAAGTGCAGAATTTTAATTGAGAAATTCGACAAAATAGCATACAGAAAATAATTCAAACTCCATTCTACACGAAATTACCCTCTATCGTTACTGAAAGTTTCCTCTTTCACAAAGGACAAAGAAAAAGAGCAGAAGTAAACCTCCGGCTGCAGAAGGTGCCAAGTTAGGCAGCCCGTGTACCTGGAGTCGCGTCTTAATCACATCCAGGGGGCAAACAAACGTGGCCGCAATGATCCCTGGGAAACCTCAAACAATTCATTCAGTAAACAAAACGGAATTAAGAGCACGAATCAACGTTTTGTTATACAAAGACAAAACCCTAAACTAAGCTCACCGACCTGCAGAGGCGCCCGCGCAGGCATGGTACAGGAGCTCATGAGAACTCGGACCGTCGGAGCTCCCCCACATACTGGGATCTCCGCCTCAACGGAAAAAGATCTCCAACCCCACCGCCGCCTTTAGGGTTTGTAGGCGAAGCAAGCGCAGGGGAGCTCGCATGGTGAGTCGAGGCTTGCCGATCTTAGATCACTAACATGCCGCGCGGAAGTTTGCAGCGAAGCTTTTGACAAGTTAATCTTATTATTATTTTAGAACATTTCCGAATGATAGGGATATGAAAAAAAAAGCGAGATTTACATATTTATATATATATTATTTATATATTTTATATATATATATATATATATATATATATATATTTATTTATTTATTTATTTATTTATTTATTTCTATTTACATATTTAATATCTAAAATTTTAATATTACATATATATCACTCATAGTTCATTCTCAAATCAAATATAAGTGGTAGAAATGAAATATACGATATATATATTTCTATTTACATATTTAATATCTAAAATTTTAATATTACATATATATCACTCATAGTTCATTCTCAAATCAAATATAAGTGGTAGAAATGAAATATACGAGTGGTATGAAAGAAATACGAGTGATATATTTAATATTAAAATAATATAGGATGGTATGCATGTAATATTAAAATTTTAGGTATTAGATATATAAATATGATGTTATAAAGTAGTATGTATGTAAATTTTCAATATATATATATATTATATATATATATATATATATATCACAAGATTTAAATAAAATTATATAGATAATTTTTATATTTTATTATTTAAATATTAAAAATTCTCACTCAGCCTTAAAAAATAAATGAATATATAGTTTTATTTTATTTTATTTAAAAAATATCTAAAATTGAAAAAAAAAACTTATATTATTTCATTTCAGGTATGCTATGATTTTTGTTTTGATTTTTTTTTATTTTATTTTTAATATTTTTGAGTTAATTAAATCAAATTCATACAAACATCATATACTAAATTTCGAACTTGAGACATATTAGTTGATCAATGTGGGCTATATATAGCCTTAAGAGTTCATTTCAAACTAAATTATCCCTCTTTTATATAAGTGGAGTGCTTATTTAACCACATTGAAGGACCAAATCGTATTCAGTTGAGGTAATTGCCATTATGAGTATTCAAATTAAATTATTTAGTTGACATTAAATATAGTAAAAAAAATCAATATTGTGAAAAGACTAATAATCCATACAAAGCAGCAAGTATTATCCTTGTCTAATTTAAATAGTGCCAAATTAAAAAATAAAATATATAATTAATAAATTATGTGAGGATTATATTTGAAAATTATTTGTTATATGATTCTTAAAATTATTTGAGTATTTATTATAGTTTAAATTCATTAAATTATATAAATGTTAAAATTTAAAAATTTTATATTTAATTGATAAAAAAGTTGAATTAAAATTCATCAAAATGATAGAATTTAAATCGTAAAATTCTGTTGCTAAATTTAAATTGAATGTTACTCAAGTCCTGCCTCAAAAATAGTTTACAAGAACAACTAAAGTGAATCAAATTATTAAATGAATATTATATAAAAGGAAATAGCAATAATCTTTCACATGCAATATAACAAATTTATAATTTTCTTTCCGTACACACTATCAACATAAATATGCACAAGTTTAGGAAATGTCCACCCCCCAACCTCGTCGCCCGCCCGCCAAAAAATAATGGGTTTTTTGCCTTCGTTATACGCTCCCCTTTAGGAAACATTGAACAATAGACTCCCTCTCCTCCTCTTCCCTCGATTATGGTGGTTGCACGACATCGTCGTATTGCTTGTTACACACACAAAAACGTTGTGCTTTTTGTGATGCCGCTTAGTTCAATCAAGGTGTTGTCGTGGCCTGTGTGTCTTTGTAGGTGCCGCATACACCAAGGCTTGTTAGTTGTATGTTTTACAAATTTTTTTATTTTGAAATAAAAATCAAAATAATACTAATTGAAAAGGAAGAAATCTATTTCTCTCTAACTAAACCGTAGATCTTGAACTTGAACTAGAGATTGCAAAAACAATGTATTATTATGGTTCATTTTTTTGAGAAAACTAGAATAGAATAATATTTGGCTATAAAATCTTGCTCTTAGAAAATCATTTGGCAGCAAAATGAAGTTGTCATACAAGATCATATAGATAGTTTTCATCCCAATTTTTTAAGATTTTCTCCAACCATTTTTATAAATGTCTGAGTTCACTGTTTGCCTGATACAGTCTCTTTTTTAGGTGTATAAGTTGTGAGAATTCATTCAACTGGCTTATATATAGCATTTACTTGAATATTATGTAATATATATTATATATATATATATATAATTTATATATATATATATATATATATATATATAAATATATATATTATATATATATATATATATATATATATTTTATATTTAATTATTAATATAATGAATTGTCCATCCTCAAAAGTCAAGTTAGTTCCTCCCGTGACCATAATCCAAGAAAAAATGATTAAAATTGATTAAAATTTTATTATTAGTTAAAAATGACTTAAATGTGGATCAAAATTGTGTCTATGAAGGTTGATGGAGCACACATCGTGAGACCACGATGTACCGCAAGGGGAGTTTGATGAGTGCTTGCAAACAAGATTGAAGGAGGTCCCTATAGTAGGGAAAATTATTAGGTCCGGACATCGGATCTAGAAATAGGTCCGGATATCAAATAAAAATTTGACATGTGAACTACGCTTTTTTACTGTTCTTTTACTGCGCTTTAACTGCTCTTTTTGTCTGTGCTTCGAATGCGCTTTGACTGTTCTTTACCTGCATTTTATCTGTCATATTGACACGCTTGATTTAAAATTCCACAGACACATGTACATTCAACATGTCAATATTTTATTGGTGTCCGGACGTATCTCTACGTCCGGTATCCAGACCTAATAGTAGACACCAGTCAATGGGAGATTTCTAGGGAATCATAGATAAGATAATGAAGGCCATAGACATGCCATCATAGGATCCAGCGGGAGTTTGTTGGGCATTAGGGCTTTTGGAGGAGATCGGCGAAGCTCGCTAAAGCTTGCATTATCTACCACCCCCCCCCCCCAAGGGTAGAATAGTGCAAAGAATTGGCCTACTGAATATGCGTGCTATCGGGACCTACAGCTCAACGATGTGAAACAGACTTGGTGGGAAAGGATTGGCAATAGATGCGCATGTGAAGAAAGCTTCCAATAAGATTCAATCAAATTTGGATTGAATGAACCTTGTTCAAACCTTATACAAACCTTGTAACAACCTAATTTAAAAAAGTTTGAATTCAAATCAGAATCTATGTTGCACCGATACACCTATTTATGAAGGCGTGCTGTATCCGATACACGATACATAGTACGCCTCCGATTACTCCACCCGATACTGTCGGATCGCCAAAGCCATATCCATTAAATACTATTTATATATCAAAAGGACACGCGTATTCGATAAGCGTGTCTTTTTGAAAACAAAAAGATATCCGAAAAAAAAAAGATGTTGCGTAATTTACTTCGTGGTTGCGAGCAAGATTCTCTCATTTCCGAGATGGATTTGAGTCCTCTGATGATATGAAAATATTAAAAATTATAATTTTTCACTTGATGAGCCTAAATTTGAAGCTATGATATTTATTGAAGATGATATGGAAGTTCAAAGACAAACCAATGAAGAAGATAAATTATATCATTCCCTTATTGTAATAGTTGAAACTTCATGTGCAAGATAATTTATGTTTATGCTTTTGTTGTTGTACTAGCATTTAATGCTTACTTATATTTTGTTATTATATAGCTACAAGGCTACAAATGATGTTGTTGTCATTTTCTTTTGTAATTTCAAATATTATGTTTTGATTGCTTTCTTAATTTTTATGTATGATTTATAAATTATAATGCCATGTCCGCTTCGTACATGTATCTTGTATTTTTAAGAATTGACGTGTCTCGTATCCGTATCGTGTCGTATCCGTGTCGCCATATCCGTATCGGTGCAACATAGATTAGAATTAGTTTGATTTAAATTTATTCATGACAAACTTTAATTATTTATTGTCTCAAGATGATAAGAAAGGAGGTAAGCAGTTTCTTATGTCTCAAGGGACTCAAGATATGTATTTTTTATGAGCAATTGTGACTTTAATGAAGTGGGAATACTAGGTCCTAAATACACTTGGTGTAACAACAAAGTTGGAAAAGCTCGAATATTGGAAAGATTGGACCGTTGTTTTCTTAATTATGCTACTTTGAAGGCTATTAAGTTGGCAGTTGTTAGACACATGGCTAGATTAGCTTCCGACCACTGTCCCATAATGCTGAAAAATTTTTCTACAGGTTTTTGTAGAAATCGAACAATCATGTTTGAGGATGTTTGGACGACATTTCTGGCATCCTATGCTATTGTATTGAACTCTTGGATGAAACTTGTGCGAGGTAGCAAAGTGGAAACTTTGAATGTTAATTTTAAAAGAGCTATGAAGGCTTTATTCTTTTGGAGTAAAGCAAAGCACAAAAGCTTGTATGAAATGAATGAAGTTCTTAAAAAAGAAATTCTTGAATTACAAATTGAAGAATCTAACCGTAGAGGTCTCTCAGATCAGAGGCTGCTTCTTTTAAAATCGAAGGTTAATGATCTCAATTCTACACTTGGTCGGCTTTGTATTTGGTGGAAATAAAGAGCAAAGGTTCAATGGATGAAAGAAGGTGAATCAAACTCTAAATTCTTTCATGCTTATGCTTCGGCAAGAAAGAATTTCAATTGGATTGATCAAATTAAAAATGAAGACGGGGAGCTGATTGAAAACCAATTACAAATTAAAAGAATTTTCTTTAGTTACTTCAAAGTTAAATGGAGAGAACGAAGATGTCTTTTGAATGGATGGCCTTCCTCTTCGGCTAAATTAGATGATGATGATAAGGTGTTGGTTTAGAAGGATTTTTCTTTTGAAGAGCTGGAGAAAGTGATTAAGTATTTGGAGTCACACAAGTTTCCATGTAATGATGGAGTAACCTACTCATTTCTTAAAGCTTATTGGCCTTTTATCAAAAATGATGTTTGGATGGCGATTAATTCCTTCTTTACTTCTGGAAATTTATGTACTGAATGGAAGGAGATGAATGTGGTTTTGATTCCAAAGGTGAAAAACCCTTCGACTCCTTCTAATTATCGTCCTATTAGGCTCTGTAAATCCATTTACAAGATTGTGTCTAAGATGTTATTAAATAGGATGTCTCTTTTATTCCCTAAAATAATTTCAGAAGTTCAATATGCTTATGTAAAAGGCTGGTCTATGTCGGATCAGATTTTACTAGCCTAAGAGTTATTTAATAAATTCAGATATTCTAAATCCAAGAAGGGGTTGATGGTTATTAAAATTGATATGGAGCAAGCATATGATAGTATGAGTTGGTTCACTCTTAGTCAAGTGCTTGATGGTTTTGGGTTTCCAAAGAAATTTTCTAATATGATAATGGAGTGCATGAAAGAGCTGAAGTTCTCTATTATGGTTAATGGTGGTTACTCTGAATGGATTGAGGCAAGAAGTGGGTTTAGACAAGGGTGTCCTTTGTCTCCTTACATTTTTATTATATGCTCTCAGTTATTGACTGATGCTTTTGCTCATAGAGGAAAAAATGTGGGTATAAGGTAGCTCCCAATGCTCCTTTAATATCTCACTTATTGTATGCCGGTGATATAATTTTTTTTCTAAGGACCGATCAGAAGATCAATGTGCTTAAATCTTCTATTATATTTGGGAAGTTAGTTAAAAGGCAAATGAGGAGATCTCTCTCAAAGATGTTGGGCTTCAAAGTTGTTTATGAAATGGAGTATTTGGGGGTTAAAATTGCTTTGAGAAGAATGGTATTTTCTGATTTTCAAGATCTATTACTGAAAGATGCTAGTATATTGAGTTCTTGGGGAAATAAGTTTATTTCAATTGCTGGAAAAGTAATTCTTCTTAATTCAGCTTTTCTTTCACTTCCTATGTTTTTGGCAACTCATTCATTAGTCCCTATGGGAGTATTGAATGATTTTGAGAAGATGTGCAGAAATTTTTTATGGTATAAAAAAGATGCTACTAAGGGACTTCATTATGTAGCATGGGATGTTCTTTGTAAAACTAAAAGTGATGGAGGGTGCGGATTGCAATCCATTGTGAAGAAAGTTGGCCCTTTAAGGGCCAAGTTGTCTTGGAATTTTATTTCTAAGGCTAACTCACTTTTAAACATAACACTAACTGCAAAGTATGATATAGATGTGTGGAATTCAGAATGCAGAAGTTATTCTTCTTCCACTTGGAAGATTATATTAAATGGAGCTAAATTTCTTAACCTAATTGTAAGATGGAAGGTGTCATCTAGTATGGAAATCAATACCATCAAGGACACTTGGATTTTGGATAAATGTATAAATAAATGGCCTACCTTTATTGCTAATATGAATGAAGAAATTGAATTCATTTCTTGATTTATGTGTGATGGGAAGTGGAATGAAAGTAAGTTGAAGGAATTCTTTGGGCAGCATCTAGTGGATGTCATCTTATACATCCCCATTCAATCTGGTTTGCTGAAAGATCAAATGGAGCTGCAGTTCAAATACTCTGGTAAATCCATTTCGGCTTTAGCAATGGAGGCATCTAATGTTGATGTATTGAAGGATGAAGATTAGAGATGGATGTAAAAACTCAAATTAAAGCAAGGAATTGCTCTGTTCTGATGGCATTTGAAGAGGAATGTGATTCCTTATAATCATTTTCTAAGGTATAGAAGGCTAGCTGATTTTGATAATTGTCTGAGAGGATGTGAGACTATTGAGAACTCTGAACATGTTGCAGTAAATTGCATTAAGTTGCATCAAGTTTTCAATTTTCTTGCAAAATGGGGATTTAGTATTCCGACATTCCACTCTCTGGAAGATTGTTACCACATATTGAAGCTTCTTGTGAACTATAATTTGTTCCAAGGTAATCTATTGTTTTGTGGTGTTTTTTTGTTGGAAAAGTAGAAATAAAATAATTCATTGTGGATTAGAAGATGGTTCTTCTTATATAGAAGCAAATTCTATTAGTCATGCAATTTCCTCATTTAGTACTAATCTCATTTGGGAGAATTGGGATGCTAATCAGTTGTGTAAGCTCTCTCGACCATCTTAGAGTCCTCCTCCTCCTAAATGGATCAAAGTTAATGTGGATGCTTCATTGCTAAAGAGAAATAAAGCTGGTATTGGAGGAGTCTTTAGAGACTGTAAAGGAAGATTCTTATGTGCTTTTGGATTCATTTGTCTACATTGAGATTGCTTGGAAGTTGAGGTATTATCAATTCTTTCTTTAAAAAGATTTGTTCAAGATTGGATGTTTGAAGCAGAAGGTATCATTATTGAAGGTGATAACCTTAATATTATCAAATTCTTTCAAGATGTAATGAATAAGGTTGGCGTGAAGGACAACTACCTAAATCCCAAGGATTCAGGATTTCTTAATCATTTCAAGCAAGTTTTATTTCTTTTTTCTAGTAGGAATTGTAATAAGTTAGCAGATTTATGTGCTAACTTAGCAGATTTATATGCTAACTTAGCTCTTTTTCATATTTTTTTTGGGATGACATTAGTTCTAATAAGATTCCTCCTTCCTTTTCCAATTTTTTATAGGAAGAATTTGATTGTAAGTAGTTCTCTTTAATAAAATCTGCTAATTGCATTTTCTTCAAAAAATGAGAAGGTTTTCGTCCACCTATTGACCAAGATACAGTGGTAGAAGGAAAAGGAAAGAAGGTGCTAAATTTCAAGGAAACTATTGCGAAAGGTCAGATTTTCAAACTTTATTCGTTGCAAACTTCAGGTAAATTCGATCGTGAAGCTTCCTCCTCCTCTGGTTTGGTATTGAAAGTCAATAAATTTATGGGTAATCAAGAAGAAGTTGATCATATTCAAACTAATCATAATCTTTTGGTTAATTTTGAAAGTGATGAGAATGTTATGACAGAAGGAAATGTTAATAATGGGAATGTAGGAACTAAAGAAGATTTTATTAATGCATGGAAGAAACCACAACACATCAAAATTATCTTATAAAAGTGGACCAACTGATATGTCAGACGATGGAGTTGCAGTGAAGTTATACACTAATTTGGAACGTTCTAATTCACAAGTTCTGAAAAATTCACTAGTTGTTAAGGTACTAGGTAATAATATCCCTTTTTCTGTTTGTGGTATGGAGCTTAGAAGACAATGGAGCAAATTTGGAAATTTCCATTTGATTACACTTGGGATGAGCTGGATCCTATGTTTGTTTAAAAATTCTGAAGCCATGGAACAAGTATTAAGTGGGTGACCATAGTATGTTGAAGGAAACATTGTTGGAATGGATAAATGGTTTCCTTCATTTTCTCCAAACTCTTTAAAAGGTCTTATTGCACTTGTTTGGGCTTGCCTTCCCTTTTTACCTTTGTATTGTTGGGATGAAGAAAATATTGCTAGAATTGCATTAATTGTTGGAGTACCAATGTATCTTGAATGTAACTCATTTAAATGGGGAAGAAGAGAATTTGTCCGTGTTTTTGTCCAAAATTAATCTGGAGAATAAACTTCCAAATGGAGTTTCGGTAGATGGTATATCAGGAAGATTCTTTTAAAAAGTTGAATATGAAAAGATTGCATCGTTTTGCTTCCATTGTGGTAAAGTTGGGCATGAGAAATCAGATTGCCCTGAAGATGACAGTTTAGCTCAAAAGAAAAATTCTATGGTGCAGACTGAAAATGTGGTGACTCATGTATAAGATAGACATGAAGTGAATTAGTCTTCTTTACAACGTGATGAATATGGTCTATGGATCCATGTCAAAATTAAAAACAATAGATTCAAAATTTTGAGAAATATAGGAGTAGCAAGAGTTGGAAAAAATTTGAAGAATTTGAATCACAATGTGGCTGAGTCTCAAGATATTAGTGAGGAGGTACATATGCAATCTAGGAATTATAGTGTGGAAATTAGAGAAATTTCTGCTGAAAAGCAAAATGAGGTTGATGAAGATGAATGAATTAATGTAGCTAAAAAAGTGCTTTCAGATTTTGATAAGACCTCTGAAATTTGTTTGGCTAACAAATATAGTATCATGGGTGAGGAGAATGAAGTGGTAGCTACATTTCCTCAAAATACATAGAACAAGAAGGATTCTGAAGATGTAGGCACTTATCCAGAGTCTGAAACTAAAGTTGTTGATGATTCAATGGGATGTGATATTGATGTGAATATGAGTTTGTTTAAACACAAACTGGAGAAAGAACTTAAGTCGTTGGGTCCTGTTGAAGATGCTAAAAAAAAAAGAAGGGGGGATGGGAAAGGTAACAATATAGGTGGGGACTTTTCCCCTTTGGGTTATTAATGTCTTCATTTGTGTTTTGGAATTGTAGAGGGGCTAGAAAGAGGGAAGCCTCTCTTTATCTTAGAGATTTTGTGAGGGATCATTATGTGTTTTTATTGGGTTGACTGAAACAAAGTTAACCAATATTGATAGGAGTGATGTTAATAGTATTATTGGTGTTGATTGGGACTTCTTTCATCATTCAACTGAGGGAACTTCAAGTGGTATTTGTGTAGTATGGAATAGGAAAGTTGTGTCATTCGAGGTGATTGAGTGTTCTTCTCAAGTGGTTTTTGGAATTCTTGGTACTCATATGGGTACTTGGAATGTTGCTACTGTGTATGAGAATAAGTCTTATCATGAGAGAAGGAATTTGTAGGACATGCTTGAAAAGTGTGTGGTGGGTCGTATCCCTTCTATTTTGGGAGGAGATTTCAATTGCATTTTATCCAAGGAGGATAAGAGGGGGGCAAGAAGTTTCTCTTCTCCCAAGGGCCAAAAGAAATGAAGTTTTTATGACTAATAATGACTTTCATGATGTATGGATGGTTAGACCATGATATACTTGGTGTAACAACGAAAAATGTGCTACATGAATTTGAGAAATGCTTGATAGATTCTTGTTGAATTCCGCTGCTTTACAAGTGGTACCTTTGGCAAGGATTAGATATCTAGCAACGGGTGGCTTCCGATCAAAGTCCTATTATTTTCAAATTGGGGGAAAAATAGTACAACCAGTCCAAGATTATCAGATTTGAAGACACTTGCATGCCTTATCCTGTGGTTTAGAGTATTGTGCTTAAGTCTTCATAAAAAGCAAATTTTGGTGATTATGTGGAAGTCTTGCATAGGAAGCTTCATAGAACTTTGAAGGAACTATTTTACTGAAATAAGAACAAGTACAAAAGCATGTACTTGTTGAAGCAAGAGCTAAAGAAGGATATTTTGGACTTAAAATAGGAGGAAGCGACAGATGAAGACCTTACATTGGAAAAGCTTAATGTACTTCAAAGTAAAGTGCATGATCTGAATGTTACTTTGAGAAGGTTATATACTTGGTGGAATCAAAGGGCTAAGGCTAGGTGGCATGAAGAAGGGGATACCAATTCTAGCTTTTTTCATAACTTTGCTTCAGTAAGGAGGAATGGAATTTTATTAAATATATTAACGATGAAGAAAACAATGTGTTGGAGGACTTTGAACAAATTGAATCTATTTTTCTAAAGTTTTTTATGAATAAATGGAGAGCAAGAGATTGCAATTTAGTTGATTGGCCTTTGACTACTAAAAATCAGCAACTAACTCAGGAAGATATTGATGTGCTAAATGCTGAATTCAGTCGAAGAATTGGTAGCTGTTGTCTTTCAATAAGGAAATAATAAATCACTTGGTGTGGATGGGATTACCTCTTCATTTTTTAAGTTTTATTGGAACATAGTAAAAGAAACTATTTGGAAAGCTATTGATAGTTTCTTTAAATCTGTTTCTATGCATGAGGAGTGGAAAGATACATTTGTTGCAAATTCATGTCCATAAACTATGTTTTGATGATTGGCAAACACTCTTACTTGTCTTGAACTGCCTTTTACTACTAACTTTTCAGGAATCAAAAGTCAGATGGAAAAACGGAGCCAGCTCAAGAATGGGTAGATTAGGGTTGAGTCAGTCTGTAATTTTCTTTTTTCTTTTCTTGAGTTAATTGTAACTGTTTGAAGTGACTGATGTTAAGTAACCCTACACACACACACACTTGAGAGATTTAGAATCTCTGTTTTTACTCACATCAGCCAGAACGATATTATTATCGTCCTGAACGATCGAGTTCAAAACAGAAGTTCTAATCAGGAATCTTAAGTTAAGTCTACCATCATTAGTATATCAGCCTGGACGATACTTGTATGGGCCAGGACGATAGGCTCAAAACAGAAAGAAATAGCTGCCATGATCAATTTAGGTATTCTGTATTTTTGGAAATCGGCCAGGACGATAGTATGATCGGCCTAGACGATATTGTATAATTATGCCTAAATTGATCCAGCAATCATGGGAGTAATTAAGGATGATTGAAACAATCACATCATCTTGGACGATCGCAGGATCGGCCAGGACGATCTATTCTAAAATCTTTAGTCGCTCCTAGAAGATAAATATCGGCCAGCCCAAATTCAGGGCGATGTGCTAGACGATCTGGATCGGACAGCTTGAATTCAGAGCGATGCTATGGACAATTTTCTTTTGATTTGAACTGATCGGCAGGGACGATCGTGAGATCGTCCTGGACGATCAAGCCAATTTTCAATCATCTAGTTTGCAGTCAGGGCGATGCTCTGGCCGATCTTCTAAGATTTGTACTAATCGGCCAGGATAATTTCCATATCGTCCTGGACGATATAGTCGACAACTTGCAATTAATGAGCTATTTTGAGCTCTTCTATTTAAAAGCTCTTGTTCAACGTTTTGAACATCCTTGGCTGCTGTCTTAACCTAAGAAAACTTAAAGGAGAGAGAGAGAGAGGAAGGGAGAGAGAGAGAGAGAGGATCTTGTGAGGGGGAGCTTGTGAGGGGATTCACAAGGGGTTGCTCCAAGCATTGTTCCACTTCTTCTTCCCTAGAGTCTCTTGTCCTTGGAAGGGTTAGTAGAGGTAAGTTTCAGCAAGTGATCATGGTTCTCTGCCAGCTTCAGGAGGAAGCAAAAGGAGTTGGGTTCTCTGCCTTGTCGGGGTGGCAAAAAGGAGGTGTCTTTGTAAGGGCTTCTCCGCCTAGCTGTGGGGGCTAAAGGAGAGTCACATTGGTAGTGCAATACTCGGAGGGAGCCTCCGGGGAGTGGACATAGGTCGAGTTGACCGAACCACTATAAACCTTTGTGTTCTTGTTTTTACTGCTTCTGCACTTAAATTTCTACATTATTTATTTTGTGGTGAATTGGTTTGAGTAATTTGTTGAGCTTTGTTTAAAGTTTTTAAAATACCAATGCACCCCCCTCTTGGTTAGCTTTGAGACTAAGTTCATAGGGCTTAACATCCCCAATGAACTTTCAAGTGGTATCAGAGCTTCTCTCATAAAATAAGTTTTTAAAAGCTTTGTGAATTTGATCCATGGCTAACTTTGGGAATCGTAACACTACTGAACGATATTCGATTACACGACCTCCATTATTTGACAACTTACATTTTGATTTTTGGAAAACCCACATGTGAACATTTTTACAATCTACTGATTATCGCATGTGGATGCATATTAAAGAAGGTTATTCTCCACCTTCTCGTGAAATTAATGGTGTTAAAACTGAAGTTGCTTTTACTGAATAGACTTTCGATGAAAGAGATTTAGCTCAATTGAATACAAAATGTTTGAACTGTTTTTTCTGTGCTTTAAAATCTGAGGATTACATGTGTGTTTCTACTTGTTCAACTGGTAACGAGATTTGGGATAGGTTATGTATCACTTATGAAGGAACCAATGAAGTGAAACAATCTCGTTTGAATATTCTATTGCATAACTACGAACTTTTTCGTATGAAACCATCTGAATCTGTTTCTGACATGTATACTAGGTTTACACATATAGTTACTTCACTGCATGCATTAGGAAGAGAACTTTCAAACTATGAAAAAGTGAATAAGATTTTGAGATATTTGCCTTCGTCATATGATGCTAAAATCACTGCAATCACTGAATCTAAGGATTTAAATACTTATTCTATTGATAACTTACTTGGCTCACTCATTACTTACGAGCAAGGGGTGAATTAAAGAAATCTTGATGTATGTGAGAAGAAAAATGAGAAAACAGTTTCACTGAAGGCGCATAAATTAGATTCTGAATCTTCCGGGTCTGAAAGCAATGACTTTGCCTTAATTACAAGGAAATTCAAAAGCTTTCTAGGGAAGAAGCAAAAGCATCATTGGAGAAAAGGTAAGGTTCATAAATATTCTAAAGGATCTTCTGATGTCGTTTGTTATGAATGCAGGAAACCAGGACACGTGAGAACTGATTGCCCTACACTTAAAAATCACTCAAGCAAAGGAAAGGGTGAGGAGAAACCTAAGCTAAGGAAGGCCAAGATGAGAGTACAAAAAGCATTTTTGGCGGATTCTGCATCAGACTCATCAGAGATGGAACAAGAAGATGAGACATCAAAATTGTGCTTGATGGCAGACAACAATCTTGATCAAGATGAGTATGTGAACTTTCCTACGATCAACTTCTTGAAGTTTCAGAAAAAATTCATGCATCATATAGGAAACTCAAGAAAACTCATGCAAGTTTAAAATTGGAATTTTTGGAATTATAAAAAGAGAATGATATTATGACTAAAGATCATTCTACAGTTAATTCAAATCATATGGCTCTACTTGATAAATTTGATGAGTTAAACAAAAATCATTGTGAATTAGTTGAAGAGCATGAGTCACTAAAAGTCACACACACCTCACTTGAATCTAATTTTAAGAAGTTTAAAGAGATGGAGAAAAGTTTGAGGATTGAGAATGAGGTCTTAAAAAGCACAAATTTGAAGATTCAAAATGAATTAGATACATGCAAGAAAACTAGGATGACACCTACTTTTGATCAAAAGTCAAAACCTAGGAAGAGGCATTATAACTCAAACCATTTAAGAAACCCTTTTCCTGGAGTTAGATGTTTTTCCTGTGGCATGCTAGGACACATCTCACACACTTGCACAGTTTACCATAATACACATTGGGTGTGGAGACCTAAGATGCATGATTCACAGCGTACCACACATGCATTGCATTCTACATTTCATAAGGAGGGACCCAAACCTGTTTGGGTTCCTATATCTGAAAAATGTCAATCTTGCAGGCATGCTCTCACAAAAGGCCTCGTGAGAGTATGTGGTACCTGGATAGCGGATGCTCTCAACATATGATTGGTGATGCCAATCAGTTTGTTTTGCTGGAGTCCAGGACTGGAGGCAACGTTACTCTTGGAGACAACACCACCAGGAAGGTGGTAGGCTCATGTATAATTGGTAATTCCAAGAACCTTATGATTGAAAATATTTTGCTTGTAGATGGATTGAAGCACAACTTGCTTAGTATCAGTCAACTTTGTGACAAAGGCTTCATCGTGCAATTCTTTGCAAATTCATGCATTGTAAGTTTAAGTAACAATACTATTTTGTAGGGAAAGAGGATCAACAACGTCTACATGCTTGATTTAAATAACATTGAATGTACTGCTTCTTTTTGCTTAAAAACAGTAATTGATGATTCATGGTTGTGGCACCGGAGACTATGTCATGAAAGTATGAAAACCCTTAGGAAAGTGACCCAAAAAGACCTAATTAGATGTGTCCCCAAACTCAATTTTTCAAAAGACCACCTTTGTGATGCCTGCCAACTAGGAAAGCAAGTCTACTCCACCTTTCACACCATTAAGGACATTAGCACCTCTAGACCTTTAGAAGTCCTTCACATGAATTTGTTTGGACCCATTAGCACTGCCAGCTTGGGAGGGAAAGTCTATGGATTTGTGATTATTGATGACTACTCGAGATTCACTTGGACTAGATTTCTTTCACATAAAAATGAGTCTTTTGAGGAGTTTTAAACAATTTCTACTTGGATTCAAAAAAAGCTAGGTTGTGAGATCTTGACTATCCATAGTGATCATGGGGGAGATTTTGAGAATGAAAATTTTGGTGATTTTTGTGAGGATAAGGGGATTAGCCACAACTTCTCAGCTCCTAGGACCCCTCAGTAGATTGGGGTAGCTGAAAGAAAGAACCGAACCTTGGTGGAAGCTGCTAGAGCCATGCTTGCTGAGTATTCACTTCCAAAATACTTTTGGGCTGAAGCGGTTAACACAGCTTGTTATGTGTTGAATAGGGTGAACGTTAGAGCCAAATTAGAAAAGACACCCTATGAGATCCTTAAGGGTAGGACACCCAATCTTTCCCACCTTCATGTCTTTGGTTGTAAGGTTTTCATTCACAATAATGGGAAGTCTCACTTGGGAAAATTTGATCCAAAATCTGATGAAGGAGTGTTCTTGGGATATTCTAGTGTTGGGAAGTCTTTTAGGGTGTTTAAGACTAGACATGGACTTAGGAAGGAGGTGAACCACTCTGCCTTTATCTCAATGACTGAACCCACCAACATAAACCAAGCCCTTACTGATGAGTTTTAGATTTTAGCAATGCAGGAGGAATTAAACTAATTTGTTAGAAATGAAGTTTGGGAGCTTGTAGAAAAACTTAAGGGACAAAGTGTAGTTGGGACAAAGTGGGTCTTTAAGAACAAAATGAATGATTCAGGAGTGGTGGTTAGGAACAAAGCAAGATTGGTAGCTAAGGGGTATAAAAAAATAGAAGGGATAGACTTTGAAGCGACCTTTGCCCCTGTAGCTAGATTGGAAGCCATTAGAGTGCTATTAGCCTTTGCCTGTTATAAACGATTTAAGCTTTATCAAATGGATGTCAAGAGTGCCTTTTTGAATGGGGAAATAAAAGATAATGTGTTTGTAGAACAACCCCAAGGTTTAAGAGTTCACAATTTCCAAATCATGTTTTTAAATTAAAAAAGGCTTTGTATGGTTTAAAACAGGCACCAAGAGCATGGTATGAGAGGCTTAGCACATTTTTACTAGAAAGGGAGTTTGTTAAGGGGAGCGTAGACACCACCCTTTTTCTTAGAAAAATTGGAGATGATTTGTTCATTGTTCAGATTTATGTAGATGATATGCTCTTTGGATCTTCTAATAAAAAACTTTGTGATGAGTTCTCTAAGACAATGTGTAGAGAGTTTAAGATGAGTATGATGGAAGAGTTGTCCTACTTTTTTGGGTTTAGCATAAAATAATTGGATGATGGAACCTTTCTTAATCAAATAAAATACATAAAGGACATTTTGAAGAAATATGAGATGGATAAATCTAAGCCAATTAATACTCCCATGACTTCTAGTGTTCCTTTGGATAATGACCCAAGTGGTAAGTCTATTGATCAGAAGAAGTACAGAGGTATGATTGGATCTTTACTCTACTTGACTGCGAGCCGACCCGACATAATATTTAGTGTTTGCCTTTGTGCTAGATTTAAAGCTGACCCTAAGGAATCCCACCTGACTGCTGTTAAAAGAATTTTTAGATATCTTTTGGGGACCCAAAACTTAGGGATTTGATATCCTTGACACAACACTTCTTTTGAGATTATTAATTTTTCTGACTATGATTTTGCAGGATGCAAGGTGGATAGAAAAAGTACTTCAGGAACTTGTTAGCTCATAGGACAATCTTTGGTCTCATGGTCTAGTAGGAAGCAAAATTCTATTGCACTTTTCACTGCTGAAGCTGAGTACATTGCTCTTGAAAGTTGTGTGGCCCAAGTCCTTTGGTTGAAACAACAGGTATTGGATTTAGGATTACCTGTAGACACCATCTCAATCTTTTGTGATAATACTAGTGCCATATACATCTCTAAAATTTCTATCCAACATTCAAGGACTAAGCGCATTGACATTATGCACCACTTCATTAGAGACCATGTGACTAAGGGGGACATTGAGTTACATCATGTGACAACTGAAAATCAACTGGCTGACATCTTTACTAAACCACTGGCCTTCGACACTTTCAGCTCTTTAAGGACCAGATTGGGTGTGATTGCCATAACTGCATAATCTTCTATTTGCTTTACTTTATTTTTTCCTTTTTCTGTTGCTTTTCATTTTTTGCTCTTTGTTTTCTTCGCTCTTCTTTTAGTTTTTGATTAACTTGGTTGCCTTTCTTTCTTAATTTTAGCTTTCAAAATTATCGCTGAAATGATATCGTATGCCTTGTCTTTGCTTTTGATAATTTATAGTCAATGTTTTACATCTCTTAATCTATTAGAATGGTAAAAATATTTTGTTGATTGTGTCTCTTTCTCTAACCTATTTTAGTGGCATAGTTTTCTTTTCTAACCGAAAATCTATTTCAAATTAAAGATTGTGTATTAAATTAAGATCGTTTCTAAACTTGCTTAAGCAAATCTATCTTATATTTATAATGCTTAAAGTCTTTTTGTCACATCAAGACTCCTCGTTACTCTTGTCATTAGGTTATTGATTATGTCTTGTGATTAGTTCTTTCCTATGTTAGAGAGAGAGCTCATATTCTCTAATATCTAGAAGATATACTCACAACTAAGATTGTTTTTAAGAGTTTTTGAAAGAGAATGAAGCTTGCAAAAATGAAAAATTTCTTTTGAATAATGATGCCAACAAAAGATGCGCAAAGAACGCCAAAATTAAAAAATATATACACAAAGTGTATCAAAAATCAAAAGATGCGCAAAGCGTCATCCAAATTGACAAGATGCATAAAATGAGCCCACCAAAAGCAAGCTCTTCTCTCCTTTCAAATCCTTTTAAAACTTAGAAGTTTTCATGTATCGAAGACTTGATTTCGATTATTTTGCGATTATGACAAATTTAATTTGGTTCATTATTCTATAAGATATTTTTTCTTAAACCAAGTGACGAATGGATTTTTATTTCTCATATCCAATTGATTTTTTGAGTTAGGTCATTGATTTCAAAAGACGATTCTACCCTAAGAGAAAGTGCGAGCTAAGGGTAATCATGATAAGATATTCTACCGTTCTTTGGATTGTTGATGTTGTTAACTCATTAACTCACAAATTTTTTAAAATCAATCATAAGGAATACTGCATCATCTTCATGCCTTGATAAAAAAAAAAATCTTGTGGTTTACTTTAGTTCTTAATTCCTTCCTTTTTGAGATGTCAAAAGGGGGAGTAGTTTTAGGAAGTTTCTTGCACTTTCAATTCCGTGTGTTACACTGTTGTTTTTAAAATATTTGTCGTAGTATTTTGCCATCATCAAAAAGGGGGAGATTGTTGCAAATTCATGTCCATAAACTATGTTTTGGTGATTGGCAAACACTCTTACTTGTCTTGGACTGCCTTTTACTACTAACTTTTCAGGAATAAAAAATCAGATGGAAAAATGGAGCCAGCTCAAGAATGAGTAGATTAGGGTTGAGTCAGTCTGTAATTTTCTTTTTTTTTTTCTTGAGTCAATTGTAACTGTTTGAAGTGACTGATGTTAAGTAACCCTACACACACACTTGATAGATTTAGAATCTCTATTTTTACTCACATCGGCCAGAACGATATTATTATCGGTCTGGACGAACGAGTTTAAAATAAAAGTTCTAATCAGGATTCTTAAGTTATGTTAGCCATCATTAGTATATCGGCCTGGACGATACTTATATCGGCCAGGATGATAGGCTCAAAACAGAAAGAAATAACCGCCATGATCAATTTAGGTATTCTGTATTTTTGGAAATTGGCCAGGACGATAGTATGATCGGCCTGGACGATATTATATAATTATGCCTAAATTGATCTGGCAATCATGGGAGTAATTAAGGATGATTGATATGATCACATCATCCTGGACGATCACAGAATCGGCCATGATGATCTATTCTAAAATCCTTAGTCACTCCTAGATGATAAATATCGGCCAGTCCAAATTCAAGGCGATGTGCTGGATGATCTGGATCAGACAGCTTGAATTCAGGGCGATACTCTGGACAATTTTCTTTTGATTTGAACTGATCGGCCGGGATGATCATGAGATTGTCCTGGACGATCAAGCTAATATTCAATCGTCCAGTTTGCAGTCAGGGCGATGCTCTGGCCGATCTTCTGAGATTTGTACTGATCGGCCAGGACGATTTCCATATCGTCCTAGATGATATAGTCGGCAACTTGCAATTAATGAGCTATTTTGAGCTCTTCTATTTAAAAGCTCTTATTCAACGTTTTGAACATCCTTGGCTGCTATCTTGACATGAGAAAACCTAAAGGAGAGAGAGAGAGAGAGGGAGAGAGAGAGAGAGGATCTTGTGAGGGGATTCACAAGGGGTTGCTCCAAGCATTGTTCCACTTCTTCTTCCCTAGAGTCTCTTATCCTTGGAAGGGTTTGGAGAGGTAAGTTTCAGCAAGTGATCGTGGTTCTCTGCCAGCTTCAGGAGGAAGCAAAAGGAGTTGGGTTCTCTGCCTTGCCGGGGTGGCAAAAAGGAGGTGTCTTTGTAAGGGCTTCTCCGCGTAGCTGTGGGGGCTAAAGGAGAGTCATGTTGGTAGTGCAATACTTGGAGGGCGCCTCCAGGGAGTGGACGTAGGTCGAGTTGACCGAACCACTATAAACCATTATGTTCTTATTTTTACTGCTTCCGCACTTAAATTTCTGCATTATTTATTTTGTGGTGATTTGGTTTGAGAAATTTGTTGAGCATTGTTTACAGTTTTTAAAATACCAATTCACCCCCCCCCCCCCCCCCCCTCTTGGTTAGCTTTGGGACTAAGTTCATAGGGCTTAACATCCCCAACGAACTTTCAACTTTGATTGTGTTAATCCCTAAGGTGAAGAACATGATTGTATCTTCCAACTATAGAACAAAAAGTTTATGTCAAACTATTTACAAGTTTGTTGCAAATATGATGGTTAATAGATTGAAATATGCATCTCCAAGATAATTTCTAAATAACAAGTGGTGTTTATTCTGGGTAGATCCATGTCAGAGCATTGTTTATTAGCTCATGAGATCTTCAACAAGTTTAGGATCTTGAAAAATAAGAAAGGTATGATGGCGGTGAAGCTGGATATGAAACAGGCATATGATAGCATGGGATGGCCAACTTTAAATCAAGTTTTAAATTGGTTTGGATTTCCTCCTAAGTTTTCCAAACTCATCATGGAATGTCTGATGAATGTCAGTTTCTCTATCATTTTGAATGGTAAAAATTGAAAATGGATTAATACAAAGAGTGGTTTTTTGTAGGGATGTCCGTTATCACCTTATTTATACATTATGTGTGCTCAATTGTTATCTAGTGCAATAAATCAAAGGGGCATAGAGTTGGGTATTCATATTTCACCAAGCACCCAAAAGATTACACATCTTCTACTTGCAGATGATGTGTTAGTATTTGCTCAAACTTCAATAAGAGTAGCTAAAGTTTTGAAAGACATTGTAGCTGATTTCTATGGATGGACGGGACAACGAGTGAACAACAACAAGACTCTGATCTTGTTTGGAAAGGTGGTTAAATAAAAGAAAGAATAAAATTACAAAAAAATTGGGATTCAAAGTGGTGAAGGAGATGCATTATTTGGGAATTAAAATTGCCTTAAGAAGATTGGGAATGGTAGATTTCCAAGGTATTATAGATCATGTTATGGAAATGCTTAATACTTGGGGAAATAAAAGTTTATATATGGTAGGAAGGATTATTCTTGGAAAGTCTTCTTTTTTATCATTGCCAAATTTCTTATCAGCACATTCTTTGGTTCCCAAGATATTATTGCATGAAATGGAAAAACTTAGTAGGGATTTTATTTGTCACAAACCCAATGGAAGGAATGGTTTGCATTATGTTGCTTGGGGTGAATTATGCAAACTGAAAAATGCTGGAGGATTGGGATTATAGTCGGCTGTTCATAAAATTGGCCCTCTTAGATCAAGATTAGCGTGGAGACTAATCCAAAATCCAAATTCTTTGCTTCATGGAAATATCGTTGCTAAATATGGCGATAACATTTTGAAGGGAGATTGCAAGAAAGGAGCTTCAATTGCATGGCAAATTCTAGTAGATGGCATCAAACATCTTAAACCCATTGTTAGATGGAAAGTGGGAAATGGAAAAAGTATCAATTTTGTGAAAGATATCTGGCTTCTAGATAGATGTCTCAATTCTTGGCCAATACTTAATGATTGTGTGGGATTGGAGGAGATGATGCTTCATCAGTTTATTTCTATTGAAGGTAACTGGAATGTGGAGGAGCTTCAATGTTATTTTCATAATGATCTGATAGTGTTGATTTTGCAAGTTAATATCAATCATGACATTGAAAATGATCAAGTGGAAGCTATGTTCCATCACTCGGGGATATCTATCTCTACTTTGTCACATGAAAAAGTAATGAAAGGGAGCTTTAAGGAGGAGGATTTCGGGTATTCATGGTGGCTAAGGAAATTGAAACTCAATCCTAGAGTGGAATTGTTTTGGTGGAGGTTAAGTAAGCACGCCATACCTATAAATCTTTTTCTTAAACGTAGACAACTTCTTTATGATGATTTATGTGCTAGAGGATGTCAAGAAGAGGAAAGCTATGCTCATATTATGGTTAATTGCAATTTTTTGATTGAGATTATATAAAAGCTAAGATAATGGAGTTTTAGCATTTCAAATTTTTAGTCATTGGAAACCTATTTGGATGAACTTAGAAGCCTTTCAATTAGATATTCTAACATGGTGAAGGTGTATTGTACAACATTTTTTTTATCTTAGAAAAATTGAAATGAGTTCAAACATGGTAAGCATGTTCTTCCAAGTTTGGTGGTTGCATCTAATGTGTTTTTATGCCTCCATGATTAATTCAAGTCCAATGCTAGATAGCTGGGGTGTTAATATCCTTATGGAGTCAAAATATTTGTCACCCTCCACCGCTAGGTTGGATTAAAATTAATGTGGATGCTTCGCTTTTGGAATATAATTTAGCTGAGATTGGAGGAGTGTTTAGAGATCATAAAGGAAGACTTCTCCTTTCTTTTGGGAAGAAAAGAATTCATTGGGATGCGGCTCAACTTGAGTTGGAGGTGGTCTTCGTAATAAGGGAGTTCATTTAAAGTTGGATGATGGATAGCAAAGGAGTAATAATTGAAGGTAATAATCTCAATATTATAAACTTCATTAAAGATTCAATGAATAAATCAAAGTGTCAATGGAGAATTGTTTGACAAAGGAGTCATTCTTCTAAATGATTTTAATGAGGTGATTTTTCACCATGTTAATAGAGATTGTAACAAAGTAGCTGATTTCTGTGCTACTTTGATTTTAGAAGGTAGTTTTTTTGTTGATAGCTTTTATTTTAGAAACATTCCTTCTTATTTGCTTAGTTTGTTAAAGAAGGAATGTGATCCTTTTATTACTTGCAATTAGCTCTTTTTTCTAATGCAATTTGCAGCTTAAAAAAAAAAGATAAGATGAATCATTCAATTATAAAAACATTGAATAAATTAAATATTATGAACTATTAAATGTCTAATGGGCAAAAAATACATATCATGTGATTAAGTGTTTTGATTTATAATTTAAATGATCATAGTATCTCTTTCCAAAATTTTATAAATAGGCCCTAGTTTCATACTTTTTGAGGAACCAATGATGAGACCACAAGAAGGATTCAATATGTGATAATTGGAGCTCTACTTATTCATACTTAATGCTTGATATAGAAACTAATGACAACACCCATCATCCTTCCATCACTAATATGGTAAACGCTCGTCGTAAACCTTAATATTAACACTCACTGCTGCTAATAAAGCATTAATATCCGCCATCATTAATAAGGTAGATGCCCGCTGTTGACAACATTAATGACCCTGGAAAATGGCACCATGGTAGACATCCATTGTTGATATCTGTGCAGAGCCAAAAAAAAAAATTCTAGTGAGGGCATGCATTTATTTTTTTCAAATATTCCCTCAACTTTTTCATCCAAGCTTTGGACAACCATTAGCCGTTTAAAAAAAAATAATTAGTATGATTTATTGTTTTAAAAGATAAAATATAAAATGAGAAAAGGAGAATTTATAACACGTATTATTCATCTTTTAAAAGAGCTAAATGATTAATTCATTATCAATACAATTCAATATTTTTATCTCAATATAAGTGATTAGAATATTATGCATTTAGCGATCATCAATTTGATTTCTATTCAAAATTTTCTTATATTTATGTATAAAAAGTTCTTTCAATTTATATTGTATTTATCTTCAAATAAAACTTAAAATTCCTAATTTATAATTTTAAATTTTTTTTTATAATATCTTAACATAATGTTTCTTCATTTAAAGTAAAAATAATAATTAATTATTTATGCTTTTGTTTCAATAGCAAACAATATAAATTAAATAAGGAAAAGACATTTTTTTCAGTGTGTGTGTGTGGTGGTGGTGGGGGTGCACTTCTTGACGCCCGCCATCGATAATACCGTTGACATCCATCATTGATACCAATGTTGACCCCACCATATCGAATAATATTAATTTTTGTCACCAATAAGCTTACACCTACCATCGTCAGGAAGATAGAAGCATGTTGTCAACACCAATGCTAATGCCCATCATTTATTCTAAGGTTGATGGATTAATACATCTTGTTGAAGGTCAGTCTTTTTGTTCACATGGGGAGGTTTTTAGCTTTTGGTTGCAATGATTAAAATTTCATAAAAGAAACTTCGTAGTTAAGCACGGAGAAATTCTTGGATGGTTGACCTCCTGAAAGTTACACCAATATGACAAAACTGTGAGGCCCTTAGGCCAAAGCAAATAATATTTTAATAATTAAGAGTTTAAGTTATTACAAATGGTATCATAACAATACACCAGCTAGAAGATGAAAATTAAGTATCATACAAGATAAAATTCTATGCCATGGGAGTCACTTCTTGAATCATGTATGGGACAAAGTGCTATGTGGTGGGAGTTACCACTTGAACTTGTAGGGGCCACCACTAAAATTTTATCTGCTTGGTGGATGATCCTGAGATAAAGATATTGAAGAGGATGTTTGTTCCTTAGGTGGGGGAGATTGTGAAACCCCTTAAATAAAAAGAACCTAAACTCTTAAACATCGAGACATCTTTCAGTGTAATGGTTGAAATTGTATTAAAAAACTTTATAGTTAAGTGTGCTCATCCAAGATAAATCTTGAAATGGGTGACCTCTTAGGAAGTTACACCAATAAGGAAAAACTGTTAGACCCTTAGGCCAAAGTGGATAATATCTCAATAATTAAGAGTTTGAGATGTTATATTATATGAGTTTATATATGTGGGAAAGAAATCACATTATATCCATCCTCACCCAAGAAAATATTAAACTTATTATTAGTGTCAAAAGTCTTACAATTAACATCACATGGAGAAATAAAGAGAGATTTTCCATAGGATTTGTTACATGAGTTATAACAAATTGTGAGTCTAATATTAGGAATACTAAATTGGTAATCCCTTCCATGGTTGAGTCTATCCTCATTGAGTTTAAGGATGTATTTGTGGAGGATCATCCAAATAAATTATTATTTATGCGTGACATTCAACATGCAATAGATTTAGCTCGAGGACTCACTCTACAAAATCACATTATATAGAAAATAAATATCATATGATTTAGTACTATCACTGTAGCCATTACTAATTATATTGAGAAATGACATTTTGAGTGGATCTCTATAACTACTAAGGCTTTTAAGAAAATTAAGAAGAGCATGATAAGCACCAGTCTTAAGGCTCTTGTTTTCTATATTATTTTTTAAAGAGTTATGTGATACTTCATGAGTAAATATAGGATGAGTCAAAAGCCAATAGGGTAAATCTGTGGCTTTCATTTGCAAAAAATTAAATTACTATTGGAAGAAGCATTAAATGTATATTTTATGCGTTAATTCAAGCCCTAAGGTATTGGAGCTACTTTCTGATACCCACAAGAATTTTTCTTATACTCATATTACAAGGTTCTTTGATTTTTAAACTCACAAATAAAATTGATCCTTTAGCATGCTAAACGGGTAGAGTTCCTTTAGAGCTTTATATTTGTCTTCATGTATAAATTTGCTATAGATAATAAAGTAATTGAAACCCTTAGTCAATAAGTAGCACTTTTATTTACCTTAATTGTTTGTGATATTGGATCTGATAAATTATCTAAGTCATATCCCGAATGTCTTGATTTTAACAATGTTGATAACAAACTCTTTAAAGAACAAACCAATGCTATAGATGATTACACTTTTAAAGATGGTTATATTTTTAGAGGAAAGTATTTATGTATCCAAAAGTCTTCACTTAGAGGCTTTATAATTTTGGAATTAAATATTAGTTGTTTAACTAATCACTTTATTATAAATAAGGCCATTAAGGCTATATAAGCTACATTTTACTAGCCAGGCTTGAAGCATATTGTTTATAGAATTGATATGAGTTGTAGGATTTGTACCTTAACTAAGTAGAAAACTTATAACATTAGACTATACATCATATTTCTTGAAGAGGATATTAATAGCAATTTTATTCTAAGATTACCTAGAACTACTAAGAAATATGATTCCATTTTTGTGGTAAAAGATAGATTTACTAAAATGACTCACTTCATCTCTTATTTTAAAATTTTGAAACTTGTGAACCTTTCCTAGTGCTTTGATAATTATTTATATTATTGGTTTGATCATTTATGATTCCTTGCATTATATAGATATATAGTTTTGTTTTGTGTGCTACTAATATTTCTGGTACAACATACACTGATCCAACCTATAAAGAAAAAACTCAAGAAGTACAGTAGTGAGTCTAGTCACTAGTTGTATTAAAAGAGTCAATATTTTTTTTTCTTGAGTTAATTTATGTTGGGTGTTTTTTGGTAAGCACAGACACAAGTGGGGGTGAGTGAGACACTTAATTTTCATTATTAGATCATACTGTAATATCCAAATCATATTGTATGATTAGCTATTTCATAAATGAAATCATGTTCATAATTAAATTAATTTTTGGCATAACTAATCATATTATATGACTTTTAATCATTCAAGATGTTCATGTATTTTGATAAAATCATGCCATCAAATCTTAATTACTAAAATTTGGTAAATTTAAAATTTAAAGTTTGACCTAACCATGTTGTATAAAGTCTTTTATATTGTACAAGAATTAATGGATGTTGTCTAATTTTATTTGTTGATCAAGGAATCAAATCAAGATCAAATCTTGATTAAAGATCTTAATGTACGATCCAAGTTATATGGTCTGATAAAATAAAAACTTCACTGGATGAAATCTGGTTCATCCTAGATGATCACTAATTT
Source organism: Dendrobium nobile (assembly GCA_022539455.1). Taxonomy (NCBI): domain Eukaryota; kingdom Viridiplantae; phylum Streptophyta; class Magnoliopsida; order Asparagales; family Orchidaceae; genus Dendrobium; species Dendrobium nobile. The sequence continues at coordinate 34,401,093 of CM039729.1, forward strand.
GATATAGATGATCATATTGTATGACCAAATATCATACAATCTGATCTAAAATGGGAGTCTAACTAATTAGACAGTACAAACCTAATAACGTACAGTACAATCAAAGCAATAAATTAAAAATTAGGATTTCAAAGCCCAACTTAATTCTTTTATGTAGGATTCTTAGAGAGAATCTCAATGTTTTCTGTGAGAGAGCCTTTGGGGAGAGAGAGGATCTATTACTTAGAAAATTTTTGAGAAAACTTTTGGGAGTGAGGATGAGTTTGAGAGAAAACTTGAGGTATTCAAGTATTGTTAGAGGGGAATCAAATGGGATTTTTATCAAACCTACACTTATCCTCCAAAATCTTGTGCCTAGTGTTTGAAAGGATCTCTATAATAGTCTTGGGAATGGACTCGGTACTAGCTAAGGAAGGATAAGAAAGTAGCATCTCCACTATTATGAGAGTAGAAGGGGGGAAGCAGCATCTCCAACATTGCTAGGACTAGAAGGAGGGAGTAACATCTCCATCGTTGTGAGTAGAAGGAGGGAGTGTCATCTTTGCCGTTACAAGGAGCAGAAGGAGGGAACGATATATCCATCATTGTGAGGAGCAAAAGGAGGGAGTGACATCTCCACCATACTAAGAGGTAGAAGGTGGGAGACTTTTCAAGAATAGAAAAGTCTATAAAGGTCATTCTCTACCTGATATGGGAGAAAGGCTTCTCTGCCTAACCTTAGGGAGTAGGGTTTGTTAATCAAATCACTATAAAAATTATTTTTTTTTCATTATTTACTTTTTGTGTGCTTTTAATTTCCTGCTTTTCATTTGCTTTGCATATTTTTGTGACAACATTGTTTGTGGAATTGATTCTATTAATTTTTTGCATAAAGTTTTAAATAAAAAAAAATTAAGTATAAGAACAAAAATTGTTCTTATTCAATATATTTTAAATATATTATTTTAAAATATTTATTTTCTTCCACATAGCACTCTATTTTTAAGAATAAGTTTTAATTTAAATAACTAATTCACCATTCTCTTGGTATCATAGCACTTTCAATTAATATGAGAGAGGGTTCTCACTTTTGTTGGTTTAATCACCTAAGTAGATCCACATGACACAATTTGGAAATAGGAATGCATTGGAAGGGTATTATATTATCTAGTCAACACTTTATGATAATATCCCATTTGATTTTTGAAAGTTAGAATGTTTACCTTCTTATAATAATTTGATTTTTGTATGTAAAAAATGATTCAAGCTAGTTCATCCATACCATTTAGAATTGGAAATGTATTAAAGTTGAAATTTCTTTTATTGAATAGAGTTTAGAAGATTGTGATCTTGCACTGTTAAATGCCAAATGTCTTAATTTTTGTGTGCAATAAAATTAGAAGATTATATGTTTGTAACCTATACTTCATATTGAAGTTAAGAAATATCATATGAATATGCTTTTGCATGACAATGAACTATTTCACATGCAACTTAGTGAGTCTATCACTAATATTTACAATAGATTTAATAAAATCATTACTTCCATGTATACTTTAGATAAATATATTTCTAATGATAAAGAAGTCAATAAAATATTGCATTGCTTAGCTAAATCTTGGGATGCCAAGGTTACTATTATTCTTGAATCTAAAGATCTTATCTCTTAGTCAATTGATAATTTACTTGCATTTTTAATTTCCTAAGAGCAAAAAATTAGTCAAAAAATATAGATAAATGTGAGAATAAGAAAGAGAATACTATTATTCTAAAAGCTGATGAAATGAAAAAGGGGTAGTTATGAAACTGATGCAAATGAGGATATCCTGCTAATGACAAGACAATTCAAATTGTTTATGAAGAGGAAGCAAAAGCACCACAAATATAGACATTGAGGTAAAAGTATTAAATTGAATAAGTTTTCTTCTAGTATGGTTTGCTATGAGTGTAAAAATCTAGAACACATTTTATGACAACCTAACTCAATAAAACCCATAAACGGGATAAGTCTTATCGTGATGGCTTGCAACAGGTCAACCCAATATCAAAGTTTTAGAGGATCTTTTCATATTTTATTCTTTCAATTAAACTTAAAATAAAAAATAGACTACATAGTATCTAATAACTTCTAGTATAAAAAATATCTCATCTACAAAATTCTTTTTATCTCTCATCAAAATGTATCACAATAATTAGATTACAATGCATGGCTATAGACTGAACAATATGATAGAACAATTTCAATAATTATCCATCTTTGTATAAAAATAAAAAATAATATCTATATAGACTCAGACATATCAGATCTTGATTCAACTTCTTAGCTAGCCCTTTCCCTTTCCCTTTCCAAGACTCTGAAACTGAATGCAAATAAATTGTGAGCCAACAAAGCTCAGCATGTCACACTTTTTGATCTAAATTTTCAAATAAATCATTTATTAAGCATTTAGATAAGTTTTTAATGTAGTTCATAAAAACCATTTTATGGAACATAATAGTTCTTGTAATTATTAAAGCTTAAATAATAGTGTAGGAAAGTAAATAAATAATTAACTCATATACCAAAGTAGGAAATAAAAGATTTCTTTCTCACTCTTATACCTCCAGTCAGAATAGAGTTTAGAGCATTATGACCGTTATAACTCCTATGCTGGCATATCAGATAATATGCCCTGATGACTCCCAATGCCTAGCACCTGAATAGAATGTGCATATAACACCAGAACAAAACTTTATGTGCCAATATCACTAGAGCGAAACTACCCCCCCCCCCTCCTTCCACACACACACTCACACAAAGACATACACACCCTAGATCTCCTTAGAATCATATATTTTAGACAAATAAATATATAATTCAAAGCATTATAGTAAAATAAATATAAATAAACACATTTCATAATTTAATGAAATGCTTTAACTATTGGCAGAAGAACATACTATGAGAAACAATTAGCATTTCAAAATATATCCAAGTTGTTAGAGATTGTTCATAGCATTATTTTGAAGCTTTAATTATAATACAATGATATTATTTGGTGTTTGAATTATTTTTCAAATGATTAAAAGTATGAAATTTTTAAAACCCATATTGTAAAATTTCTAGAAAAATACATTATTATAAAAAATTATTATCTCTATAACATATAAAAAGTTACACGATGAAAGTTTTGTAGGTGTAAATTTATCTTCTTTTTTTTTACTTTGAAAATATAAATTAGATAAAAAAATCTGAAAATATTTATATTTTTAAAGCTGAGATAGATAAAATATAACCTACCTCAAACTGGATAACTTTCAAATTGCACTGACAACTAAAAAAGGATCGAAGTCTACCAAAAATGGCTTTCTTTCTCTAGAATTTCTCAACTATCTCTGCCCGTCTGCCTCAAATGGATGAAATAAATTAATTTAGTGGAAATTTTTATTTTAAATATAAAAAATTAGCCAAGCATTGCATCACCCAATCATGCACGCTATAATGCTCCTGATAGGAGCCCATAATGACACAACGTCACCCCAGCATCATAATATTTAATTAAATGGACAAAATTATAGATAACACAAAGCCATGACACCACCTACTTAGCATTGTGGTGCAACAGGAAAAGATTATTAGAATTGTAAAACACTTACACAAACTCCTTTGACCCGATTTAAAAAATATGCAGACTTTTACATGCATACAAAAAATTTATAGATACATGCAGAATGGTTCAAAATATAGAATTGCAATAGATTTCCTTAAATCAGATTAGGTTAGAATAAATGGAACGTTGCACTGATTTGTAGGTGTTATAATTCTCCCCTCCTTAAAAACGCCATCCTTGACATTTCAGAACTTAGATAAGCAGAATATATAAGGGTACGTTTATCTAACCTTAGATTTGTACGACTATCAAACCTTTGATTTCTTCCCCGAAGTAGCTTTTCTTTCAAATATGTGCTTCCACTACATTTTAATTATTGAGATTTATTTATTTATTAAATGTCAAACATCATTAACCAAAATCCTTTTTGGTTCCTCGGTATAACTCAAATTCGAACGCACCTCAACTTCCTCTATAGATACTTGAGTTCATGAATCAGTTATCCATTTCTTCAGAAGTGACACATATAATATATTATGAATATCAAATATATGCTCTAGAAATTATAACCTATAAGCTGATTTTTTAATCCTTTTAATTATTTCAAATGGTCACACATACCTTGGATTCAACTTTCCTTCTTTCCCAAACCTACTGATGCGTTTTATTAGCCTGATTGTCACATGTATGAAGGATCCCACCTAAAACTCTACCGCTTAATGCTTGGCATGATAATACTATTTATGTCGACCATGTACAACTTTTAATCTATCCATAACTAGATAGATCTTTTCAGTAACATCATCAACCAAGGCTGGTCATATCAAGTTTATTTTCCACCTATATCCAAGATAGTGGGGTTTTACATTTCCTACCATTCAGAGCTTCTCAATGAGTCATAGATATGCTTGACTGAAAAACTTATATTATAGAAAATTCTATCAGAGGAATAAAATATTCCTAGCTATCATCAAAATCTAAAACATATAACCTCAAAAGGTCTTCTAGTTCCTCAATTGTCCTCTCAAATTATCCATTAGTTTGTAAATAAAAAACCATACTAAAATACAATTTTATGCCCAAACCTTATTGAATACCTCTCCATAGCCTAAAGGTAAACCTATCATCTCTATAAAAATAATCACTTTTGGTATCCCATATAATTTGATAATTTTAAACACATATACACGTTCTAATTTGGCCACTAGTTCAAACTATTGGATCATGATAAAATGAGTAGACTTTGTTTGACAGTCTTGCTGAACTCCTTTTTTCATGAGTTCATCAGGGCCCATTAAACCTCTAATCACACTTTAATCCATGCCTTCAATCAATTTCCAATTCAATTTTCATTCCAAGCTTCAGTCCAGCCTCTGATCAACCTTTAATATGGTCTTCAATTATGCTTCAATCATATTCAGTCAACTACATTCATTCATTTGATTGTAATTGGTATGGATAATCCAAATTCAATTAATTAAACCCAAACTGAGTCCAAATCCAAAGTTCAAGACCAAAATCCAAGGTTAAAGGCTCATGTCCTTAAACCCCTTATGGGTGATTATTCAATCACCTCAAAACCCAGTCAAATGACCTATTATTAAAGATCTATCAATTTCATATTTATTAAGTTTTTCCCAAGGATAAACCCTCCAAATTTGAACCCAAGTTGACACTTCTAACCCTAAAAATTCAATTGAAGTTCAAAGGCTGTAAAACCTTCAAATATTTACAACATATGCCACTAGACTTACCACCTGGTGGAATCTAACCTTGAAACCTTCCTGAAGACCATTGATCATGTCCATAGCCTCTATTATTACATGTTGAGTATTAAACCACATTTTGATGGGCCCATTTTGTCCCATGATTAACCAGGGGTCAAAATGACCAAAATGCCTTTTAAGGGAAAATTTAGAGTTTTCCCTAAACCCCAACATAACTCAATAACATCAAGCCATAAAAACTCCCCTAATATATTATAAACATCATTGGGAATGCATTGGACCCTAACTTAGCCTTTAGTTTGAACTGGTTGACGAAGTCAACCATGGTCGACTAAAGTGCGCTTTAACCTTTCAAATATGCATTTCAACCTAAATGGCTTTCTCATCATTTGAAACCACTTCCATTGAGTTTATACCCTCAATCCAAACTCAATGGACCTAAACCTTTACCCTAGATCAACATGGTTGACTAAGTCAATCAAGTTAGACCAAACTACACATATGCTTCAATCCATTTCAAACCCTTTGACCAAGGTATTCTCGAGCCCATTTAAGCCCATGGAATGGCCCATTGGACTCTAGGAGTGTCCCTTTGGAAGACCCAAGCCTTGGGCCCACTTGGGTTAGCCAATGTCTTGACCTAAGTGTTCAAAGAGAGTCCCCCCTTGAGTCAAATCTCTGCTCAAGTCAAATTGGATCAAGCCAATGGTCCCATTGAGTTCTTTATGAACCAATGCACCTGCCATAGTTGACCTAGCCCTTGGGTTAACTCAGGTTGGAAATTGGGCTATCCAAAAGTGATTAAAACAACTAAGGGTTTATCCATTTCTCAACCTAGGATTCACCAATCCAAACCAGAACTTACATTGGGCGGACCTAGGCCCAATGCACTTACCCAAGCCTCCCCAGCCCCTGGATTGACTTGGATCAAGACTTAAGCTAGCCTAAAGTGGTAAAATTACTTTGACTTGAGCTCATTCTCACTAAAGTTCATATTAAACTCAATTTCCATAAGCCTGACCCAACCTATCTTCCCATTCAAACTAATGACTTGGCCTGACTTGGGTTGTACCCAAGTTGACCTAAACAATCTAGTTTGGGTCAACCTGAGCCATGGTGTTCAATTTTACTTCACCATGGCCAATTGTTCCATCAGTTGAGCTCGCCAGACCTCTAATATCCTTTCCACCTCACCCAGACCCGAATTATTATCGACGGTGGCTGGAGCAAATAAGATCAAGCTCTGGTAGTTCCCTCAATCTCAAGCCTCATCCAAAAGGTTTCTAGGGCCTAAGCTCACTAGCTTTGAGCTCGTAAGGCTCAGAGTGGCTGTCCCCTCTAGTTGGAAGCCATCTGGTGGACTATTTGATCCATCCATGTCGTCCAAGGTCGTGTCCATACTTTGAATAGGGCATCTTATTTTACCTAGCCTCATTCACTTCTAACTTTTCAAAATTCATCCCCAGAGCTCCCTAAGAATTCCTCTCCCTTCTCCTTATGTTCTTACCTTCTATGGCATTCAATTCAAGCGAGCTTTGGTGAAATCTCTCAGCACTCTTCTCAAAGTCTTTCTTTCAGCGATTCTCTGGCAATGACATCTAAACAAGAAGTACTCACCTTCACACTCTCAAGCTTCTTGATAGAGAAACTCATTTGTTTGTGCTTTTTTTGAGGTAAAATTTTATTCTTTGGCTCCTTAGATAGTTTGTCTAGTTAAGTGGGAAAGAAATTTTCAATCCAATATATTTCCACCGTTAGATTAAAGGTTTTGTTATCATGATCCTCTCTATGAAATTTGATGGAAGTTTGCTGGCAGAATCTCTCAGATCATGTTGGAGAAGATTCACGGCTATGGAGCCCTAAGCTTGAAGAAACTATCAGAGTGTTGATCTCAATCACCAGTTCTGATTAAATATTGTGGTTTCGTGTGACATTAAATTGTCACTGTTTAATCACACATCAAACTTGCTACAGCTTATCCCATGTTATCGAGTAAGCTGCCAATCGGGAGGCACCGCATGGAAAGCGTGCGGCTAATTGGGTAATTATTAAATTAAATATGATATAAAATTAAGGAACATTCAAAAATTCATATCTCCTCATACACTTGACCAATTTAGGTGATCTTAGGCTCATTAGAAATGTCTTAAGGAGACCTATCAAAGCCATATGGATTTAAGCGATGATCATGCATGAAATTCAGTCAATTCTAGTAATGGTCCTAGGGATATTTTTATAATTTTTGCTTCAAATCAATTAACCATGGCTTGAAACTTTGGGAGGTTAAGTTTTGGCATCTCTATGACATGCCCAAGATTCCTCTCCTCTGTTTAATGTGTTTAATGGCATAATTAAGTTAATTTAGGCTTAGGGGTCTTTAATTGACCCTTCAATTTAAATAAACTTAGTGACCTATCCAATGAAATCTTGGGTTTGATTTTTGGTTTGCTATTTATGTTTAGGATAGCGGGTAGATGACCACTGATTTCATCCCCTTATCTTAAATAACCCACATAAAATCCCTAAAGGTGACCTTAGAGTTACCTTAGGTGGTTTGGTTAACAACCTTAGAGGATCCACCTTAGACCAAAATTTAGTGGGCTTGGGCCTTGAGATCAGGTGAACTCATGGCCCAAGTTTCACTGAAAATGGAATCTATTTGGCCCACCATTTAGGTAACCCAAAACTAAGCTTTAAAATTGACCTAAAATTTGATTAATTCATTATTAATTCAATTTAATTCTAAAAACTATAAATATTATCATATTAACCATAATTCAACTTTTAACATAAGAAAATTAAAAGCCCCTTTACCGAACCATTAATTTAAGCTTAATTTAATTTTTAGTAAAGATCACTATTTAATTAATTTAAATAATTAAAAAGTCCAAATAATTCTCAAACACTTGAGAACACACTTATGGGTCATTCTTGACCTTTTGGAGTGGTTTAAAGAAGTTTGGATGAAAATGATTGAAAGCTTTTCAATTAAACAATTTAAAAATATAATCAATTAGTCAAACTTTGAAAAATCATAATTAATCACTGAAAATTCAAAATAAAAAAACTCAATGCCATTAAACTTCATTTAGGATCTAGTATTTAATAAAAATGTCAAAGCACCAGAAATAAGTCAAAGTTAAAAAAAGTCCACATTTTAGTCAATTCTAGTTTCAAATTTGATTCAAGATTTTAAAAATTCATAACTTAATTTACAAATATTCAATTCCAGCAAACTTATTTCTAATTACTCATCTTAGGGTCTAGTATCTAGGAAAATATCCAAATACCATAATTCACTTTAATTTAAAATTCATATTTTGACTCTTTAATGTAATGCTTTAAATAATTCAAAACATTCTAAAAATTCAATAATTGGTTTAAATTCTCCAAAATATTAATCTTAATTATTTGAAAATTCATAATTTAATCTACAAAAATCTAATTCCAGTAAACTTAGTATCTAATTATTCATCCTAGGGTCTAGTTTTTAGAATAAATATATAAATTCTAGAATTTACTTTAATATAAAAAGTAAAATTTTGACCCTTTAATTTAAAGCTTTAAATAATTCTAAAAATTCAATAATTGGTTTAAATTCCCAAAAATATTAATCTTAATCATTCAGATTAGTAACTAAATAATTTAGTAAAAAACTGTTAACCCTAAATTCATAAATAACTATGTCAATTAACTCATATTAGTTACTACTAGGTAACCCGAGCCATCGAGGTTATTAACTTAGCCCCAAGGAAGGTGAAATAAATTTCACGGCCTTGGTGTAAAGAATTAACACTTAAAATATATTTTAAAATCAACTTTCAAACATTAATATTAAAACTTAAATCAAAATTCTCCTTTAACCTTCAACAAATTAAAACACTAGACAACTTTAAACAATTATCTAACATATGATATATCTAAGCCACACAACCTACTACACGCACTATAGATGCTTTTCTTGGACAACCGACTCTAGTACTAGGCTAGGTATGTGTTTACTTTAGTATTGTTGGGTGCTAGGTTCTTTGTGATTTTCATTGTATGTTGGTTGAAAATAATTGATTGGTGTGATTATTTATTTTTTTCTTAATATTCATGTAATATATATTTTTTAGGGGAAACCCACCATCGAGCCTACGTGTTAATCAACAAAAAAGATTACAAGGTACTTAAAAGGACCTCCAACTCGCTACTACTTAATAGAGCTACAAGAAAAAAAAACCAATGAGCCGAATGCCCTTACTAAGCAAAAGCACAAGAATACCTAATAATATTCTACAAAAATAAAACTCAATCAACTCATTCTTCTCGACCAAAAAATGACCCTGCACAAATGAGAATAGATCTCCAAAAACCTACAAAAAGAGGCTACAAGGACAAAGGTAATAGCAAAAAAAAGAAACATAATAAAAACAATATTAATAGGATAAATAGTTAGAGGAGAATACAACCTTAAGCTATAAAACCAAGAAAAAAAATAGGTCCACTAAACTAGAATATCTCAACCTACACCTCCAACTCATGTCAGCGTTGTTACCAAAATAAGCAATAAGGAGCAAGTCGAACCCAAGATACCCAATACCATCCTTGAAAACATACAGAAAACTCAGGAACCGAGCCCTAGTATTAGCGGAATGCCAAGTCCACCATCATGAGCAAGTGGACCACTCAAATCTAAGCAAGAGGAAAAAAGGGGAAAACCAACTAATCATCCAAAGATGAAAAGGAGACAACCCAGCATAACAAAGGTAACAGAGATTATAAATGTCCACTTGTGACCAACACCATCGAATAAAAAGGTAAACCAACACAGTAGAGGAAGACAAATAAATAGCACCATCAGAATTCCAAATACTATAACACAGTAAAACATCACCAAGATTAAAAACATAAGTAATACTACCACGCATGTAGCACACCTACTGCTCAAATCTGAGTCAGAATAGAACATACCCATTGGAATAGTGAATACAACTAGGAACCATATAGCCAACCATCGTACTATTAGAAGGGATGATAACATAAAAAAGAATAACCCAAGAGTTAGTAAAGTTGTAACCTTGTAAATGCTTATAATGAATAATTAACATCTTAGAGATAAAAGAACAAATATCAACATAATTCTGACACCCAAAATTGATCTAGCAGTAACCAGATCCTTGATCCAAAATAGCAATAAAATGCCCCATTTGAGCAGAAAGAGCCCAGAAATTCAGATCAACAAGAATGCAATCCAAGCCATACTTCAATAATTGCTCAAACAAAAGGGCCCAATGCCAAAACACCACAAAAAACAGACACAAAATATAAGGATTTCAGCACCCAAGGGAACACTCATAGAGATTAGGAGATTTTAACATAAGGAAGACCCATACGACCAAGTCTAGCAAAACCCACAAGTTTACTAGTGATGGAAGTCCCCACATAATCCACAAACTCCAATAAATTTCAACCCTCATAGGAAAAAAATCAGTAGCAAAATTACCTTCCCTGTAGATGTGCGAATTAGAATAGGTAATGAGAAAAAGACACTAACAAATTTCCTCGATAAAGTAGAAGTAAAAGGGATTGCTATTAATAATTCCATTAATATAATGAATCATAAGCTTGGGATCAACTTCAAGCCAAACATTAGTAATCCCTACAGAAATACATAATTGAACATCATACTTCAAAGCTTGAATCTCAGCCATAGATTTACACAAATTATCATCTCCCTGCATGCCTTAAGAAGAGAGCTAACAAACTATGGGAATGTTAACAAAATCTTGAGATGTTTACCTACTTACTTTGATGCTAAGATTACTACTATAACTGAGTCCAAGGATTTAAATCTTTATTCTATAGATAACTTACTTGGATCACTCATTGCTTACAAGCAAAGAGTGAACTGAAGACAACTTGATATAGGGGAGAAGAACAATTACAAAAATGTAGCCTTAGAGGCTAAGGATATTGACACAGATTCTTCATGTTATGAGAATGATGATATTGCCTTAATTATGAGGCAATTCAAAAGCTTTTTTAGAAAGAAATAAAAGCACCATCAGGAGTGAAAGAAAGGTAAGAGTAGCAAGAATTCTAAAGGTTCTTTTGATGTGATTTTCTTTGAATGCAGGAAGCCAACACATGTAAAAGCTGATGACCCTACACTTTAGGCTCACCCAAGAAAGGAGAATGGTGAGGAGAAACACAAGTTCAAGAAGGGCAAGCTAAGAACCCAAAAGACTTTCTAGGTGGCTTTTGTATCTAACTCCTCTAAAATTGAAGCTGAAGAGGATAAAACAAACTTGTGTTTGATGGCGGATGAACAACTTGGTCATTCTGACCAAGAAGATGTATATGAGTTAACATATGATCAATTGCTTGATGTTTCTAAGAAAATTCATTCATCTTATAGAAAGCTTAAAAAGTCACATGCTAGCCTAAAACTATAATTTTTGAATTTACAAAAAGGGCATGAAGTTTTGATTAAATATCATTTTACACATGATAGCAATCACATGACATTATTAGATGAATTTGATGCTTTGAACAAAAAGTATTCTAAATTGACTGATGAGCCTGATTCCCTAAAATGTTTATATGTTGAGCTAGAAACTGTATATAAGGATCTAGATACTCTTGCAACTGATTTAGTTAGTAGGGAGCATGCTTTAAAAGTTGAAAATGCAAATCTTCAAAGTGCAAATCAATTTTTACAAATCAAAATAAATGCTTTGAATGAAAATAAAAAACCACCTTCATTTGAAGAATTTTGTAATCCATCACAACAACATGAATCATTCAAACCTAGGAAGTGGCACTATAACACAACTAGACTAGTAAACCCTTTTCCTAGTGTTAGATGTTTTTCATGTGGCATGCTAGAACATATTTTCCACACATGCATCATTCACCGTTGAACTCATTTGGTATGGAGACCCAAATTGCATGATATACAACATAACACACATTCATTGTATTCTTCTTTCCACAAGAAGGGACCTAATTATGTTTGGGTTCTTAAATATAACATTTGATAATTTTGTAGGTGTGCTCTCACACAAGTCCTTATGAGAGCATGTGGTACCTAGACAGTGGATGCTCACGCCATATGATTGGAGATGCTAATAATTTCATTTTGCTGGAGGCTAGGGCTGGAGGCAATGTCACTCTTGGAGACAACACCACCAGGAAAGTGGTGGGCGCAGGTATAATCAAAAACTCCAAGAACCTTTTGATTGAAAATATTTTACTTGTTAATGGCTTGAAACATAACTTACTTAGCATCAGTCAGCTTTGTGATAAAGGCTTCAGCATAAAATGTTTGTCAAATAGTTGTATTATAAGCTTAAATAACAACATTATTTTATAGGGAAAAAAGGATCAACAATGTTTACATGCTTAATTTAAATAATATTAAATATGATGCTTTATTATGTTTAAACATTATTGCTGATGAGTATCTGTTGTGGCTTAGAAGGTTATGTCATGCTAGGATAAAAACACATAGAAAAGTAACCCAAAAAGACTTAGTAAGAGGAATCCCCAAGCTTGAATTCACTAAAGATCACCTGTGTGATGCCTGTCAGTTAGGAAAACAAGTCAAATCCTCTTTCCATTCTATTAAGGATATTAGCACCTCTAAACCTTTAGAAGTCATTCACATGGATTTATTTCGACCCATTAATACTACAAGCTTAGGGGGAAAGGTCTTTGGATTTGTAATAGTCGATGACTAGTCGAGGTTCACTTGGATTAAATTTCTATCATATAAAAGTGAGTCATTCAATGAATTTAAATCATTCTCCACTTAAATTCAAAAAAAATAGTTTGTGATATCTGAAATTACTAGATGGTCAAGAGGGGGGGGGGGTGAATTGTGAAAGATTTATAGCAATAAATAAAACCTAAATAGGAGTTCTAATATTTTTTATATTTATTTTTAAGGTTTTAACATGAAAATAAAGTGCAACAATGGAATCCTGTTCAATCATAATATTTCACCAAGCAAATATACTGAAAATGTAAAATGCACGCAAGAATAAAAATGATAAGAAAAAAAGTACACCGGACTTTTATAGTGGTTTGGTCAAACCATAACCTACGTCCACTCCTCAGAGTCCTCTGCTCCGGGAATTTCACTACAAGCAATAGCTCTGTTTTTGCCCCCCTTGGCAAGGCGGAGAAGCCCTTACAATACTCCCTTTCACCAACCCGGTGTGGCGGAGTGCAAAACTCTATTTTCATCCTCCTGGCGATGGCAGAGAACCTTCTCATTTTTCTTCCTCGTGAAGAAGGCAGAGTACCTCGAGGTCACGGATGTAGAAGAGCCTTCCCCTTGGAGATCCTCTCACAAACTCTTCTAGGGCCATAGGAGGAGCAAGATGCAGCAAGTTCGGAGCAACCGTGTGATCTCCCTCACAACGCTCACCTTCTCCTTCCTCTCTCAAACCCTAAAAAACTTCTCAAGAGCTCTCTCCCTTGGAATCCCTCTCTAACCACATTCACCTCTCTGATTCACACTCTCAAAACATAACTATTTTGACACCTTAAAACGAGCTCCAAAATCCCTGAAATTTCAAAGTAGCAGTTAGTATCGTACAGTACAATTTCTAATCATACAATACGATATATATATATCAAGCTTCATCCTGGTACGAAGATATACGAACAGTTCAAAATCAATCGTACAGTATGATGATGAATCATATGGTACGATCCTCAATATTACTAATCGTACAGGATGATAGCATGGACGATCAAATGTCATCTCTGTTCATTGTATTGTATGATATATATATCGTACAGTACGAATGGTCAAAATTCAAGGCATCGTCCAAGACGAATTTCGGGACGATCAAGAGTCGTCTCTGTTCATCGTATAGTATGATCTACATCGTACTGTAAGACGAGGAAAAACCAATGGATCGTCCAAGAAGATCTCTGGGACGATCAGAATTCATCTCTGTTCATCGTATTGTACGAACTGGTTTGTATAGTACGATATTCAATTTTAAATTGAGCCTTGAATTATTCCACTAATCACGGGGTAATTTAAGTAAGTATTTAAAATAAATCATACAGTACGAATTACTTCGTACAGTATGAACGGAGTAGAAAATACTTACTTAAGTTAATTTGACGGCTACGATTTTTGGATTTGAACATATCGTACAGTACGATTGTGATTCATACAGTACGATCTATTCACAGAATCGTCCTACAAGCTCAGATCATACGGTACGGCATAAATTTATACAATACGATCTACAGAGAAATAAAATCTCCAAAATTTTCTTTTAAAAAACCCTCTCCCCCTGTATGTGTGCATGGTTGCTCAGACTTTTATGCATTTTATGGCCAGACTCAAGAAAGTAAAAATAAAATAAATTACAAAATACATTATCAGACTCATACTCCTAATCTACCCATTCTTGAGTCTTCCTGTCGTCCTGAGTAGCTTGTGATCTTCCTGAAATGTTAGTACTCACGGACAATAGCAAACAACATAATATTCAATGAACAGATAATTCAGATGACATTATTTGTCATCATCAAAATCTCAAACTCGGGGTCATGGGTTGCAACAATCTCCCCCTTTTTGATGATGTCAAATAATGTTTGTTGTAGGCAAATTTGAAGAACTTTTTTAATTTTTATTTTTACTTTTTTGAAATAGAAATGCAATAAAAAGAAAAATGTAGTACGAGATAAAAAGAAATACATTTAACCATAGAACAAACCACAACAACCTTCTCCCCCTTTTGACAGCACCAAAAAGAGGAGCAATCATTATGAAAGAGAAAAAAAAGAGAAAAACTACAATACAAAGATAATTTAAAGCAGAGAATCCTGATCAGTTGGTGGTGGAGGTGGGTGTGGTTGAAAATACTAAAGGAGAGCGTCAAATCAGTTATCAATAGTGGTGAAGCGTTCCCCAAGCCATTGCATGTCAGTCACGTGTTGCTGATGTTGCTCTTGAATTTGAGTATCGAGACGAGTCTGAAGTTGGTCGAAGCATTCGACCAAATCATCGTGAAGGTGTGCTGGTGCAGGTGCTCGGGGTGGTGCATGTCATCGTGGACGTGCTTGAGGCTGACGTGTCTCATACAGTACAAAGTGGAGGTATCGTACTGTACGATGTTCAATAATGTTGTACTAGATGGACTTGAATGATTGCCAGCTGTATTGTACAGTACGATGATTCAATGTCAAATTTGGCTGTTTTGTGTGGTGAGTGAGTGTGTGATGATCAGGAGCGACCCCTTTGTTTATGCATTAATGTCAATGACACCTAGTCTAGTTCTCAAGGTGCTGAAGGTGTCAAATGCTAGTGGTTTTGTGAATATGTCAGCCAATTGATCCTCTGTAGCGATGTGATGTGATTCTATATTCCCTTAGCAACGTTATCTCTTATAAAATGGTGTCTAATGTCAATGTGTTTTGTTCGAGAGTGCTGAATTGGGTTCTTAGAGATGCAAATTGCACTTGTGTTATCTCACATGATTGAAATGGTTCCTATATGTAGGCCAACATTAAGAATTTGTTGTTTTAACCATAGTATTTGTGCAACGCAACTTCCTACTAATATATTCTGCCTCAGTTGTGGAAAGGGCTACTGAGTTTTGCTTCCTACTGGACCAAGACTAATGATTATCCTATGAATTGGCAGGTACCAGAGGTGCTTTTCCTATCTATCCTACATCATACAAAATCAAAATCTGAGTACCCTAAGATTTCAAAGGAAGTGTTATGCCTAGGATACCAAATTCCTAAGTTCGAGGTGCCTAGTAGATATCTAAGAATTCTCTTGACAGCAGTTAAGTGAGACTCTTTCAGATCGGCTTGAAAACGGGCACAAAGGTACACACTAAACATTATGTCCGGTCTACTAGCAGTTAGGTAAAGAAGGGATCCAATCATTCCTCTATACTTTTTCTGATCTACTGACTTTCCACTGGAATCTTTGTCTAATTGAATTGTAGAGCTCATTGGGATGTTCATGGGTTTTGCATTCTCCATTTCATATTTTTTCAAAATGTCTTTAATGTACTTTGCTTGGCTAAGAAATGTTCCGTTCATCATTTGTTTTACACTAAAGCCAAGAAAGTAATTTAGTTCTCCCATCATGCTCATTTCAAACTCATTACTCATTATTTTTGAAAATTCATCACACAAGTTTTTATCCGAAGATCCAAATAAGATGTCGTCCACGTAAATTTGAATAATGAGAATTTCTTCTTTAAATTTTTGTAGAAAGTGTGTAGTGTCTACACTACCTTTTACAAATCCTCTATCCAGTAAAAATAAGCTAAGTCTCTCATACCAGGCTCTAGGTGCTTGCTTTAATTCATAAAGTGCCTTTTTTAATTTGAATACGTGATTTGGAAATTGTAAACTTTCAAATCCGGGGGGTTGCTCAACATAGACATCTTCCTTAATTACCCAGTTCAGAAATACATTCTTTACATCCATTTGATATAATTTAAAGTTCTTGAAGCAAGCAAAAGCTAAGAGCACTCTTATGGCTTCTAGTCTAGCAACAGGGGCAAAGGTTTCTTCAAAGTTTATTCCCTCAATTTGGTTGTACCCCTTAGCTACTAATCTTGCTTTATTCCTTATTATTGTTCCTGAATCATTCACCTTATTCGTGAAGACCCATTTTGTTCCAACAATACTTTGTTCTTTAGGTCTCTTGACTAACTCCCAAACATCTTTCATGGTGAATTGGTTTAGCTCTTTTTGCATTGCTAGAATCCAAAATTCATCTCCTAAGGCTTGATCTATACTTGTAGGTTCCATCATAGAGATGAATGCTGAATGACTAACCTCTTTCCTAAGTCCATGCCTAGTTCTTACATCTTCTGAAGAGTCTCCTAAAATTAACTCTTTAGGATGACTAGAAGAATATCTCCATTCTCTAAACAAATCTTCCTGAGGTTCTACCTTTTCTCTTAAGGTCATAGTCTCTACTCCTTGAATTGCCTCTATTTCATCATCTTCAATTCTATATTCAGAGGGCTTATCTGATTCATCAAATACTACATGGGTGGACTCTTCTAATACTAGGGTTCTCTTATTAAAGATTATATAGGCCTTACCTACAGATGAATAACCTAAGAAGACACCCTCATCAGACTTGGGATCGAATTTTCCTAAGGGATGTTTTCCATTATTCAAGATGAAGCACTTGCACCCAAAGACATGTAAGTGTGAAAGGTTTGGTGTCTTACCCTTAAGGAGTTCATAAGGAGTTTTGTTCAGCTTTGATCAAATGTTTACCCTATTTAAAACATAACACGCTGTGTTGTCTGCTTCTGCCCAAAAGTATCTAGGAAGGGTGTACTTCGCTAACATTGCCCTAGCGGCTTCTACTAAGGTTCTATTCTTCCTTTCTTCTATACCATTTTGTTGAGGTGTTCTAGGGATTGAGAAATTGTTTTCTATTCCTATCTCTTGACATAATGATTCAAATCTATCATTTTGAAACTCTCCACCATGATCACTATGGATTGTTGAGATCTCACAACTTAATTTTCGTTGAATCCATACGGAGAATACCTTAAATTCCTAAAATGACTCATTCTTATGTGCTAGGAATCTTACCCAAGTGAATCTGGAGAAGTCATCTACAATCACAAATCCATATTTTTTCCCACCTAGGCTGGCTGTACTAACGGGTCCAAATAGGTCCATGTGTAGGATTTCTAATGGCCTAGATGTGATCACATCTCTGATTGAATGAAAGGATGATTTGACTTATTTTTCTAGTTGGCAAGCCTCACATAAATGGTCCTTTGTGAAATCTAACTTAGGTACGCCTCTAACTAGGTTTTTTTTAGTGATGTTTCTAAGAGTTTTCATACTAGCATGGCATAGTCTCCTATGCCATAACCACGACTCATCAACTATTGTTTTCAAACAAAATGAATTTGAACTATCAATGCAATCAAGGTCTAACATGTAAACATTGTTCATTCGTTTTTCTTCTAAAACTAGTTTATTATTTAAACTAATCAGGCATTTATCATATAGAAATTTAATATCAAAACCTTTGTCACACAGTTGACTAATGCTAAGTAAGTTATGCTTCAAATTATCAACTAGTAAGACATTTTCAATTAAAAAGTTTTTAGCATTACCAATAGTACCTGAGCCTATCACTTTCCTGGTAGTGTTGTCTCCCAATGTTACTTTGCCTTCAGTTCTGGTCTCCAGTAGGATGAACTTCTTCATATCTACAGTCATGTGTTGCGAGCAGCCACTATCCAGGTACCACATGCTCTCACTAGGTCTTTTGTGAGAGCATCCCTACAATTTCATTCAAAGATTAGATTTGGGAACCCAAGTGAGTTTGAGTTCCTCCTTATGCTTGCATGAATGAGATGTATGCATGTTATGCTGTGATGGATGCAGTTTAGGTCTCCATACTAAGTGTGTCCTACTGTAAATTGTGCATGTGCGGGCTATGTGACCTAGCATGCCACAAGAGAAGCACCTAACACCAGGAAATGGGTTTACTAACCTATGTGGGTGGTGGTGCCTCTTCCTAAGGTTATGTGATGCATGCTGTGTTGGGGGTTGACTAGGTTGGGCTAATGTGAGTGATGCAATTTCTTTTTCTAATTATTTGATTCTTTCTTGAAAAGTGTTGTTTTGATATGTTAATCCATGAACTTCTATTAATAACAAATGCTCACTGTGATCTACTTCTAATGCAAGTTTGTCTAATCTATGAAAAGCCTCTTCTAGTTCAACATGAGTGGTTTTCAAGGTTTCATGCATTTCAGTTAGTTCAATATGCTTCTTTTTTAATGCATCATACTCATCAAGAAGTAGCATATGATCTCTATCTAAATCATAATTTTCCTTAAACAACTTAGCATGCTCGGTTTGTAAAGAACTAAATTCAATATTAAGCTTGGCATGCATCTTTTTCAACTTCCTATATGAGTCATGGATATTCTCAGAAATAAGTAACAATTCTTCATATGAAAGTTGACATACCTCATCTTGATCCAGTTGATCAAGGTTATCATTAGCCATAAGACACAAATTTATTACCTCCTCCTCTGCTTCTTATTCTAACGATTCTGAGGCAGAGTCGGCCCAAAAAGCTTTTTGTGTATTCATTTTTCCTTTCTTGTATTTGGCTTTATCATCACCTTTCTCCTTAGCTGGTTGGCTCTTTAGATTGGGGCAATCAACTCGAAGGTGACCTGGCTTCCTGCACTCAAAATAGATTGTATCATATGAAGCTTTATTAGACTTCAAGCTTTTACCTTTATTCCAGCTGTTCTAATGACACTTCTATTTTCTCTTCAGGAAGTTCTTGAACTGTCGGGTCATCAGTGCTATCTCATCCTCTTTCTCTCCTACAGAGCTTTCACTTTCTAAGTTATTTGCTTTTAACGCTACCGTTCGCTCCTTTTTCTTTTCACCTGCATCACTTTGTCTCTGACTCACTCCTTGTTCGTATGCAATGAGTGACCCAAGGAGATTATCAATAGAATAAATGTTAAGATCTTTAGATTCAGTGATAGCAGTTATCTTTGCATCATAGGAACTAGGTAAGCATCTAAGAATTTTATTAACTTTCTCATAATTTGAAATCTCTCTACCTAATGCATGCAAGGATGTCATGATTTGGGTGAACCTAGTGTACATGTCAGATATTATTTCGCTAGGTTTCATATGGAAGAGTTCATAACCATTTAATAAAATGTTAAGCCTAGATTGTTTTACTTCACTTGTTCCTTCGTATGTAATGCACAGTCTATTCCAAATCTCCTTACTAGTGGCACAGGTAGAAACTCTCATATAATCTTCATACTATAATGCACAGAAAAGCAATTTAAACACTTAGCATTCAATTTGGCTAATTCCCTATCATCATTACTCCATTCATTAAAAGGTACAGGAGTTTTCAATCCATTGACAGTTTTAAAAGGTGCAATATATCCATCATTCACTAACATCCACATGCGGTAATTAATAGATTATAAAAAAGTAGACATTCTAATTTTCCAGAAATCAAACATAATGTTATCAAAAAGTGGTGGACGGGTTTTTGAATAATTCCTCCGCGGTGTTATGATTACGAAAATGCGACATGATCATTTTTTTTCAAGGTTTTCTAAAACACTATTTTTGAAAACAGGCTCTGATACCAAATGAGATTACTAGATAGACAATAGGGTGGATGAATTGTGAAAGATTTATAGCAATAAATAAAACATAAATAGGAGTTCTAATATTTTTTATATTTTTTTAAGATTTTAACATGAAAATAAAGTGCAACAATGGAATCCTGTTCAATCACAATATTTCACCAAGCAAATATACTGAAAATAAAAAATGCACGCAAGAATAAAAACGATAAGGAAAAAGCACACCGGATTTTTATAGTGGTTCGGTCAAACCATGACCTACGTCCACTCCTCGGAGTCCTCTACTTTGGGAATTTTACTACAAGCAATAGATCTCGTTTTGCCCCCCTTGGCAAGGCGGAAAAGCCCTTACAATACTCCCTTTCACCAACCCGGCGTGGCGGAGTGCCAAACTCTATTTTCACCCTCCTGGCGACGGCAGAGAACCTTCTCGTTTTTCTCCCTCCTGGAAAAGGCAGAGTACCTCGAGGTCACGGATATAGAAGAGCCTTCCCCTTGGAGATCCTCTCACAAATTCTTCTAAGGCCATAGGAGGAGCAAGATGCAGCAAGTTTGGAGCAATCGTGTGATCTCCCTCACACCTTTTCTCCCTCACAACGCTCACCTTCTCCTTCCTCTCTCAAACTCTAAAGAACTTCTCAAGAGCTATCTCCCTTGGAATCCCTCTCTAACCACGTTCACCTCTCTGATTCATACTCTCAAAACATAGCTATTTTGACACCTTAAAATGAGCTCCAAAATCCCTAAAATTTCAAAGTAGCCATTACTATCGTACAGCACGATTTCTAATCGTACAGTACGATATGTTTACCAAGCTTCATCTTGGTACAAAGATGTATGAACAGTTCAAAATCAATTGTACAGTATGATGATGAATCGTACAGTACAATCCTCAACATTATTGATTGTACAGGACGATAGCATGGACGATCAAATGTTGTCTCTATTCATTGTATTGAACGATATATATCGTAAAGTACGAATGGTCAAAATTCAAGGCATCATCCAGGACAAATTCCGGAATGATTAAGAGTTATCTCTATTCATCGTATAGTACGATCTACATCGTACTGTACGATGAGGAAAAACCCTGGATCGTCTAGGACGATCTCCGGGACGATCAGAATTCATCTCTGTTCATCGTATTATACGAACTGGTTCGTACAGTACGATATTCAATTTTAAATTGAGCCTTGAATTATTCCACTAGTTACGGGGTAATTTAAGTAAGTATTTAAAATAAATCGTACAGTACGAATTACTTTGTACAGTACGAACGATGGAGAAAATACTTAAGTTAATTTGACGACTAGGGTTTTTTGGATTTGAAGATATTGTACAGTACGATTGTGATTCGTATGGTATGATCTATTCACAGAATCGTCCTACAAGCTCAAATCGTACGGTATGACATAAATTTGTATAGTATGATCTATAGAGAAAGAAAATCTCCATATTTTTCTTTTAAAAAACCCTCTCCCCCTGTGTGTGCATGGTTGCTCATACTTTTATGCATTTTGTGGCCAGACTCAAGAAAATAAAAATAAAATAAATTACAAAATACATTGTCAGACTCATACTCCTAATCTACCCATTCTTGAGTCTTCCTGTCATCCTGAGTAGCTTGTGATCTTCCTGAAATGTTAGTACTCATGGATAATAGCAAACAAAATAATATTCAATGAACAGATAATTCAGACGACATTATTTGTCATCTTCAAAATCTTAAACTCAGGGTCATGGGTTGCAACAATATCTTAACTATCTATAATGCTTATGGTGTAGAGTTTTAAGATGAAAAAATTGAAACTTTCTATGAGGAGAAAGGGATTAGTCACAACTTCTCAGCCCCTATGATCTCTCAGCAGGATGGGGTAGCTGAAAGGAAGAACATGACATTAGTGGAAGCCACTAAAGCCATGATTGCTGAGTATTCACTTCCAAAATACTTTTGGAAAGAAGTGGTGAATACATCCTATTATGTGTTGAATAGGGTGAATGTTAGATCCAAAATTAATAAGACATCCTATGATATCATTAAGGGTAGGACACCCAACATCTCTCACCTTCTTGTCTTTGGATGTAAAGTGTTTGTTCTAAATAATGGGAAGTCTTAACTTGGAAAGTTTGACCCAAAATCTGATGAATGAGTATTCCTAGGTTACTCAAGTGTTGGGAAATCTTATAAAGTCTTCAATAAATGAGAACTAATAGTTAAGGAGACCACTCATGTTGTGTTTGATGAATCTGATAATTCTGGAGGGTCTTGGGTTGAAGAAGAGGAGGTTATAGAAGTCACCCAACGATTAGAATATGTAAATCTAGAGGAAAGGGCAGAACTTGGAAATATTTTTCCTAGAGAATGGACATATTCTTTTATTCATCCTAAAGAACTGATCTTAGGAGACCCTTATGAAGGTGTTAGAACTAGGCATGGACTTAGAAAAGAAGTTAACCACTCTTCCTTCATCTCAATGATTGAACCCACTAACATCAATCAAGCCATTTTTGATGTATTGTGGATCTTAACCATGCAAGAGGAATTAAACCAATTTGTTAGGAATGATTTTTGGGAGCTAGTTGAAAAACCTAAGGGCCAAAGTGCAGTAGAAACCAAATAGGCCTTTAAGAATAAAATGAATGGTTCTGGTGTGGTGGTTAATTAGGAATAAAGTAAGATTGATGGCTAAGGGTTATAATCAAATTGAAGGGATTGATTTTAAGGAGACTTTTACCCTTGTAGCTAGATTGGGAGCAATTAGAGTGCTACTAGCCTTTTCCTGTTATAAGGGATTTAAGCTTTTCCAAATGGATGTCAGGAGTGCTTTTTTAAATGGGGTAGTAAAAGAAGATGTGTTTGTAGAGCAACCCCTAGGCTTTGAGAATTCTCAATTTTCAAATCATGTTATCAAATTAAAAAAGGTATTGTATGGTTTAAAACAGGCACCCATGGAATGGTATGAGTGGCTTAGCACGTTCTTAATGGAAAGGGAGTTTGTTAAGGGGAGTGTAGACACCACCTTTTTTCTGAACAGAGTAGGAGGTGAATTGCTCATTGTCCAGATCTATATTGATGATATACTTTTTTTATCTTCTGATATAAATTTATGTAATGATTTTTCTAAAATAATGAGTAAGAAATTTGAGATGAGTATGATAGAAGAATTGTCCTACTTTTTGAGGTTTAGCATAAGACAAATGGATAATGAAACTTTTCTTAATCAATCAAAATACACAAATGACATCCTGAAGAAATATGAAATAAAAAAAGCCAAGCCAATAAAGACTCCCATGAGCTCCAATGCTCAATTAGATAATAACTCAAATGGAAAATCAATTGATCAAAAGAAGTACAGAGGAAAAATTGGATTGCTCGTTTAATTGACATTTAGCATACCTTATATAATATTTAGTGCTTGTCTTTATGCTAGGTTTCAAGCTGATTGAAAGGAATCCCACCTGACTGCAGTAAAGAGAATATTTATATATCTCTTAAGAATCTAAAACTTAGGAATTTGGTATCCAAGGCATATCACTTCTTTTAATATTATAGTATATTCTAATTCAGAATTTGTAGGGTATAGGGTGAATAGAAAGAACACCTCAAGAACATGTTAATTCATAGGATAATCCTTAGTCTCTTAGTCGGGCAGAAAACAAAGCTCAGTTACACTTTCCAATATTGAAGCTTAATACATGACCTTAGGAAGTTGTGTGGACCAAGTCCTTTGGTTAAAATAATAGATTTTAGATTTAGGATTACCTGTAGGCACAATGTCAATTCTATGTGATACTACTAGTGTCATCTGCTTTTTCAAAAATCCTATCCAACATTCTAGAAACAAACACATTGTCATAAGAAATCACTTTATTAGGGACCATATTACTAAAGGAGACATTGAGATACACCATGTAGCAACTGAAAACCAATTAGCTGACTTTTTTTATTAAACCACTTGCCTTTAAAACTTTCAACATCTTAAGGATCAGATTAGGTATCATAGACATAAATGCATGAACTTGATGATTACTAAAATCTGGATTTTCTATTTTCTGATCTTTCTTTTATTTTTGTTTACATATTTTCTTTTATTTATATGCTGATGTTTTCTGTATTTCATTTCTATGTTATTTTCCCCTTCAGATTTTAGTCACTACTGGAATGACATGTTTACCTTGCTTTTATTTTTGAAAATTTGTAAATAATGAGTGACATTCCTAAATCAATTAAAGAAAGAAACACCGTTGATTATTTTCTCCTCCTCTAACTCATTTAGCAGTGTAATTTTCTTTTTAAAGAAAAAAAAATTATTTTAAATGAATAATTGGACTTAGAAATTGAGATATTTTCTATCTTCTTATAGTAATCTATCTCATATGAATAATATTCAAAATCATAAAATCACTTTCAAGCTTTCTTGATCATGTTGTTATATTTATCATATGAATATGATTCTGCTTTGTGGTTTACTCATCCTTATATTAGAGAGTGAGTTTTTCTTCTCTATTATCTAGAAGATATTTTCACAACTGAGAGTCATTAAAGGTTTCAAAAGGGAGCTAGCTCGAAAAAAAATGATAAGAGGCATAAAATGAACCCAAAAAGAAAAACGAGAAAGATGTGCAATGATCTCCAAAAATTTGAAAGATACACAAAGTGTATAAAAAATTAAAAGATGCGTAAAGTTCGCCAAATGATTGACAATATGTATAAAATGAGCCCACAAGAAATCAAGCTTCCTTCTCTTTCAAACCTTTAAATCTTAGAAGAATTTGTTTGTCACTTGATATCTTCAATCACTTGATTTTTTAAACTCATGATTTTGACTAATTATTTTGTTATATTATTCTATTGGATATATTTTTTGCAATGAAGTTTTGAACGGATCACTTTTCTTATATGATTTTTTTCTTAGTTAGATCTTCATTTTCAAAAGATAATTTATCCTATCAGGAGTCTGGGCTGGGGTTAACAGGATCAGTTGTTATATCATTTTTTGAATTTCGATGATGTTAATTCATTTTTCTTATAAATTTTTTTAATCCAATCACAAAGGAAATTTATCATTTTAAAGTATTAATTAAAATTTTTGTTTTTATTCTCTTTTTATTATTTTTATCATCTTTTGATTGTGTTTTTTTTTGGTTTTTTTATTATGTGTTACTAAATTTTTATCTTTTGGGACCTCTTCTGATCATCTTTATCCATCACTAAATGATCAATTTTTTATTCACATCATCATGGACGATTTTCCTATCATCCTAGACGATATCATCAATACACTACTCATCATCCATTCATTGGTTGATCTGACTCTATTATTTATTATCATCCTGAATGATCCACATCGTTCTGGACAATATGATAGAATTCTAACCAATTACTGGTGATCATCCAGGATGATCCACCTGTTCATCCTGGACAATCCACATGGAAAAAAGGTTAAATATTTTAAATTCATCCAGTACAATTCATTATTATCAATCATCCTAAATGATCAACCTGTTCGTCCTGGACGATCCTTACAGTAAAAAATTGTACAGGCTAACTACCCGAGATAATCTCCTGTGTCTAATCATTCTGGACGATGTCTGATCTTCCCAAATGATATGACTACTTTTTTGACCAATCATCCTTGACGCAATTATTGCTCCTGATCATCCTGGATGATTCCATGATTATCTTGGATGATTTGGCCAACTCTTTATAAACAACTAATTAGAATAGTTTTCTTCACTCCAAATCCTTTAAATCCTTCTCTCTTTCAATCAATCTCTCAAAATGGTTGGTGGAAAGCATTCTAGGATGCTTACTAGAAGCTCTTTGAGGGCAACTGTAGACCCTCTTCACTGAGACAACATATCAGGTTGCTTATCTCTAATACAAAATGGTAGGGATTACATCCTCCAAGATTATCAATCCCTGCACAATTATTTATCCAGTGTTAGATTTATTTGCTCACACTACCCTTACTTTCATTCTAACCCTTGCATTCCCATTCTACTCTAAACTTCTGTATGAATTCTTCATCATCCTTTTAATTAACTCTACCTACACTACACTCCAATCTTATGCCAATAAGAGACCTCTAGAAATCACTTATCAGGTCTATCATGAACTTCTTAACCTTTCCACCACGAATAACAAACTTCACATTGTAGCTTTAGATCTAAATTTCAGTTGGAGCCATGTTAATCAATATTTTAGACACACCAATGCCACTTTTCATGATAGTGCCTCTAGTTCTTAAGTAAAAGATTCTAGGACAATCCAACATGTCATTCGCACTTCTATAATTCCAAAAGCTGGTGACCGTATTCACATTACTCATTTACTCTCCCTCACCACCTTTTATATCATGGCTCATAGAGAGCTCAATACTACTGATCTTCTTTTTCAATACATTAAACACTTGAGTAGTATTAGGGATCCTAGAAATAAGAGGAAACCAAATCTAGCCCTTGGTCACATCATTGCTTATGTTTTTTAGACTAAATATAATCTTCAGTATCCTACCCCACTAAACTACTAACATGCATTCTACACTAATAGCTCTTTCTATGTCCTTCACAGGACTCGTCTCCATCTGAAGCATCAGGAGACTAAGGGAGCAGAGGAAGAAGCTATTTCTGAACCTGTTCCAATCTGCTAGCAGTTACAGCTGGATCAGCTGGTGGACAGATTGACCAGTGGGAGGCTAGGTTTGACTCCTATGTAGTTACACATTAGCAGCAACATGCAGTGGATGTTGACCACTTTAATGCCTATGTAGCCCAACAACAATAATATCATGACCAGGATATGGCCTGGTTTAAGGAGCAGTTTGCTTCCATTCACAGTCTTTTTCAACCACCACCACCACCTCCTTCACCTGATCAGGGTCCTTCATACCTGTAGATTACTTGGTGTTTTTTATTTGATGTTTGTACTAATGTTTTTTTATGTCATATATTCTTTTTAGTGATTGTTTTTTTGTTTCCTCCTTTTTGTGATGTCAAAAAGGGGTGTAGTCTTAGTGTTATACAGTTTGCTTACTTTGTTAATGTTGTATTGTTTACTTGCTTTAGTAAAAATTACTTTGCTTTGCTTATTTTATTCTCCTTTATTTTGGGTTTCATTTAAAAAAAATTAAAAAAATGTGATTTGAAATGTTCCAGCAATAATGTTTGCCATCATAAAAAAAGCGGAGATTGTTACAAATATGGACCCAAGTTCTATGATTTTGATGATAACAAATATTATTGCTCTTTGACTATTGCTTTTCTTGCATATCAACTTTATTTACTCAGCTCACTAACCTTTCAGGTCCATAAGTTCACTTGGAATGTCAATCAGCTCAAGATCAAGTAGACTAAGATTTAGTTAGTATGTAATTTCTATTCAAATGTAACTTTTACCTTTTCTTGAGTCAAATTTACTTTGATGGATCCTGAAGCTAAGTAACTTTGCACACACACACTCAGGGGAGAAATTTAGTGAGTTATAGTTTTCTTGTTTTTCTAGTTTTTGATCATATCATACATGATGATTTCATATCGTCCTGGATGATATGTAAAAAATAAAAATCCTAATTAGGGCATTTGGGTCATGTAAACTTACTTATGCAAATTGTCTTTGATGATTCTCCCATCATTCTGGATAATATGCTCAAATAAAAAATACTCAGCCGCCAAACTCATTTAGGTAAGATTTTATTTTTAGAATTTTATTCTAATCCTGCAGGACGATCCCATATCATCCTAAACAATTCATTACAATCATGCCTAAATTGGTTAGATGATTGAGAAAATTAATTAAGATTAGATTGATCGATCATATTATCCTGGACGATCGCATGATCGTCCTGGATGATTAGTAAGAAAAATCTTAGTCTTCTCCCAAATCTCCTGAACGTCCTAAACTATCAGCTGAACGATCAGTTATATTTCTTCATCATCCAGATGTATTTCCTAGATGACCCAAACTATCTGTTGGACAATAATCACTAATTTTGAACTAATTATATAGGATGATCCAAGCATCGTCCAGTAGGATGATCCAAGCATCATCCTGGGCGATCAATTATATTTCATCAACATCCAGATGTATCTCCCGGACAACCCAAACTATATGTTGAAAGATATTGTATGATGTTAAACTAATTATAGTGGATGATGTCCACATCATCCTGGATGATCAGAACAAATGTTGTGTTCTAATCGTGCAATAAAACCAGATCATCCTGACTGGAAGGGTTGAATTACACTAATCGTACAATATGATCTATCGATCGTCTTGGACAATCTTTGACATCAAGTTGAAATTTAGGGCTATTTTTATGGCCTTCTTTATAAGATCTATCAATTGCTAATATAAGCATCTTTTGCTGTTGTCCAGACCTGAGAGAGCTTAGAGAAGGAGAGGGAGAGCTTGGGGGGGAGAGAGAGAGAGAGAGAGAGAGAGAGAGAGAGGATCTTGTGAGGGGGAGTTTGTGAGTGTTCACAAAGGTTGCTCCAACAAGGATTCAAGTCATCTTCTCCAATCATCGTCCCTGATTCCTTGGTGTCTTCAAGGAGGTCTTCATCAGCACTAGACCAAGGTTCTCTGCCAGCTTTAAAAGGAAGCAAAAGGAGTTGGGGTTCTTTACCTTCTTCAGAAGGAAACAAAAGGAGTCTGGATTCTCTACCTCACTAAGGTTGGTGAAAAGGATTTTGTAAAGGCTTCTCTACCTTATTATGGGAGCAAAATGAGAGTCACTATGGTTTTAGTGCAATACATGGAGGAGAGGCTCCGGGGAGGGGACGTAGGTCAAGTTGACCAAACTACTATAAAATCTGGTGCGTTCTTTCTGATTATTTTCCATACTTTATTTTTATTGCGATTAACTGCTTGGGTAAAATCTTTGATTAGACATTTTGATTATTAGTTTAATTTAATTCCACTAAAAGATATAAAAAAGATTGACTTTTAGTTAAACAAATTTTAAATATTCAATTCACCCCCCTCTTTGTTAGCCTTGGGACTAGTTTATAAGGGTTTAACAACCCTAACAAACTTTCACAAAATGCAGTCTTTTTTATCCAATTAGAAGGGAACTATCAAAATAAGATTAATGACAAAATCAAGCACCACCTCAAAATGGTAATCCATATTCCACTTACCATCATTAATAAAATTAGGAACTTTACAAGCGCTAGTAGTATGAGTATTAAGCAAATTATCAATAGAAGATATCCAACCAATTATTTTGCCAAAAGAAAATGTCTCCCAACCCCAAGCCCATTGAATAAAATTCTCAGCATCCCATTTAATGGAATACAATCTCTTCCAAATAAAAGAGTCCCCTTTTTAAAAGAACCCATGAGAAGGTGCTTGCCAGCATAAGACTTAGTAGTCACGAACTTATCCCAATGGATTTTCTTAGTCATAAAATTAAACCAAAGTTTATAAGAAAATCCAAGAGCCATGTCACTTAAATTCTTAAGACCAAGCTTGCCTTCATCTTGAACACCAGAGCAATTATTCCAAGAGGCCCAATAAATAGAAGACTTCCCCTCCTTAGCTCCCCAAAAAAACTAGTGTAAAATTCTTTCAAGCCTTCTACAAATAGTCATGGTGGGATAAAGCGTATGAAATAAATAGATAGGAATATAACACAAAACACTCTTGATTAACACTAATCTACCACAAAAGAAAGAAAATTAAAAGCCCAAGTAGAGAGTTTTTTTGAATAGTAGAAAAAAAGTCTCCAAATAAATATGATATCATCATGCCCTTAAAAAGGGGAGTTCCTAAATACTATAGAGGTAATTGCTTGTGCATATATCCAAACTTGTTCTGAATAGAACTAACCCTTTGACTAGAAATAGACTTCACTGTAATAAAGCAACTTTTTAGAGGATTAAACATTAAAACACTTGAAGTTTGAAATTGATAAAGAAATCTAAAAAGAATGGTCAGCATTTTTTTGGAACCGTTAGTAAAAATAATAAATCATCAGCAAAACTCAAATGTGAAAATGGTAAACCATTTAAGGTCCGGTACTGTAAAGTGGGGTGCTTTTTGAAATGATCATTAATACCTCTAGAAAGAAATTCCACCTCTGAAATAAACAAAGCAGAGGATAAGGGATCCCCCTGCCTAAGACCTTGGGCAGACTTAAAACAACCATGGTTCTTGCCATTAATAATAATGAAAAAGAAATAATGCTCAATACAGTTCTTAATTATTTTGATAAAACAATTACTGAAACCAAAAACATTAAACATTAAGCATGGTATAAAGAAAATCCCAATTGAGGTTATCATAAGCTTTGGTAATATCAATTTTGAAGATAGCATTACCACCAGTAATTTTAGCTTCAAAGTCTTGGACTAATTCTTGGGCCAATAAGATATTATCAAAAATAGAATGATCTTTAACAAAACCAGTTTGTTCTAAAGAGATAATTTTAGGAAGAATTAAAGCCAATATACTCATAATACATTTAGCATTTAACTTGTTGAAAAAAGAGCAAATACTAATCGTCCAAAAATCACTCCAAAAATTAGTGAAATTACTTTTGGGAATAAGAACAATGTAAGTGGAAGTAAAAAACATAGGGTAAGGATTGACCTTAAAGAAATCAATGATAGCGTTGATCAAATCCTCTTTAAGAATATGCAAAGTTTTTTGAAAGAATTTAGTCGTAAAATCATAAGGACCAGCAAAAGAATCATTGTTCATATCTTTGATAACCACCCGAATTTCTTTGGCAGAAGGAATTTTAGTAAGCATATTATTATCCTCCTCAAAACAATAGAATGAATGAAAGAGAAGTCCACATTCAACATCGGATTAAAGTCCTTGTTAAACACATTTTTAAAAGAAACAATACCATAATGATAAATTAAATCAAGAGAATCAATGTGAGACCCATCAGTCTTAATGATTTTGTGAATAAAACTAGCAACCTTCTTATGTTTGGCAATATTTTGAAAAAAATTTAGTATTCCTATCTCCCTCAACAACAAGTTTAGAAGCAGCTTTTTGTCTCCAAAAGACTTCTTCTTGCATTTGAAGTTTAAATAAAACATTCTTGTAATCATTAAGTAAGGAAAGGTTTTACACAGTAGGAAGCATATAATTATTATCAACCAAAGCAACTTGATTCTCAACATGCATAATATTAGAAAATAAGTTCTTGAACACAACTTTATTCCATCAATTCAACTTCTGTTTAAGCCTTTTGAGTTTAAACCAAAATCTAGTCATACCAAAAATTTTATCATAAGGAAATAAAGGGCATGCCAATTTCTTTCAACAATATTAAGAAAAGATTCATGAAGAAGCCACATGTTTTGAAATCTAAAAGGAGATTTAATACTATTATGCTACATAGAAATATTTAAAAGCTAAGGAGAATGGTCTGATAAGGTTCTAGATAAATGCTCAATGTGTGAGCACCAGTAAAGTTAGAAATCCAACAATTATTAAAAAGAATGTGATCTAAGTACTGCCAGATAGTAGATTGATTCTACTTAAAAGCATGGTCATTAAAACCAATATCATGCAAATTAGCATTTAAGATCATATCATTAAAGTCTTCCATAGCTTGAAAATTGGGAGGATTTCCACCCACCCTCTTAGAAGCATTCGAAATAGAGTTAAAATCACCACCAATCATTCAAGATTCCAAAATATTATTAGAAAAATATTATATTTGAGACCGTAAAATTCTCCTGGTAATCATAGAATAGGAAGCATAAACAAATGAAGCAAAATAAGAAAATTAAAGAAACTTAATTCTAGTAAGAACCACTTGAGGATAGTCATAGAGAATGCTTAAATTAACCCAATTTTTCCAAAATCCAAAATTTATTAGAAAAATTACTAAATGATAAATCAAAACCCAACTTAATATGAATAGAATCCAGTTTAAAAGAAGAAATTAAAGGTTTGAGAAGAATCAAAATGTTAATGTTATGAATCCTGCATAAATTTTTTTCCTTTATCCAAAGAAGAGAGATTACCCACACCTCTAATATTCTAAATGACGGCTTTAACCATTAGAATAAGAAGGAGTAGAAGCTTGAGTAACTCTAGATGATTCACCATCTGAGATTTTAATGTTTTTATTTTCCTTCCTACCAACTTTTGTATACCCACTTTCAGTATTATTTGCAATTTGATTAGTGGGTGGAGATAATAAGGAAACATCATTTATACATCTAGAATTCCTAACTAGATATCCATTCTTAGTAGGTATGAATTCTCCTTCCTCAATATATTCTTCCTCTCTAACATCCTCACTTTCCCAATTGTTTCCTTTCATATGATTTGAGTCACACTGATTTTGTATTAGACCACCCCCTTCTTCTTTATTGTTTGAAATCATTTCCATGTTCTCAATTTGAATCACCTCCTTTAAGGGCATGCTAGAGTTAACCATGTTTTCAACTCCTAAATCAATTTATTTTCTGGTAAACAGCAAGCCTCAAACAATTTTCTCACCCCAACTCTTCCTATTCCTCTTTTCTCCAACTCATCCTCTAATATTATTGTCAATTAGTGGTGGTGTTTGTGTTGTTTCATTGTATTTTTTTTACTATTATTATTTAGTGGTTGTACTATTTGTTTGATTTTAGTAAAATTTGCAATGTTAAGTTTACACTGTTTTCCTTCACATTATATTTCATTTAACTACTTAAGTAAAATTTTCTACCAAATGTTCTCCATCATAAAAAAGGGGCAGATTATTATGAATTTGGATTCAGGAATTATAATTTTGATGATAGCTAACATTTCTGACACTTCTATTTTTTTATATTATTGCCTTGCCTACTAACGCTTCAGGTTCACAAGGTCAATTGCAATTCAAGCCAGATCAAGATTAGGTAGATTAGGATTGAGTCATTCTATAAGTGTACTTGAAGTGTTTTTACATTTTCTTGAGTTAAATATAACAAAGTGGGTCCTGATGCTAAGTAATCTCGCACACACACACTCAGGGGGGGAATTTTTGCCTGTTTTAGAGTTTTTTATTTTTGATCATATCATTTAGGATGATCACAAATCATCCTAGAGTATTAGTTAAAAATAAAAACCCTAATTAAAGAATCCTGGTTACAACAGTTAAAATAAAGTAAATCGCCTTAGATGATATTAGCATCATCCTGGAAGATATGCTCAAATCAGAAAGAATCAACCGCTAACTCTTTTAGGCATGTTATTTTTTTTGGATATCATACATGACATCATCCTAGATGAAGCTTTACAATTATGCCTAAATTAGTTTGATGATTAAGGAAAGAAATTAAGGTTTGCTTTATCGATCATATCATCCTTGATGATCAGAGGATCTTCTTGGAGGAGCAGCTAAACAAACCTTAATTTCTTCCTGGATGAACATAATAATGTTTTGTACGATATGTATTAATTTGAACTAATCGTACAGGATGATCCAAGAATCGTCCGGAACGATCAATTTTTTTTTATCATCCAAACATGTAAAGTATGGCTGAACATAATAATAGTATGGAAGATATTTTATATTTTGAACTAATCGTACAGGATGATTGAGAAATCATCCTAGATAATTTGTTATTTTTTCATCATCCACACAGGTAAAGTCTGGCCAAACGGAGTGATGGTCTCAATGATATTTGATGTCTTGAACAAATCATACAGGATGATGTACCCATTGTCCTGGACGATCAGAATAAATAAACCTTCTAACCGTCCAGCCTCCCCCAGATCATCTTGCCTGATTGAGCTAAATTTTTAGTGATCATACAGGATGATCCGTCGATCGTCTTAGACGATCTTTGTTGATTAATTGCAATTTAGGGCAAATTTTAAGCCCTTTTATATAAGTGCTCTTATTTATTCTAGATGAGATCTTTTGCTGCTGTCCTGACTTGAAAGAGCCAAAAGAAGGGTGGGAACTTAGGAGAGAGAGAGAGAAGATCTTGTAAGGGGGAGTTTATGAGGGTTTTAAAAAGGTTACTCCAAGTAAGGATCTGAGTCATCTACTCCAGTCTTCATCCCTGGTTCCTTGGAGGTTTTAGAAAGGTCTACTTTAACGATTAATCGAGGTTCTCTACCTGCTTTAGGAGGAAGCAAAATGAGTCGAGTTCTTTGTCTGCTTCAGGAGGAAGCAAAAGGAGTTGAGTTCTCTACCTCACCGGGGTTAGTGGAAAGGAGATTTTGTACAGGCTTCTCCGCCTTGCTATGAAAACAAAAGGAGAGTCATTGAGCTTAGTGCAATACATAGAGGAGAGGATCTGGGGAGTGGACATAAGTTAAGTTGACCGAACCACTATAAAATTTGGTGTATTCTTTATTTTATTTTAAGTTTTAAGTGTTGATTTTTATTTGCTACAATTTTCATGTTTTTATTTCTGATGTTTTAGTTTTTTTTTTCTTTCAGTTTTTTCTTTTGGTCACTGCTGAAATGATATTTTATGCCTTTTTTTTGAAAATTTGTAGTCAATGTTTGACATTCCTAAATCAGTTAAAGGGAGAAACATCGTTCATTGTTTCCCTTCCTCTTACTTCTTTTAGCAGTGTAATTTTTTTCTAAAAAAAAAAGTTAATCTCAAATTAATAACTGAAATTTCTGATTGAGATCTTTTCTATCTTGTTATAGTAATCTATCTTATATAAATAATGTTCAAAGTCATTAAATAACTTTCAAGCTTTCATAATCTTGTCATTGCATTTATCATATGAATTTGATCATGCTTCGTGCTTTACTCTTCTTTATATTAGAGAGTGAGTTTTTCTTCTCTAATATCTGGAAAATATTCTTACAGCTGAGAGTTTTTAAAATTTTTGAAAGGGGGCTAGCTTGTAAAAATGACAAGAGGCATAAAATGAGCCCAAAAAGAAGAAAAATTGAAAAGATGCACAATGATCGCAAAAAAAATTGAAAGATACACAAAGTATATCAAAAATTAAAAGATGCGCAAAGTGCGCCAACCAATTAACAAGAGGAACAAAATGAGCCCACAAGAAAGCAAGCTTCCTTCTCTTTCAAACATTTAAATCTTAGAAGAATTCATGTGTCACTTGATATTTTCAAAGACTTGATTTTAGAATTTATGATTGTGACTAATTATTTTTGTATATTTTTTAATAAGATATTTTTTCTAGAACCAAGTTTTGAACGGATCACTTTTTCTTATCCAATTGCTTTTTTCTATTTAAGTCTTTGTTTTCAAAAGATAGTTTGCCCTGTAAGAAGTCAGAGCTAGGGTTAACATGATCGGTTGTTCTACCATTTTTGAGATTTTGAAGATGTTAACTCAATTTCTTATAATTTTTTTAATTCAATCACATGGACAATTTTTCAGATTTATGCTTTGATAAAAAAATAATTTATTTTTCATTCTTTTTCTCATTTTTATAGTCTTCTTGTTGCTTTATTTTTTTTTTTTCTATCTTTAGAGTTGTAGGGCCTTCTCTGATAATCTCTATCCATCCATAAAATCTTTAATTTTTTATCACCTCATCCTGGATGATATTCCTATCATCCTGGACTATATCTTCACACCACTCTTCATCTTCCATATGATGGCTGATATGACTTTTTTGTTTAAGATTGTCATGGACGATCCATTATCGTCCCGGATGATCAGATTTTATTTTGCTTTAATTATTTGTGATTGGCCTCGATGATCCTCATCATCCTGAATGATCTTTTAAAATTTTGCTCAATTATTGGTGATCATCCTAGAAGATCCACCTGTTTGTCATGGATGATCCACATGGCCTAAAATATTGCAAGTTCTAAATTCAGCCGGTCCGATCCATTGTTGTTGACCATCTTGGACAATCCACCTAATCATCCTGGATGATCTACCCTTTCAATGGCCATCCAGCATGACTCCTCGGGATGATTGCCTGTGTCTAATCATCCTAGACTATGCCTGATTGTCCTAGATGATATTACCGCCTTTTTTGACCAATCGTCTTGGACATCATAAATTTTCCTAATCATCCTAGATGATTCTATGATCATCCTAGATGATATGGTTATTTCTTTATAAACAGTAGGATTCAGAGTGTTTTCTCACCTTCAACCCTTTTTTTCTTCATTCCACTCACTCAAGTTCTAATACTCTTATCAATGGCATGTGGCAAGTGCTCCAGAATGTTGTCTAGAAGTTCTTCAAGGGCCACTGTTGACCACTGAGGTGGCTGATCAAGCTGCCTAACTTCACTACAAGAATGCTAGGATCACACTGTCCAAGACCGTCAACTCTCATACGCTCACTTACCC
Organism: Dendrobium nobile; assembly: GCA_022539455.1. Lineage (NCBI taxonomy): Eukaryota > Viridiplantae > Streptophyta > Magnoliopsida > Asparagales > Orchidaceae > Dendrobium > Dendrobium nobile. The sequence goes on from CM039729.1 coordinate 34,437,791, forward strand.
TGTCCTAAATCTTTCTTCTCACACCTCCCTCATCTTCATTCTTACACTCGTCTTCCCCTTCAAATCTAAACGTCTTTACAAATTTTTAGCAAGCCTTAGGATCAACTCCACCTACACTACCCTTCAGTCCAATGTAAATAAAAAATCTATAGAAATTACCTATAAGGACTGCCACAAACCACTTTACTTGTCCACTACTGGAGAAGAGGTTCACTTCTTGTCTTCAAATCTTGATTACAATTGGGCCCCTGCCAATCACCTTCTTAGAAACACTCATGTCTCCTATCATGTTGAGAAGTCTAGCACCTTACCCAAAGTTGCTAGGACAATCCAACATGTACTCTACACCTTAGTAATTTGTAAGGCTAATGATCATGTCCACACCACTCCTCTCTTTTCAATCACCACCTTTTGCATCATGGCCCATAGAGATTTCAATGCTGCTGATATTCTTTTTAGATACATTGAGCATCTAACAAGTATTAGGGATCCAAGGCATAGAAGAAAGCCTAACCTTGCCTTAGGACATATCATATCCTATGTCATGAAAATCAAATACAATCTTTAATATCCTACCCCACCTAATTTTTAGCCTACCTTCTACACCAATAGCTCCTTCCACATTCTTCACAGTACTTGTCTCCACCCGGAGCATGAGGAGGCTGAGGGAGCTGAGGAGGAAGCTGGTCCTGCACCTGCTCTGATCCACAATGACTCATAGTTAGATCAACTGGTGGAGCAGTTCGATCTGTGGGAGGCTAGGTTCGACTCTTATGTTGCTACACAGGAGTAGCAGCATGTGAAGGATGTTGCTAAATTTGATTCCTATGTGGCACACGAGCAGTAGCAGTACGACCAGCACATGGCCGGGTTTGGGGAGCAAGTTGCTACTATTTCCAGTTTCTTTCAGCCACCACCATCACCTCCTTCTGATGACCAGGGCCCTTCATACTTGTAGATTATTTTTCTTATGATATTTTCTGTGATGTTGATTAGTTTCTATTTTCTGTTATGTTTTTCCTTTCTGCTTTCCTCCTCCTTTTTGTGATGTCAAATAGGGGAGTAGTAGTAGTATTTTGGTTGTTTCATTATACTTTTTTATTACTATTATTTAGTGTTTATAACGTCTATTTGATTTTAGTAAAATTTATAATGCTTGGTTCACACTATTTCGTTCACGTTATGTTTCATTTAACTACATAAGTCAAATTTTGTACCAACTATTTTCCATCATAAAAAAGGAGGAGATTGTTGTGAATCTAGATTCAAGAATTATAATTTTGAACCCATATTCGCAAAATTTTTAAATCCAAATTTATGAACAGTAAAACCACCTGTAGGATCCATATTTTGATTTTTCAGCATGGGAGATTTATCTACATTTTCTACTTGATCACTAATAAGATTTTTCAAATGTATAGTTTCCAAGTTATCTCGAACCGCCATCGGAGCATTGTTCACCTCTAATGTAATGGCATCCTCATTATTTATAAGGTCCTTCATATCAAAAATGTCCATAGCCTTCTCCACTTTATTTCCCTTCTATCAGTTGGGATAAGCCATAAAGCATTCATTGTAAGCATGACCATACACTTTGAAATAAGAGCAAAAATTAGGTATATTTTTAAATTCAACCTTTTATAGATTGCCAGTAACTTCAGATCAATTTCACTCCTCTCTAGGATGTTTTTTTGGTGATGTTTAGTTCCACTAAAATCCTGGCCACTAAAGGTCTGGATCTATAAGCAGTGGCTTCGTCTGATTGAATGGGACGACAAAAAATGAATCCCAAAACTTGTAACACATGTGAGTTAAAAAAATATAGTCTCAAATTCAAAAACAAAAGCCAAACTGAAACTATAGGAGATTCTTCTTTAATGTCAAAATAAGGTGTCCACTTCAGTAATCTCATTTGACAGTTATTTATGTAATAAGATCCTAATATAGTCCAAATCATCAGACAATTGAATCACAACTTGTCTGGCGTCCAACAGACCGATATAAAAAATCCCAGAAAGTTTTAGATTGTCAAATAACCCTGATATAATCAATGTTTGGGCGCCTAAACAAGAACTTCCCAACCAAAGTAAACTGAAATGGTGATGCCCGTTTCAAAATATCTTCTTCAGAAACTAGCAAAGATAGAACTCCTTTAATGGAGGAACAAGTAAAAGAAAAACTAGAATCTATCGAGGAGGCCCTACTGGCAAGAACATTGCGAAAAGATTGAGTTTTAGTGGAAGAAATGTTATCTGAAGCTTCAAAAAAACCATTTTTAGTTCCGATAAAGCATGCTTGAGGAATACCCCAAGGGGTCATGACAGTCGAAGATGGCCCGCCGCCATCACAGCAAAACCACAAAGAAAACACCAAAGGCCAAAGGCCTCAAGAAGAGAAAAAATGAAAATAAACCACGAACCAAGAGAAACAAACAAATCCCCAAGAAAACTTCAGGAAAAATCATGAAGAGCATAAACCCTAACGCTAGAGCACGAGCACGCTGTAGGATAGGAGATCATCTTTTAAGCTTCAAAGGTGTTATGATTTAGTAATATGTGTATTGATGTGAACTTCATGTAATATGTTTATTGATGTGATGGGTGTTAGATTACTCTTAGGTTAGGAATGATCTAGATACTCATGAGATTTTCTATAATGGGGCATGCTCATGCATCAATAAATTAAAGGGTGGAAAATTAAAAGCTTTAAACTAACATATTTTCTGCAAGTGCTAAAAATGCTAAGCCCCTTTAAAATTAAAAGAATAGGGCCAAGTGTGGCTTTAATTTTATTTTGAGCAATGTAAATATATAACTGCTTGGGATGTGTTTTGATTAGAAATGCTTAGGATAACCATGTAGGGTGTATAAAAATTTTCTTTATATTTTTTATGCAATGTAATATAATCAAGTTGTAATGTGAAGGTTGACTTCGAAATGGGATGTCATATATCCAATTTGGAATCCAAAGAGGAGTGAATATCCCTTAGGGGAGAGTTCCTTTCCATTTGAATATTCAAGTTAGGATGCTTTGAAAATCCAAAGAAAAAAGAAAACACCCCTTCAGGGAGGAGTTTCTTTCCATTTGGATATTTGGACTCAACAAATCCAAGGAGCTCATAGAAGGACGAAGAAATGAAGATAAGGAGCATCCCATTCTCAAAGTCACTTACATCATTTTTAGGAGTATTATTCGGGTTGTTGTCAGTGCTTCCTGACTACTTTTAGTTTCTACAGACCTTAGGTTGTAAATTAAGTGGCATTTTCCACATGAACATTGAATTTATTCAATTAATTGATTTGATTTGTTTAAATTATTTGCATAGTAGAAATGCCTATTTTCTTAGGTTTCTTTCTTGCATATCGGTTTTATTTAACTTAAAATCGTCCAGAGACTCGTAAGGGAATGATTAAAATTATTTTCTACTTAAATTAAAAAACCATTTTAGGTTAACATAAAAATTCTAACGATTTAAGAAGTAAACTCAGGATCGTTGAGAGTTTACATGCATTCATATTAAAAACTTCTCTTCCTTATTAATCAACTCCCTGCCTACTGGTTATAGAAGATTACCTAACCTATTATGGTACAGTTCTATCAAGGGGATGTTGTACAATCTCTAAGATAAAATCTATTTTAATTAAATTGTTTTATATTGATTTATGAATTCAAAGGTTAATTGGCATGCATTGTATTAAAAATAAATTGTAAAGAGTACAAAATCTTAATTGCATTTTATTATCAAGCATCAATCACCCTACATAAGTCAAGGGGACACTTAGGATCTGCTCTAGACGTTGGCCTAATTCCTTTGAACTTAATTAATAGTCCATCAATCATTCATAAAAAGACCAAATTTATGGTTTTAAAGCGCCTAGGTAGTTAGCAGCTCCTTAATCCAGGATGGGGTAAGTCCAAATTTATACTACATTAGCTAGGGTTGGGTTACTATTATTTAGTGCCCAAATTAAGCTTAGGATCCAGAGTATACTCAAAATCATGAGGCTCCAACTTTGGGAATATAATCCTAACTTTCAAACAAATCGACAACTTAAATCAAAATTCTCTTTAAATTAAAATTTAAAACCCAGCATATAGGGTAGAACGGGGCATTTCTAAATTGTTTCACAATTCTAAATGCCTCTTACTTCTCTTTCTTTATCCTTCAGAATGATCTTTTCAAATTTTATCCAATCCAATTAAAACTCACTTCCTTTGATATCACTCCTTGAAAATCTCCCACAAAAATATTTTGTTATTATTTTAATCAAGAGTTTTTATAAGAAATTTAAGTTTCCTATAATGTAATTAACTACGAGGGCTTATGCTCATAGGAGATTTCAAGACCCCAGATTTAGATTTAAAATTTGATTAATATTTTGAAATTTTGAATAGGTTGTTAGACCTAATACAACTATCCCAAGGCTAACCAGGAAGGGGGGGGGGGGTGAATTAGTAATTTAAATTTCTCTTTAATACTAGAAAATTGATATAAGACTTTTAGCATAATAATTACAATTCCATAAAAAGATTTTTCAACCACAATAAACTCAAATGCAGAAAAATATAAATGTAGTAAAAAAGTAAAGATAGAAGAACACCAAATTTTATAGTGGTTCAGTTTAACTAAACCTACGTCTAGTCCATAAAGACTCCTTCTTCAAGTATTGCACTATACTAAAGTGACTCTCTTTTTGCTCCCATAGTAAGGCAGAGAAGTCCTTACAAAAACCTCTCTTCCACGAACCCCGGTGCGATAGAGTACTGACATCCTTTTTCACTCTACTGGTGATGGAAGAGTACCAACATCCTTTCTCACCCTCTTCAAGATAATAGAGTACCAACATCCTTTCTCACCCTTCTAGGATAGCACAGTACCAATATTCTTTCTCACCCACCTAGTGATAGTAGAATACCAGATCTTCTCCAAAGATCTCTCTCAAGAGCCTTCAAAGAAGTAGGACATAGATTTGAAGAACACATAAAGAGATCCTCACCTTTAGGTAACCTTGTGAACCCTTCATAATTTCCACTTGCAAGATCTCTTAAACTTCACTACCAAACACTCTCCCAAAATACTCTCTTTTTCACTCCCAAGAGAAAATTTACAGCAAGATGATTGGAAGACCAGTGGAGATAGTTTTTAGGACCCTTATATATGAAAGATAAGAAAAAAGTCCAAAAAACTAAAAATTTCAATATAAACATCTTCAAATTGTACAGTACAATCGTACTTTATACGTACGAATAGTTTAAAAATCCATGTACGATCAAGTATGAACCTGATTTCGTACTCTATCAGTCATCTCTATGAACCTGACATAGTACTACTTGAATAATTCAAAACTGAACAAGTTCGCCCGGTACGAGCACATATGAACCCATTTCGTATATTGGTTATCGTTTGTATGATCCATACAACATACAATATAAACAACTAAAACAAATCATGCTTCATTTGATACAAAAGTGAACGATCCCATTTCATACTCTGGGAGTCATTTGTATGATCCTAAAAATATATAATACGATGCATTTAAAATTGAAGATATCATTTTGTACGAATGTGGTTATCATTTGTACGATCCATACATTGTACAATATAAATAGTTCACAAAATATAAGTGTTCGTATGGGATGAACTAGTACGTGTTAAGAAGTTGCTATTTGCATGTTTTACATTCTTGCAACTTGTATAGTTTTGATGATTCCAAATATTATTGTTTTATGTGTAGTTACTCCTAATCTTTTTTGAAAGATTTATTTTTGCTCTTGTGTGTACTAACATTTCAGGAAAATTGAACTCCAGACTACTGAAGACTTCAAATCAAATTCAGCATGAAATGCATGAGATATTTTGAAATTTGAAGCTTGTATTTTTCTTTGAATTAAGTTTATGAGGGAGAGATTGTAATTGAGTGAATAAATACACTGGGGATAGTGTAAAAGGACGATGGTTCTCTGCCGCACCGGGTAGTGGTGAAAAGAGTTTTTGTAAAGGCTTCTCCGCCTTGCTGTGGGTGCAAAAGGAGAGTCACTAGTGGTATTAGTGCAATACTCGGAGGGTGCCTCCAAGGAGTGGATGTAGGTCGTGTTTTGCCGAACCACTATAAATCTTGTGTTTTTTATTTTTTGCTGCTTTTTATTTTCTGCTTTACTATTTTTAAGTTGTGGTTGAAAAACTATTTCTATAAAATTCATTAAAGTTTATTTTCGGTATAAAATATTCAAAAGAAGGATTAAATTTTAAATTACCAATTCACCCCCCTCTCCGTTAGCCGCTGGGACAAAAGCTTAGGTTTAACAACCTAATTCATAGTGAACAAGTTTCAACAAGTGGTATAAGAGCTTTGTTTCAAAATCATAAGTTTAGACTACTTTTTGATTAACGTAGATGACTACATTTAGAAATCGAAAGACACCCGAGGGTTACTCTATAACTAGACCTCCACTATTCGACAATATACCTTTTGATTTTTGGAAAATATGCATGTCTATATTTTTGCAGTCACTTGATTATCGTATGTGGATCTTAGTTCAAAAAGGGTATACAAAACTAACTAGACTAGTTAACGGAGTTAGAGTTGAAACACCTTTTGCAGACTGGACAGTAGAAGAACGTGACTTAGCACAACTAAACACCAAATGCTTGAATAATTTCTTTTGTGTTTTAAAATCAGAAGACTACATGCGGGTTCCCACTTACAAAAGTGGGAAGGATATATGGGATAGACTTTGTATAACTTATGAGGAGACTAATGAGGTTAAGCAATTTAGACTTAATATCTTGTTGCATGATTATGAATTATTTCACATGAAACCAAATGAATCCATTTTTGATATGTACACAAGATTCACACAAATAGTCACCTCTTTGCATGCATTGGGTAGGGAACTAACGAATGCTGAAATGGTTAGTAAGATTCTTCATTGTTTGCCTACTGCTAATGATGCTAAAATTACTACAATTACATAGTCTAAAGATCTAAACATTTACTCTATTGACAATCTTCTTGGTTCGCTAATTGTTTACGAGCAAGGAGTTAGCCAAAGAAAGATTGATGCAGGTGAACCACGAAGGGAGAAGAACAACACTAAAAGTGGAAGAGTCTGAGAGTGAATACTCACAACCTAGGGATGAAGACGACATCGAATTGATGATTAGACAATTCAGAAGCTTTTTGAAGAGGAAGCAGAAGAGACACCAGCATTGAAATAGAGGTAAATTTAATTGAAATGCCAAGGTTTCAAATGACGTGATTTGCTATGAGTGTAGGAAACCTGATCATATCAAGACTGAATGCCCAAAACTCAAAGCCACTCCTAGCAAGGAAAAGGTAGAAGATAAACCAATTATAAAAAAGGGCAAGAAGAAGTTTCAAAGACCTTTCTGAGCAGACTCAGCTTCAGATTCATCAGACACTAAAAAGGAAGAGGAACTCACTAATCTGTGCTTAATGGCAGATAGTCTTGATCAGTCAGATCAAGAAGAGGTATGTGACTTAACTTATGATGAACTTTTTGAAGTTTCTTAACACATGCATGATGCATATAGGAAAATAAAGAAAATGCATGCTAGTCTAAGTTTAGAGTTTGAAGAATTATAAAAGGAACATGAAATCCTTAAGAAAGATCATGCTTTAATTGACAACAACTACATGAAATAACTTGATGAGTTTGACTGAATAAAAATCATGAAAATTTAAAATCATCCTATACTGAACTTGAAAAAGAATTTAAAAACATTAAGGATGAATTTGAGAACAAAACATATCAAATCAATTATACAAATTAAATCTTGGAAGATATGAATTTGTTTTATAAATTGAAGATAAAAGCTCTCGAGGATAATAGGATACCCCCCTAGACTTAAAGATTTTACTAATCCTATTATGTATCCTAAATTTATGCAATCCATGAATAGGGGTGCAACCGAGTCAAGCCGGCTTGCGAGCCGGCTCGGACTCAACTCGATAACAGGCTCGACGAGTTGAGCTTATCGAGCTCGCGAGTCGAGCTCGAACACTATTTTGAGCTCGTTGGCTTATCAAGCTCGAGCTCAAATAGAGCACTGATCCGCTTGTAGGCTCGACAAGCAGCTCGATGGAGGAGGCTGGGAGCGGAGTTTGCTCGACAGCGGGAAAAGGAAAATGATGGGCGGGAAAAGCAAAATGATGGGTGGGAGCAGAGTTCCTCATCTCTTTTTCCAGCCCGAGACAAGTCCAAAACACCCACGAGCGTAATTCTTATCTTCTTCCTTCTCGTATTTCTTCTGCTCTTTTTTATTGTTTTATTATGGTAGTTCTTGCTCGTGAGTCCATCCTCCTATGAAATTTCTTAGTTTAAGCTCGCGGGTGTTTTGATATTCTTGGCAATTCCTTTCATGGCTGTGAAAGCCATCACGAATAGTTCATTTGGGGAGGTGCTTCATCGAAGGCTTGAGGATACAAAGAAGGATGTTGTGGAGAGGTCTTCCAGGTTCAAGGAACTCACTCAAAAAGCTAAAGAAGCAAGGTGAGTCGTTATTTGAAAGTTGCACAGTTTGCTGGTTTTGGGAACTCATTGTTGCAAAAGCTGTAGTAAATGGATTTTAGTGCAATTTTAGGACGACCATGGAGCTTGATGGTTGCACCTCAGGACGGTAGAGGCCGGAGGCTTAGAGCTCACATGCTTAGTCGGAGCTTGGTGGGACGACGGAACTCACAGCTTGGGACAACAAGCTCATGGTTTCGAGCCTTTGATTGAGTTTGACAGGATGACAAAGGTCGGAGATTGAGTCCTCGATGGTCGACGTAGCTCGAGATGACATAGTAGCCCGGAATGATGCAGCTCGACAAGCCGCTCGACTCGACTCTTTTCGTGAGACGAGTCAAGCTCGAGCTCATTTTTTGAGCTCGACTCGAGCTCGAGCTCGGTATTTGGCAGTCGAGCTCGACTCGAACACCCCCTGGCTCGAGCTCGACTCCACTCATTTGCACCCCTATCCCTGAATAGACAGATGAATGGTAGAAGACTTAGGAATCCATTTCCAAAAGTCAAATGTAATCATTATGGATTGTTTGGACATATAGCTCACACCTGTACTTTGAAGATGAAAACTTATTTGGTGTGGAGACCTAAGTTGCATAAACTTAGACATATCATACGTGCATCTGATTATAAATTGCCAAAAGGAGAACCCAAACTTGTTTGGGTTCCCAGGTCTAACATTTGATAATTTTGCAGGGTCGCTCTCACACAAGATCTTGTGAGAGCATATGGTAACTGGACAGCTGATGCTCAAAGCATATGACTGGAGATACTGCACAATTCATATCGCTGGAAGCTAGGAGTGGAGGCAAGGTTACACTTAGAGATACACCACAAGGAAGGTGATTGGAAAATATATGATTGGAAATCTTAATAAATTTTATATTGAGAATGTGTTATTGGTAGAAGGCTTAAAGCATAACCAGTTAAGTATAAGCCATCTATGTGATAAAGGATATTGTGTGAAATTTTTTCCTACAAGCTGCATATTAAGCCTAAATGGTAAATATGTTTTGAATGGTAAAAGGGTAAATAATGTTTATATGCTAGACTTGAATTATATTCAAACTCCTACTGGTTTTTGTTTGAAAATTGTATTTGATGAGTCATGGCTTTGGCATAGGAGACTTTATCATTCTAGCATAAAAAACCTTAGGAGGATTACCCAAAAAAACTTAGTGAGAGGTATACCAAAACTAGACTTTACTAAGGACCACCTTTGTGATGCATGTCAATTAGGAAAGCAAGTGAAGTCCTCTTTTCAGTCCAACAAGGATCTTAGAACTAGTAAACCATTGGAGATTTTGCATATGGATCTTTTTGGACCAGTTGGAACTGTGAGTCTAGGAGGGAAGGTATACGGATTTGTGATTATGGATGATTACTCAAGATTCACATGGGTTAGATTTTTATTTCATAAGAGTAAATCATTTGAGGAATTTAGAAATTTTTCGACTTGATTAAAAGAAAACTTGGGTGTGAAATTATTTCTATACAAAGTGATCATGGAGGAGAATTTGAAAATGAGAGATTTGAGGAATTTTATAAGGAGAAAGGAATTGATCACAACTTTTCTGCACCTAGAACCCCTCAGCAGAATGAGGTAGTCGAAAGGAAAAATATAACATTAATAGAAGTCGCCCGAGCAATGTTGTCAGAAAACTCACTTCCTAAATATTTTTGGGCTGAGGCGGTTAGCATTGCATGTTATATTCTGAATAGGGTGAATGTGAGATCTAAATTAAATAAAACACCCTATGAGTTGCTAAAAGGAAGAACACCTAATTTGTCTCATTTGTATGTTTTTGGGTGAAAGGTGTTCATTCATAACAATGGAAAATTTACCTTAGGAAAATTTGTTCCAAAATGAGATGAAGGAATTTTTGTTGGATACTCAAGTGTTGGAAAATCTTATAGAGTATTAAATAGAAGAACTTTGGTAATTGAGGAGACCACATGTTGTATTTGATGAATTTGAAATTTTGGAAGAGCCAAATATTATAGAAGATGAGATTGAGATTAACTCCCAAAAGATTGATAAAATGAATTTGGAAAAAAATTGGAAGAAAATTTAGAGATAGAAAACCCTTTGCCTATAGATTTGAGTTTTCTAAAAACCACCCAAGAGAATTGATTATAGGTAAACCTAGTGAGGGTGTAAGGACTAGACGTGGATTAAACAAAGAAGTCAATCATTCAGCCTTCATTTCAACTATAGAACCCACAAATATTGATGAAGCACTTTTGGATGAATTTTGGATTTTGGCCATGCAAGAAGAGTTGAATCAATTTGTAAGAAATAAAGTTTAGGATTAACTATAGGCACTATTCCAATTTATTGTGATAACACTAGTGCTATTTGTATTTCTAAAAATCTTATTCAACATTCAAGAACCAAATATATAGACATCAGACATCATTTCATAAGGGATCATATATCCAAAGGAGAAATTTAACTCACTCATGTTTCTACTGAAAATCAACTTGCAGACATTTTTATAAAACCTTTAGCCTTTGATACCTTCAGTGCATTAAGAACAAGGCTAGGTGTGATTGATTTGAATGCTTAATTAAAAATATTTTCTACAATATTGATATGTGTTTTCTAGTTAACGTTTTTAGTGTGCTTGTGTTTTAGTTTTGATTGAGTTTTTGTTTTCATTTTCATCATATTTTTAGTGTGCTTGTGTTTTAGTTTTAATTGAGTGCTTGTTTTTAAAAATTTTGAGTGGCAATCGTCCGGGACAAAATTTTTTCGTACAGGATGATTTGTGTTGTGTGTCAAACTGTCAAATTTTGAACCGTTTGTGTGCAATTTTTCAATTTTTAATTGTCACTTTGTCTGTACAATTGCCATGATCGTCCAGGATGAAATGTTTTTCAAATGATGAGATGATTGAATAAAGCTGTTAAATGGATAAGGTAGTTTTTAATACTATATTTCGTACTTACGAACCTTTGGTTCATCCGGACGAACACAAGTCGGTTCAATGGAGGGGACGGTTTCAACTGCCATTAAAATAATCATAAGTTCTGATCGTCCAGGGACGAACACGTGTTCGTCTGTACGATCAGTCTGGTCAAAAGTCTGTATGAAAGGACGCTTCATAAGTTGTGTGATTATGAAAAGCCATTTTATTTTGGTTGCATTCTTTCTTCCATATGAAAGTTTTTCGTACGGGACGAATATATTTCGTACAGGACGAACGCAAAATTTTGTCCGGTACGAACTGTCATTTTTTCAATAAATAGACGGGCTTTTGAACTCAACAGTCACTCTCATTTCACTTTGACTTTCAAATCCTTTCGTTCCTTTGATCCTATTAATGGCAAGTTCTAGTAAGCGTCAAAAGACTCTAGCCAAGGGTCCACCAAAGAATTCCTCTGAGAACTTTCTTTCTAAAGCCACTGAAGAATCCTTTCCTAGGTTTGTCTCCGCCAAGATCACACTCTCCAGAATTCTTGTCCAAGAACAACTAACCTTTCAGGTGATGAACTTGTTTGCTTCAACTCAGTTTGGTTTCATCCTCACCCTAGTTTATCTCTACAATAAAGAAACCTTCCACTATTTCCTTGCAAACATGTCTTTCAACTCCGGCCATATTGTCATCCATTATTTTGTCTTTAAGAAAAAAGTTGAAATCACCAAGGCTTACTTAGGAGCCTTTCTAAACTTAAGAACTGAGGGAGCTAGAGCACATACCTTGATCACCTCAACTGAATATGAATGGTATAAAATTAATAAAGTGATTAGTGGAATCAATTTTAACGAGCATATGCCTAAGGTATCCGGTCTAGTCCGTAATGCTCGTATCATTGAGCATGTTCTTAGAACTTCTATAATTCCTAAAGCTGGTGATAGGATCAACATTACCCCTCTTCTTTCTATAGTGACCTTCTTGATCATGACTAAAGAACCTATTGATGAAGCCCAACTTATCCTTGACTATCTTTATGGGCTGTCTGAAATTGGTTATGTAGAGCATAAGAGAAAGAAGAACATTGCCTTAGGACATCTAGTTGCCTACATTCTGGACAAGAAATACAATTTGGTTCATCCTGATCAAGAGTTTGAAGAACCGCTCTACTACAACGATGGATCATTTAGAGCAATCTTCAAAGAAGAACCAAGTAAAGCACATGTCATTAGTGATACTAAGGAAGAACATGAAGCTACACCTGCACCCGCCAATGAACCAAATTATCAGAATTTGGTTCAAAGATTTGATTGCCTAAAGACTCATGTTGATCAACATTTTGATCAAATTGAGACTCATCTTCAGCAGCAGGATGCACAATATCAGCATGACATGGGGTTTATGAGGGATCAGATGAATGATATTAATACAAACATGTTTATGATTAGTACTTATTTTAATATTTTTGGTGCTGCACCTTCTCCTCATCCTCTTGCAGATCAGGGTCCTTCTGAGTGACAGTTGCACTTGATTTTATGTTTTTTCTCTAGTTGGTGTGTTAGTTTTATGTTTTAAGAAAATGTGATGTATTTTCTTTTCTTTAGATGTTGTTGTTTTTAAATCTTATATCATATTGATATCTTATGTTTCAATTGTAATATCCTTCATTTTGATATCAATATAAGTTATCCTGTTTTGTCCTTAATTTAGTTTTTGAAATGTGTGTTAGCCTTTATGACAATCATTATATTTTTGATCTTAATAGTGCTATACTTTGAAATGCAAGTTAAAATTAAATTCATTAGAAAATCTATTTTTTTTAAATTTAAGTTTTGCTTATAACTTGATGTAATTAAGATTATCAATTTCATGTCTCTTATTTAGACTACATTAATGTCTAATATTATTATTGCACTGTGATATTTTCTTATTTTGTATTTCACTTATCAATAAATATTTATGCACTTAGAAAAATTTGAAATTTTTTATTATTGATTTTGGAAAGATAAAAATTACTCTTGAAAAATGTACAAATGTACAAAAATCAAAAGGAATTCACAATGGTTCGTAAGTTGAAAAAGAGGCACAAAATAAGCCCACAAGTAAAAAGATGCACAAAAATGTGCCACAAATTTGAAAAAGATGCGCAAAGCGTTACATGTGGTAGTTATTTCTTTCCATTATCTTTTAATCTATTAATTCAAATTGATCTACTGTACATTTATATTCCGTTTGAAATTTGAAATATACAAATTTTCTATCCATCCTTTTTGCAATGATTTTCTCTTAGTGTCTAAATTGACTCATGTTTTTTATAAATACTTTTATTATCAATGTTATATCTCTTCTTAAATTCTATGAATTACTATGATTTGCTTAATGTTTTGATTTTGTTTGCAAAATTAATCTCAATCACTTTTAAGGATCAATTATTAAAGGATTATCATATGACTGCTTATAATTCTGATCTTTTTCTTCTTCTCTTTTTGCTGTTGTCAAAAAGGGGGAGAAATTGTTTGTTCTATCATAGTGTATGTGTGTGTTTGTTTTGTTTTGTATCTCTAAAATGTTTGAAAACAAAATTTTTTTTTAATTCAAATGCCTCCTTAGTTTCATGTATTCATCATTTCAGGGGGAGTTTAGGAGATTCTTAGAATTTGAAAATATACAAACAATAATTGTTTTGCCATCATCAAAAAGGGGGAGATTGTTAAGAGAGTTGCTATTTGCATGTTTTACATTCTTACAACTTGTATAGTTTTGATGATTCCAAATATTATTGTTTTATGTGTAGTTATCTCCTAACACTTTTTGAAAGATTTATTTTTTCTCTTGTGTGTACTAACATTTCAGGAAAATCAAACTCTAGACTACTGAAGACTTCAAATCAAATTCAGTATGAAATGCAATGAGATATTTTAAAATTTGAAGCTTGTATTTTTCTTTGAATTAAGTTTGTGAGGGAGTGATTGTAATTGAGTGAATAAATACACACACACTTAAGGAGATCTTGAAAAATTTATACTGTTCGTACAGGACGAACCATGTTCGTATGGGACGATCAGGTCAGTTATCTCCTCAAAAGAGCAATGGAACGAACAGGAGTTGAAGAAATATTTTCTAAGTCCTGATCGTCCAGGACGAACTCAAATTTGTCCTAGGACTAAATGTTCTCTTAAAAATTTTTGTTCAAGGTTGAAATGCTCTCGAAAAAAATTTCGTCCAGACGAACTCAAAAACGTCCCAGGACAAAATCTCCTCTAGAGAATTTTCGTTCAGACAAAATTTATAATCATGCTAGGACGAATTGCTCTCTAGAAAATTTTCATCCAGACGAACTCAAAATCGTCCCAGGATGATTTGTCCTCTATAAAAATTTTGTCCGGACGAACCCATATTCGTCCCAAGACGAAGTGAACCGACTCTGAAAATTTTGGTGACGTTCTGCAATTTTTGGGAACTGACCTATGGAATAACCGTTCGTACCGGACAAACCTAGTTCGTACCGGTCGATGATCGGGTACGAATTCAGTTCGTACCAATATACATTTGGTTCGTTTCCAACACATTTAAGTAAAATCGTCAGGGATGATCCACAATCGTACGGGACGATACACTGCATGTCAACTTGAAAATTTGTAGTTTTTAGACGATTTTTTGTGTCTTTCCTATATATAGTCCAATCTAAACTGCCACTTAATCTTTTTGCTCACTGATCTTTGTGCCTATTGAAAGAAGTGTCAAGGAGAGAGTGTGAGAGAGTGTTCGTAGGAGAATTCTTAATATTGGAGCGCGAATGCTTCACTTGGTGTTTAAAGGTAAGAGTTTTTACTTTTTATTTGTGATTACTTCACTCTTTTTTTTTCTTCCTTCCAGATTTCTTGTGAGAAGATCTGTCAAGGAGATTCAGTTCTCTGCCGACACTTGGAGAGTGTGAACAGCCGAAGGGTTCTCTGCCCACACTAGGAGAGTGTGAAAGGATGAAGGGTTCTCTACCCATACTAGGAGAGTGTGAAAGGACGAAGAGTTCTCTTCCTACACCAGGAGAGTGTGAAAGGAAGGATGGTTCTCTGCCAACACTAGGGATAGTGTAAAAGGACGACGATTCTCTACCGCTCTAGGTAGTGGTGAAAAGAGTTTTTGTAAAGACTTCTCTGCCTTGTTGTGGGTGCAAAAGGAGAGTCACTAGTGGTATTAGTGCAATACTCGGAGGGTGCCTCTGGAGAGTGGATGTAGGTCGTGTTTGACCGAACCACTATAAATCTTGTGTCTTTTATTTTGTGCTGCTTTTTATTTTCTGCTTTACTGTTTTTAAGTTGTGGTTGAAAAACTATTTCTATAAAATTCATTAAAGTTTATTTTTGGTATAAAATATTCAAAAGAGGGATTAAATTTTAAATTACCAATTCAACCCCCCTCTTGGTTAGCCGCTGGGAGAAAAGCTTAGGTTTAACAACCTAATTCATAGTGAACAAGTTTCAATAGTACGTACCCATTTTGTACTCTATATGTCATATGTACGAACTCTACATCATACATTACAAACAATTCAAAAGAATTTTTTTTCAATGCATGATTTGATTAACTCCTCTCTATAGGAACTAAAATGACAAATCGTCACGTACGATTTGAAATTTGTATAGTTTGATTAGTTTAAAAAAATTAGGTTTTGACTCACTAACCTAGTGTGTGTGCGCACGGTTACCCAATTACAACCACACTTTCTCAAACTCTAGAGAAATAAAAAAGTACATTTTTCATTATAAGAAATTGTAATCTAATCTGACTTGAAGTCTTCAACAGTCTGGAGTATGATTTTTCTAAAACATTAGTACACATAAACAAAACAAAGAAAATATATCCAATATATGTTAGAAGAAACAATAACTAACACAATAATATTTTGGTATCATTAAAAACTCACATGATATATTAAAAAACATAGTCTTGAAATCTAAGTTGAAACAATCTCTCCCTTTTTGATAATAGCAAAATAATTTTTATTTAAGTTAACACTAAATCAATTTTTCCTCTAATCTCCCCCTCAATGAGTGATCAATTTAAAAATAAGGTATTCCAATGAAAATCAAAATCACAACAAATAAAAAAATAAACAACTTCAAACAGCATATAACATCAAACAATATCAAACAATAATTAATGACTCCCCCTTTTGACAACAATAAAAGGAAAGTACCTCTTGAAAGGATAAGTTTTTAGGATAAATCAAAAGAGATGATAAAGAAGAAGATTTTAAGCTAATGGCAAATACAACATTGACATCCTATTATGAAAAATCAAATATCAAGATTTAAATCAAAGAACAATTAAGATAAGAAAAGTCAATCATGTTCATTTTTCGTTCTAGATATATCAAAATAAATATAATTATTGCAAAAATAATGAAATAAAGATTAATTAGTTTCTAATTAAAAAGTGAAGATTATTGCTGCTTATATGGATTTATATAAGAGATAGAAAGATAAAAAAAGAACATATAAAACTTTCAATTGGCGACATTGCACATCTTTTTCAATATTTGGCATACTTTGTGCATCTTTTCAGTTTGAGCTAATTTTATGCCTCCTTTTAATTTGGCAAATATTGCACATCTTTTTAAACTTATGACACATTTTGTATATCTTTTCAAGTCTGACACACTTTGTACATCTTTTTATAATTTCATTCTTTCATATAGATCTTAAAATAAATTCCACTAATTAACAAAAATAAATACATTAAAAAAATAAAATAAAATAAAGACATCTATTTTATAATAATTATAGCTAAGTAATATTTGTATATAAGAATATGAAATTGATTTTCTAATCTATATCCAGTCATAATTTAATTTAAATTTTTGAGATATTGTATTTTACAAGGAAATTAATTTCTAGAGCAAAATAATAAAAATTTTCATTTTAGAGTTCAACTACAAATGATTTGTCTAAAAAAAAAACTTAGCCAATTCAAAACTTCATTCCATTTAACACTTAAAACATCATTCCATTTAATGAAGAAAGAATTCAACATAAGTCAAACATCATTCCATTTAATACTTAAAACTTATACAAATAATACATCATTTTAGAAAGATATGAACCACAACATGAAGAAACCAACACATGAAATCACAAGAAACATCTCAAAAACAAGTAAAAAATCTCAATAGCAAGTACAACATAGAAGTAACAACTAAAATACTGAGGGGCCTTGGTCTGGAGGTGACTCAAGAGTGAACATCGTAAATTAGCTATTTATTGTAACTACTTGCATATTGATCGAGTTGAATTGTCCTCTAATACATCTCATGAAGTCATTATACCTCACGTCCTACTGATTTATATGAGTCTCAATTTGATCAAAGTATTGATCAAAATGAGTTTCTAGTCTATCAAAACACTGGACCATTTCTTGATAAAAATTTTGATCATGTCCAAGAGCAGGTGCAGGTGCTGGAACAGGTGCTCCTTCTCCCTCAAATTCTTCTTCCTCAAATCCTTGATCTCGATTAAAAAGAGCACAAAATGAAGCATCAGTAAAGTAAATAGGAAACTGAGTGGGAGGGTCGGGATGGATCAGGTTGTACTTCTTTTCTAAAATGTATGCAACTAAGTGTCCTAAGGCCACATTTTTCTTCCTCCTATTGTGTGGAAGTCCAATATTAGAAAGCTTATAGATGTAGTCCATGATTAGTTGATCTTTTTCAATATGAGTATTGGCCATGATAAGGTATATAATAGTAGACAAAAGACGAGTCATATTGATATGATCACTAGCTTTATGGTATATGGAAGTTCTCAAGACATGCTAGATGATCCTAGAATTCAGGTTAAGGGTATACACACGAGAAAGATGATTTACTTGTGTAACACCTCTAAGAGTTTGGTTAATTTCAAACCAATCAAAATTCGATCTAGAGGTAATGGTGTGTGCCCTAACCGCTTGAGTCCTAAGATGTAGAAAGTTGCCTAAATCTTCCTTAATTATTTGTACTCCTTGCTTAAAGATGTAAGAAGTCAACCAAGTGTGATCCTCATTCACTTCCATATTTGTAAGAAAAATATGAATGGTTTCAGGATGATAGGATTAGATTAAATTAAGGATAAAAGAAAATTGAGTTGTGGAGAAAAGAGGCGTAACTGAGAAGTTTATGTCTCCTTGAATTAAAATACGAGAGGGGGGTAATCATGGCTTCTACAAAATGTTCATGGGCTTCCACATTGTCCTTAGAAAGAAAGTTATCAAAATGTTTGTTGCTGCTAGAAATTCCCAAAGTTTAGACTCGAGAAGGATTGAGGTTTGAAAAAAATTATGAATAAAAACCATCAAATGCCTTTCAATTTAAAAAAAACAACCTATCGTACAGTATGTAATTTCGATCATGCGTATGATTTTAACATCGTATGGGATGAAGATGGTTTCATACATACAAATAGAAATAGCCAAAAATGAAATGACTTTTCATAAATTGCCATTTCTGATGGGCCCTTTTGTACAGGCTTTTTAACCATACGATCGTATAGACAAACACCTGTTCATCCGGGATGATATGAATAATAAAGATTATTTCTAATGGTTAGGTTCATCCATATGAGAAATGGACAACAGACTTGTACAGATGAAATAGTATTTCATACATACGATCTGACAAAAAATAATTGCATTTGAAAAATGTCCCCAATCGTACAAATGAAAATTAACTAATCCTATAGATGATGGTCACATTATACATTACAGTAAGCATTAAAAGTTTCAATTTTGTGTGCTCAACTAAAAAAAATCATATAATCTATAGAATTCATACAGTACGAAAGAAAATCAAACTCAAGACATGATAAACACAAACTCTGTTAAAAAATAATTCACACAATATCTATGACAAGTAACAAATAACACAAAACCAAAAACTCAATATTAACAAAAGAAAAAAAAATACAACTAACAAAATAAACAAACCCTAATAAACAACCAAACATTAACAAATAAACAAAGAAAATAAATAAACACATCAATACATTATAAATCTAATTTGTAGAAATTCAATTTTAAGCATTAAGATCAATAACATCTAATATGGTTCTAAAGGTGCTAAAAATTTCAAAAGCTAGTAGTTTTATGAAAATATCTGCAAGTTGATTCTCAGTAGCAACATGGAGTAATTCAAATTCTCCTTTAGCCATATGATCTCTAATGAAGTGATGCCTTATATCTATATGCTTGTTTCTAGAATGTTGAATAAGATTCTTTGAAATGTATATGACTCTTATATTATCACAAAAATTAGAATAGTGCCAATAGTAAATTCTAAATTAATTAGTTGTTATTTTAATCAAAGAACATGTGCCACACAACTACCTAAGGCAATGTATTATACTTCAACAGTATAAAGAGCTATTGAATTCTATTTTCTGCTAGGCCAAGAAACAAAAGAGTTTCCTATGAATTGATAAGTTCTAGAAGTACTTTTTCGATCAACCCTATACCTTGCAAAATTTGAATCATAATATCCAATAATTTCAAAAGAAAAGCTGTGCTTAGAATATTAAATCCCTAAATTTTGAGTTCCTAAAAGATATCTCATAATTCTTTTAACACCAGTTAGATGTGATTCCTTTGGATTAGATTGAAATTTAGCACATAAATAAATACTAAACATTATATATGGTCTGTTAGCTATCAAGTAAAGTAATAATCCAATTATTCCTCTAAATTTCTTTTGATTAAGAGATATTTTCTTAGACTCCTTATCTAACTGTACTAAGGAACTCATTGGTATACTCACTAATTTAGTGCTATACATTTATAATTTCTTAAGAATGTCCTTAATATACTTTAACTGACTTATAAATATTCTATCCTCATTCTGCATAGTGCTAAAATCAAGAAAATATCTTGTCTCCTATCAAACTCATTTTAAATTCACTACTTATTATTTTTAAAAAATTATCACAAAGATTTTTATTGGTGGATCCAAATAAGATATCATCAGCATATATTTGAACAATGAGTATTTCATCTCCAACCCTTTTTAAAAAGAGAGTGGTGTCCACACTTCATTTAACAAAAGATATTTCTAGTAGGAAAGTGTGTAGCCTCTCATACCAAGTCCTAGGTGTCTATTTTAATCCATACAATGCCTTTTTTTAATTTAAACATGTGATTAGGGAATTTTGAATTTTCAAAACCTAGAGGTTGCTCAACATAAACATCCTCTTGTATCACCCCAATAAAAAATACACTATTAACATCCATTTGAAATAATTTAAAACCTTTAAAATAGGTAAAGGCTAGTAACACCCTTATCACTTCAAGTCTAGCTACAGGGGCAAAGGTTTCTTCAAAATCAATTCCTTTTATTTGATTATACCCTTTTGCCATTGATCTTGCTTTATTTCTAACCCTATTCTTGACTCATTCATTTTATTTTTGAACACTCACATAGTTCCAACATCACTTTGATCCTTAGGCCTTTCAATCAATTCCCAAACATCATTTCTAATAATTTGATTCAATTCTTCTTGCATAGCTAAAATACAAAATTTATCAGAAAGTTCTTGATTTGTATTTATGGGTTCAATCATTGATATAAAGGTAGAATGGTTCACTTCTTTGTTAAGTCCATGCCTAGTTCTAACACCCTCACTAGGTTCACCTAAAATCAATTCTTTAGGGTAGCACTTAGAAAATTTTCATTCTCTTGGCATATGTTTTTGTTCCAACATTCTCTTCCAAATTTACTTTTCTAATTCCTTAGGAGATATCTTCAATATGTTCTTCCTCCAACATTGGCTCTTCCAAAATATCATATTCATCAAAAACTACATATGTGGTCTCCTGAACTACCAAAGTTCTCTTGTTAAAAACCTTATAGAATTTGCCAACAATATAATATCCTAAAAAAATTCTTTCATCATATTTAGGATCAAATTTTCCTAAAAGAGTTTTACCATTATTATGAATGAACACCTTACATCCAAAAATATGTAAATGTGAAAGATTAGGTGTTCTCCCCTTAAAAAGCTCAAAGGGTGTCTTGTTCAACTTGGATCTAATGTTCACCATATTTATAACATAATAAGCGGTACCAACAGCTTAAGCCCAAAATATTTTGGAAGTGAATATTCAACCAACATAACTCTAGCGGCTTTTATCAAAAATTTGTTCTTTCTTTCTACTACCCCATTATATTGAGGGGTCCTAAGCACTGAAAAATTATGATCAATTTCTCACTCTCTACAAAAATCTTCAAATTTTTCATTTTCAAACTCTCATCCATGATCACTTTGAATTGATAAAATTTCAAAATCTAATTTCCTTTGAATCTAGCTAGAGAAATTTCTAAATTCATCAAATGATTTATTCTTATAAAATAAGAATTTGACCCAAGTGAATCTTGAAAAATCATCATTGATTACATATCCAAAAACTTTACCTCCTAGACTAATAGTGCTAACCGGTCCAAAAAGATCCATGTGTAGGACTTCCAACAGTTTGCTTGTTATGGGGGACTTCACCTATTTTCGTAAAATATATGCATCACATAGATGATTCTTAGTGAAGTCTAGTTTGGGTATCCCTCTAACCAATTCTTTACGGGTAATCTTTTTAAGTTTTTTCATTCTTGTGTGACAAAGTTTTTTATGCAATAACCATGATTCATCGGTGATTGTTTTGAGACAAAAAGCATTAGAAGATTTAACAAAATTTAAATCAAGTAAGCTTACATTATTTACTCTATTTCCATTCAACCCATCAATTCTATTTTGTCTTATTATACAACTTATAGGAAAAAAATTAACACTATATCCCTTATCACAAAGCTGACTAATACTCAATAAGTTTTTCTTTAAGCCTTCAACCAATAATACATTTTAATAAAAAAAAAAAAAAAACTTGTTTCCAATCATACATGTACCTATAACTTTCTTTGTGGTATTATCTCCCAGTGTCACTTTGCCTCCATTCCTGGCTTCCAGCTATATGAATTGTGTCGTATCTCCAGTCATATGCTTTGAACATCTGTTGGTCATGTACCAAATGCTCACATGAGTTCTATTATGAGAGTGTTTCTACAAAATGATCAAACATTAAACCAGGAAACCAAATAAGTTTGGGTTAATCTCTTGGAAATAATAATCTAGATACATATTTGATATGCTGTGTTTTATGTATCTTAGGCCTCCACACTAGATGAGTTTTACTATGAATTGTGTAAGTGTGGGAGATATGACCAATCATTCTGCATGAAAAACATTTAACTCTAGGAAAAGGGTTTACTAATCTATGTGAGTTATACTATATTTTCCTAGGTTTTGAAATTTTATGATTCTGAAAAGGATTAGAAAATTGTTCAAGTATTGTGGGTGTCCTATTTTCCTCAAAAGTCAGTTTTTATTTAAAATATGAGTTCACACTTTCTAAAATGGCATTATCAACTCTCAACTCATGTTCTCTTTAATTTGTTTCATCTATATATACCTTACATTCATTTTCAAGATCAATATTAGATGTTTTCAATAATTCATATTTCTTGTTAAAATCATCAAATTCATCCAATAATATCATGTGGTTTCTATCAATCAATGCGTGATCATTCTTAAAGATTTCATGCTCTATTCATAAATTTGAAAATTTTATGTTCAGTTTAACATGTAAGTTTTTGAGTTATGTAGTCTAGATTTTCTCAGAAACTTCAAATAACTCATCATAAGATAAATCAAATACATCCTCTTGATCTGATTGATCAAGCCTGTTTGTCATTAAGCATAAGTTTTTGACTTCCCCTTCTTCTTCTTCTATTTATGAGGAATCTGGAGCTGATTCCACCCAGAATGCTTTCTATAGTCTTTTCTTGCCCTTCCTAACATTGGTTTTCTCTTCAACTTTCTCCTTACTAGAATTAGCTTTGAGATTAGGGCCGTCAGTCTTAATATGTCCAGGCTTCCTATACAAATCACATCATTTGAAACTTTTGCAGTTTTTAGGAACTTACCCTTATTTCACAACTAACGTCTCCATTGCTTTCTTCTTAGGAAACTTTTAAATTGTCTCATCATGAGTACAATATCATCTTCATTGTCAGGCTATGTCTGATTAATTTTCGAGTCATCCACTTTCAACATAATGTTTTTCTCCTTCCACTTATCACATGCATCAATCTTTCTTTATATCACTCCTTGCTCATAAGCAATCAGTGATACAAGCAAATTATCAATATAATAAACAGTTAGGTCTTTTGATTCAGTTATGAAAGTTATCTTTGCATCATAAGCAATAGGTAAACAATAAAGAATTTTATTAACTTTTTCAGAATTTATTAGTTCCTTACCTAAAGCATGCAATGAAGTGACTATTTGTGTAAAATGAGTATACATATCAGTGATTGATTTATTCAATTTTATACAAAAAAGTTCATATCATGTAATAGAATGCTCAATATGGACTGTTTCAATTCATTAGTTCCTTCATAAGTTATGCAAAGTCTATCCCAAATATCTTTTCCAATTTTACAGGTTGAAACATGCATATAGTCCATAGATTCAATGCACAGAAAAAACCTTTTAAGCATTTAGCATTTAACTGAGCTAGTTCTTTTTCCTCTCCAGTCCAATCATTAAAAGGTCATTCAGTTCTAATCCCATCAACAAGTTTAATGGGTCTAGTGTAACCTTCTTATACTAAAATCTATATGATATAGTCAAGCAACTAAAGAAAAGTAGACATGCAAGTTTTCTAAAAGTCAAAAGGAATGTTATCAAACAGCAGGGGTATTTATTGATCAAAAATCTTTTTAGTGTGTTACAGTTTCCAAAAGTAGCCATGATCATTATCAAAGAGTTGTCTAAATCTTAATTTTTGAAAATAAGCTCTGATAACACTTGAAAGTTCGAATAGGTAGTTAGACCTAATATAACTATCCTAAGGCTAAGCAAGAGGGGGGTGAATTGGTAATTTAAATTTTTTTCTTGGATATTAAAAAACTAATATAAAATGTTTAGTACAATAATTAAAATTTTACAAAAAAAATTTTAACCACAATAAACTCAAACGCTGAAAAATAAAAATGTAGTAAAAAGTAAAGATAGAAAAACACCAAATTTTATAGTGGTTCGGTTTAACTAGACCTATATTCACTCCTTGAAGACTCCTTCTTTAGGTATTACACTATATCAAAGTGACTCTTCTTTTACTCCCACAACAAGACAAATAAACCCTTATAATAATCTCTCTTTCACCAACCCCGGTGCGGCAGAGTAGCAACATCATTTATCACCCTCCTAGTGATGACAGAGTACCAATATCCTTTTTAACCCTCCTAGTAATGGTAGAGTACCAACATCCTTTCTTACCCTTCTAGTGATAGTAGAGTACCAACATCCTTTCTCATCCTCCTGGTGACGGTAGAGTACCAACATCCTTTCTCACCCTCCTGGTGACGGCAGAGTACCAGATCTCTCCAAAGATCTTCTCTCAATAGTCTTCAAAGAAGAAGGATAAAGATTTGAAGAACACATAAAGAGATCCTCACCTTTAAGCAACCTTGTGAACCCTTCAAAATTTCCACTTGCAAGATCTCTCAAACTTCATTCCCAAACTCTCTCTGAAAACATTCTCTTTTTCACTCCCAAGAGAAAATTTGCAGTAAGATGATCATAAGATTAGTGGAAATAGTTTTTAGGACCCTTAGATATGAAAATAATAAAAACATCCAAAAATTGAAAATTTCAAGTTAAATACCTTCAGATCGTACAGTACGATCGTACTTAATACGTACCAACAGTTAAAAAAACTTTATATGATCATGTACGAACCTGATTTTATACTCTATTAGTCATATGTGCAAACTAACATCATATTATACAAATAGTTCAAAATTGAACATATTTGTTCGGTACGAGCATGTACGAACCCATTTCGTATACTGGTCATTGTCTATACAATCTATACATCGTACAATACAAAAAGCTAAAACAAATCATACTTTGTTTGGTACGAACATGAATGACCCCATTTCGTACTATGGGAGTCATCTGTATGATCCTAAAATCATAATATATGATCCATTCAAAAATTGAAGATATCATTTTATATGAACATGGATGATCCCATTTCGTACACTGGCTGTCGTATGTACGATCCATACATTGTATAATACAAACAATTCAATAACTTTAAGTGTTAGTATGGGACGAATTAGTATAAGGAAATTTTTTCAAGGTATGATTTGATTAACTCCACTCTGGAGGAACTATAAAGACAAATCATCCTGTACAATTTGAAATTTGTGCAGTACAATTAGTTTTTAAAAATTAAGTTTTGACTTACTCCCCCTATGTGTGTGTTCATGGTCACTCAATTGCAATCACACTCTCTCAGACTCAAAAAAAAATAGAAAAAGTATTGACTTCATTACAAGAAACCCTAATCTAATCTGACTTGAAGTCTTCAACAGTTTGAAATATGATTCCCCTGAAACGTTAGTACACAAAATAATATAAAGAAAATATATCCAATTTATGTTTGGAGAAACAGTAATCAACACAATAATATTTTAGTATCATCAAAAACTCACATGATATATATAAAAAATATAGTCTTGAAATCAAAGTTGCAACAATTCTTTGGGAAAATCATGATCAATGATGATCGATAATAAAGGATACTTCCTTTCCTTGGGAAGGCATACTGTTTATTATCATGACTTTGAATATGAAATTAATGATACTTCATCTAAACTAGCAAAGTCAAATACCGGATCAAACATCATTTTGACCCTTCGGGGAAATATATAGTTCTTCCTTGAATTTGACTATCATAATCATGATGAAATTTATAGTTTTAATATTTGAACTCGTTAGGTAACGATGTTCTCGCCCCATGAGGCTATATATCAATCATAATAATGTGTTCCACTCCAAAATAGAAAAATACCAAAAATTGAGTTTTCCAAAAGAAATTTAATTACAACTTCCTAAAGTAAAGCTAGTTCTTTTTTAACAAACAAAAAAGTCTATGGCAACCAAGATGGCATCATGCTCTACCTTGATCTAGGAAATCCCATAGAAAAATCTAATGTTGCCTCTTCCATTTTGACTTTTGAATGTGTAGTAGTTATAGAGAATATTCCAACCATTAATGTCCCACTTTCAATAATTGATAGGACTCACATTTTAAAATAAAATTTGCCACATCCCGACCACCAAAATATACCTTTTCGATTACCATACATTTATAGCTTCCTGGATGAATAATACAACCATAATAATTAGTTTCATGTAGAGTGACTGATCTTAAATCTCTAGATGTAGGAACCTATAATCTATTCTTATAGGATAACTCCAAAATTAGATGATCGCAGTTTAGATTTCTTACAAGACTTATTTTGATTAATCAATTTCAATTACTCTGAATCTGACTTCTAGGCTTTTTTTAATCCTTTCTTATAGAGATGAAGAAAGTTCAATTTGGTTTGTTAGAACCACTAAAATTGCCTAAGGCACACCAAGAGTGGGTGAATTGGTGTTTTAAAATTTTCTTTTAAAAAAAAAAATCTTTACAAAACCACTTCCAGCCTAATAAAAGTATTTTTCTTCCTTTCTTATTTTCAGATTTTACTTCTTTTCTTTTCCAATAAAAGTTAAATAAAACTAATCTCAATATTATAAATTTAGATTTACAAGATAGTAAACATGCGAGAAATGAAAATACGTAATAAAAGGAATAAGCCCACTAAAAATTTTGCACTAGTTTGGTTAAACCTTGATCGACATCCACTCCCTAGAGTCCTCATCTCTAGGTATTTCACTAAATATTTGGTGACTCTCCTTTAACTACCACAGCAAGATGGAGAAACCCTTACAAAACCACTTCCACCCTTCCACTGTGTGGCTGAGAACCATAACCCTTTCCACCCTCTTGTAAGTCAGAGAACCTAGAATTTTTTTAACACTCCTGGTGAGTCAAAGGATCCGATGACCTTTAGCCTTAAAGACTTTCTTCCTAGAATAACCTAAAAGATCAACGAAGTCACTTTGAGGAACCAAGGTAGAAGCTCGCTTGGAACAACCACATGAATCCCCTCACACTACTTCTCCCTATCACATAACTTCACCTTCCCCTCTTCATAATCCAAGATCTCCTAAGCACTCTCATAGAAATATCTCAATAGCCAAACAATTTATTAAAGTCTAATAAGGGTATTTAAATACGAGGCTTTTAAAAAACCCTAATTTTTAATTCTGCTATTTCTATTTGTGTAGTATGATCTAGGTTCGTATAGTACAATTAGGTCAAAAACCTATTATTTCCAATATGGCTTAAACAATCATTGTACAATTTATTCAAACTTTGCATACCAATCATATAATACAATCATTTAATCATACTGAAAGTTCGTTAGGGATGTTAGGCCCTATAGAACTAGCCCAAGCTAACCAAGGGGGGGGGTGAATTGGTATTTTAAAAATTTTTATCACAAAGAAATAAAATCACAAACCAAAATCACACCACAAGAAAAATAAGTGCTAAAATTAAAATGCGAAAGCAAGAAACAAGAACACAAAATTTTTTAGTGGTTCGGTCAACTCGACCTACGCCCACTCCCCGGAGGCGCCCTCCGAGTATTGCACTACAATTGTGACTCTCCTTTAGCCCCCACAGCTAGGCGGAGAAGTCCTTACACATAAGTCCTTTATGCCACCCCGGCAAGGCAGAGAACCTAACTCCTTTTGCTTCCTCCTGAAGCTGGCAGAGAAACACGATCAGTTGCTTAATCCTTACCTCTACCGACCCTTCCATGGATGAGAAACTCTAGACGAAGAAGAAGCAGAGCAATCCTTGAAGCAACCCTTGTGAATCCCCTCATAAGCTCCCCCTCACAAGATCCTCTCTCTCTCTCTCTTTCTCTCCTCAAGGTCTTCTCAGGTCAAGGCAGCAGCAAAGATGTTCAAAAATGTTGAACAAGAGCTCTTAAATAGAAGAGCTTCAAAGGAGCTCATTAATTGCAAGTTGCCGACTATATCGTCCAGGACGATATGGAAATCGTCCTGGCCGATCAGTACAAATCACATGAGATTGGCTAGAGCATCGCCCTGAATGCAAACTGAACGATTGAAAATTGGCTTGATCGTCCTGGACAATCTCACGATCGTCCAAGCCGATCAGTTCAAATCAGAGGAAAATCGTCCAGAGCATCGCCCTGAATTCAAGCTGTCCGATCCTGATCGTCCAACACATCGCCCTAAATTTGTGCTGACCGATATTTATCGTCCAGAAGTAACTAAGGTTTTTGAATAGATCATCATGGATGATCCTGAGATCGTCCAGGCCGATGTGATCATATCAATCATCCTTAATTACTCCCATGATTGCCGGATCAATTTAGGCATAATTATACAATATCGTCTAGGCCGATCATATGATCGTCCTGGCCGAT
Organism: Dendrobium nobile; assembly: GCA_022539455.1. NCBI lineage: Eukaryota > Viridiplantae > Streptophyta > Magnoliopsida > Asparagales > Orchidaceae > Dendrobium > Dendrobium nobile. The sequence goes on from CM039729.1 coordinate 34,466,675, forward strand.
TTCCAAAAATACAGAATACCTAAATTGATCATGGCGACTATTTCTTCATCCTGGCCGATACAAGTATCATCCAGGCCAATATACTAATGATGGATGACTTAACTTAAGAATCCTGATTAGAACTTCTATTTTGAACTCGATCGTTCTGGCCGATGTGAGTAAAAACAGAGATTCTAAATCTCTCAAGTGTGTGTGTGTAGGGTTACTTAACATCAGTCACTTCAAACATTTACAATTGACTCAATAAAGAAAAAAGAAAATTACAGACTGACTCAACCCTAATCTACCCAATCTGTAGCTAATTCCGATTTCCGTCTGATATTTGGGTCCTAAGAAGTCAATAGAGAAAAAGGCAGTTGTAGTGAACCAAGATTTGTTTGCTATCATCAAAATCAAAATCCAAAAATAGATTTGTAATAATCTCCCCCTTTTTTATGATGGCAAACATATCAACAATTAATTCTAAAATAGTAATGCAAAAACTAAACAGGCTTTTACCAGATTAAGTACAAACATACTAAACACAAGCAAGTAAAAATACACTAATCAAGAGAAAGTACAGGCTTTTACCAGAACAAGTATAAACATATTAAATATAAGCAAGTACAAATACACTAATCAAGAGCAAGTACAAACACACTACTCCCCCTTTTGACATCTCAAAAAGGAGGAGGAAACTAAAAAAAAAACTAATGCGAAGAAGGGAAAAAAAGAGAAAAAAAAACAACATAAAACGAAAGCAATAAAAAAAACTAAAACTAAAAGAACGTGGGATCCTGGTCATCAGATGGAGGTGGAGGTGGTGGAGCCTACTGAAAGTAGCCAGCTAGCATAGTAAACTGAGCATTGAACCAGGCTATGTCCTGGTCGTGCTGCTGCTGCTGCTGGTGAGTAATGTAGCTGTCAAAATAGGCTAAGTCCTCTGTGTGGTGCTACTCGTAGTGAGCCATGTCCTCAGAATGTTGCTGCTCCTGTGCGGCAACGTAAGCGTCAAAATGGGTCTCCCAACGATCAAATCTCTCCACTAACTGGTCAAACTGTGAGTGCTGGCAAAGAGGAGCAGGATCAGGAATGGGAGTGGGAGCCTCCTCCTCATCGGCCCCCTGAGGTTCACCATCCCCTGGGTGGAGACGAGTACTATGAAGGATATTGAAAGAGATGTTTGAGTAGCAAGGAGGCTGAAGGTCGTGACGAGCAGGATATTGAAGATTGTATTTGGTTTCAAGAATGTAGGCTAAGAGATGTCCTAAAGCAAGGTTGGGTTTCCTCCTTTGGTCTGGATCACGAATAGTTTGTAAATGATCAATATATCAAAAGATTAGATCAGTAGCATTAAATTCTCTTCGGGCCATGATGTAAAAAGTAGTCAGAGAAAGTAGAGGAGTGATGTGGATTCAGTCCCCGGCTTTTGGAATAATGAAGGTGCGAAGGACATGCTGGATTGTCCTAGCATCTTTAACTAAAGAGCTAGTCTCTCTAACATGAAAGGGTGTATTGGTCTGGCGAAGAAAATGATTTGATGTGGACCAGTCAAAATCAGGATCTAAGACAATTATATGCAGCTTATCCCCGGTGGTAGATAGCTGCAAAAGTTCAGCACAGTCCTGATATGTGATCTTGGCCGGGCATCGATTCACATAGGAGGTCAAGGCTATGAAAGTAGGATTTATACAAAGATTTGCATAAAACTCTAACAGAAGTTCTGAGGAAAAAGGGATAGCGAGGGTAAGAATAAAACAGAGAGAAGTGTGAGCAAAGAGATCCATTACCGGATATGAAAGGTGGACAAGATTGATGGTTCTAGAAAGAGTGATGCCACATTCTTTGTAGCGACGGTAAGCTGCATGATCCTCTACCTCCTTGAATCAAGGGTCCAGAGTGGCCCTCGAGGAACTTCCAGAAGCCTGTCGAACTCGTTTCCCACCAGCCATAGTAAGAAACTAGTAAGAAAACACAAGAGAAGAAGAGGTGTGAGGTGAAAAACAAGGCTGGAATGACCTATATTTAAAGAAAACCGTCATATCGTCCAGGTCGATCGCAGAATCGTCCAGGACAATATGGTACAATAATTGCATACAGGTCGATTGGTCAAAAAGGTAGTCCGATCGGTCGGGCCGATCAGATATTGGCAAGGACGATTAGACACAGGCGATCGTCCCGAGGAGTCAAGCTGGATGACTGTTGAAAAAGCAGATCGTCCAGGCCGATAAGTTGTATCGTCCAGGATGATGCTCAATAATTGATCGTATCAGCCAAATTTAAGACATTTTAAATCTGTGCCACGTGTATCATCCAGGATGAACAGTGGATCGGCCAGGACGATTATCCTTTAATGGATCATTCGGGGCTAATTTTAAGGATTTTAAACGCATTGACACGTAGATCGTCCAGGACGATCAGGTGTATCGGCCAAGTCGATGACCATAAATGCATCGGCCGGGATGAAAATTATATCGGCCAAGATGAAAAAATGATTGTAAACAGACTTCAATCATATCGACCAGGACGATAAAGGATCGTCCGGAACGATGATCGTCCGGGACGATGAGTTACAGAAAGCTCAGAAAAAGTTCAGCAGATGGAATTTTGAAGAGAAATTGTCATATCGTCCAGGACGATATAAATATCGGCCAGGACGATGTAACAAAGAGTTGGAAATCAAGATTTAGATGGAGATGATCAGAGAAAGCCCCAAACAAAAATAAATTAAAAAAAAACAAATAAAAAACAAGGAAAAGAAAAAAGTTTTTTGATTTTTAAATTTTTTATTTTTAGCAAAGCAAGCATATGACAAATTTCCCAAGTAATTAAACTTTAAAGATTTGAAAGATCAATAAGTTAACAATGTCACAATCTAAAAATGGTAGATTATCCGATCCTGTTTACCCTAGCTTGGACTTCTTTCAGGATAAAAATCGTCTTTTGAAAAACAAGAGGTCTAACTCAGAATAATTTGGATAAAAAGAAGATCCGTTCAAAACTTGGTTACAAGTAAAATATCTTATAAAATAGTATACCAAAGTAATTTGTCTCTATCATGGAATTTGAAATCAAGCCTTTGAAAATATCAAATAACCCATGAGTCCTTCTAAGTTTTAAAAGTTTTGAAAAGAGAGAATAGCTTGCATTTAGTAGGCTCATTTTCTGCCTCTTGTCACTTTGATTGGCTCTTTGAGCATCTTTTGTTTTTTGATACACTTTGTGTATATAATTTTTCTTTTCAATTTGGCATCATTGGCCTCTTCCCCCTTTTTTTTTAATTTTTGCAATCTAAAAACTCTTTACCAAACCCTTTAAACAGGTTCTTAGTTAGATATTAGAGAAGAGGGGCTCTCTTTCTAATATAGAGAAGAACAAGCCACAAAACAAAAATCAAAATCATATGATAAGTGCAACGGCAGGATTTCAATTAACTTAAAAGATATATAAGAACTTTGGATCATATATATAAGATAAACTATTGTAGCAAGAAGAAAGATCTTAATTTTAAAAACTATTAGTTAAAATGAGATAGACTTTTTGTTTTAGAAAAGAAAACTATATCACTAAAAGAGGTTAGAGGGAGGGAAACCATCAGCGGTGTTTTCTCCCTTTAACTGACTTTAGAAATGCTAATCATTGGCTATAAATCTCCAAAGATTAAGAATAAGATAAAATCATCATAAAGAAAACCAAAAAGTAACAACGACTAGAATAACTAAACAAAAACTATCACAAAAACACAAACAAACAAAAATGCAATTCAAGAGTTTTGTTTAAGCAGCAAGTTAAAGCAGTTATGAGCTGCGAGCCTCTGTTTGTCCAAGTATCATATGCTTCTCACGAGGTCTTTGGTGAGAGCAATCCTGCAAGAATCAACAGCTGTCATACTTAGGAACCCAAATAGGTTTGGGTCCCTTCTCATAGAAAGTAGAGTGTAATGTATGTGTGATATACTGTGAATCATGCAATTTTGGTCTCCACACCCAATGTGTACTACGGTGAACAGTGCAAGTGTGTGAGATGTGTCCTAGCATGCCACATGAAAAACATCTAACTCCAGGAAAAGGATTTCTTAAATGATTTTGGTTATTATGCCTCTTCCTAGGTCTTGGCTTTAGATTAAGAGTGGGTATCATCCAATTTCCCTTAAAAGAATCCAATTCATTTTTAAGCATCAAGTTAGTATTTTCCAAAATACTATTATCAATCCTCAAGTTGCTCTCTGTATCTTTAGATTTCTTAAGATCAAATTTAAGTGAGGTGTGTGAAACTTTTAATGCATCATGCTCATCAATTAATTCCGAATACTTTTTGTTTAAATCATCAAATTCATCAAGTAGAGCCATATGATTTAAATCAATCATAGAATGATCTTTGAGAATAATTTCATGCTCTTTTTGTATGTTCGAAAGTTCCAACTTTAAACTAGCATGAGTCTTTTTAAGTTTTTTTGTATGATGCATGAATTTTCTCACAAATTTTAAATAATTGATCATAGGTTGGTTTACATACCTCTTCTTCATCACTTTGATTAAGATGATCTTCTCCCATTAAGCATAAGTTTGTTATTTCTTCTTCTGGTTCCGTCTCTAATGAATCTGATGCAGAATCCGCCCAAAATGCCTTTTGGACTCTCATCTTGTCCTTCCTTAGCTTAGGTTTCTCCTCACCCTTTCCTTTGCTCGAATGATCTTCAAGTGTAGGACAATCAGCTCTCACATGTTTGGGTTTCCTGCATTCATAACAGACAACATCAGAAGATCCTTTTGAATATTTATTATCCTTACCTTTCTCCAATGATGTTTTTGCTTCCTCCTTAGAAAGCTTTTAAATTGCCTTGTGATTAAGACAAAGTCATCGCTTTCAGACCCGGAAGATTCAAGATCCGATTTGTGCGCCTTTAGTGCCACCGTTTTCTCCTTCTTCTTCTCACCTGCATCAAGATTTCTTTGATTCACTCCTTGCTCATAAGCAATGAGTGATCCAAGTAAGTTATCAATCGAACAGGTGTTTAAATCCTTAGATTCAGTTATAGCAGTGATTTTAGCATCAAATGATGAAGGCAAGCATCTCAAAATCTTGTTCACTTTTTCATAGTTTGAAAGTTCTCTTCCTAATGCATGCAGTAAAGTAACTATCTGTGTAAACCTAGTATACATGTCAGAAACAGATTCAGATGATTTCATATGAAAAAGTTCGTAGTCATGCAAGAGAATATTCAAACGAGATTATTTCACTTCATTGGTTCCTTCATAAGTGATGCATAACCTATCCCAAATCTCTTTACCAGTTGAACAAGTAGAAACAAGCATGTAATCCTCAAATTTTAAAACACAGAAAAAACAGTTTAAACATTTTGCATTTAGTTGAGCTAAATCTCTTTCATCAAAAGTCCATTCATTAAAAGCAACTTCAGTTTTAACACCATTAATTTCACGAGAAGGTGGAGAATAACCTTCTTTAATAAGCATCCACATGCGATAATCAGTTGATTGTAAAAATGTTGACATGCAGGTTTTCTAGAAATCAAAAGGTAAGTTGTCAAACAATGGAGGTCATGTAATTGAATAACCTTCAGTAGTGTTACGATTCCCAAAGTTAGCCATGGATCAAATTCAAAAGCTTTTAAAAACTTATTTTATGAAAGGTGCTCTGATACCACTTGAAAGTTTGTTAGGGATGTTAGGCCCTATAGAACTAGCCCAAGCTAACCAAGAAGGGGGGTGAATTGGTATTTTAAAAAATTCTTATCACAAAGAAATAAAATCACAAACCAAAATCATACCACAAGAAAAATAAGTGCGGAAATTAAAATACGAAAGCAAGAAATAAGAACACAGAATTTTATAGTGGTTCAGTCAACTCGACCTACGTCCACTCCACGGAGGCGCCCTTCGAGTATTGCACTACAATTGTGAATCTCCTTTATCCCCCACAGCTAGGCGGAGAACCCCTTACACAGAAGTCCTTTTTGCCACCCGGCAAGGCAGAGAACCTAACTCCTTTTGCTTCCTCCTGAAGCTGGCAGAGAACCACGATCAGTTGCTGAATCCTTACCTCTACCGACCCTTCCACGAATGAGAAACTCTGGACGAAGAAGAAGTAGAGCGATCCTTGAAGCAACCCTTGTGAATCCCCTCACAAGCTCCCCCTCACAAGATCCTCTCTCTCTCTCTCTCTCTCTCTCTCTCTCTCTCTCTCCTCAAGGTCTTCTCAGGTCAAGGCAGCAGCAAAGATGTTCAAAAATGTTGAACAAGACCTCTTAATAGAAGAGCTTCAAAGGAGCTCATTAATTGCAAGTTGACGACTATATCGTCTAGGATGATATGGAAATCGTCCTGGCCGATCAGTACAAATCCCATGAGATTGGCCAGAGCATCGCCCTGAATGCAAACTGGACGATTGAAAATTGGCTTGATCGTCCCGGATGATCTCACGATCATCCAGGCTGATCAGTTCAAATCAGAGGAAAATCGTCCAGAGCATCGCTCTGAATTCAAGCTATCCAATCCCGATCATCCAGCACATCGCCCTAAATTTTTGCTGGCCGATATTTATCATCTAGAAGTAACTAAGGTTTTTGAATAGATCATCCTTGCCGATCCTGAGATCGTCCAGGCCGATGTGATCATATCAATCATCCTTATTTACTCCCATGATTGCCAGATCATTTTAGGCATAATTATACAATATCGTCTAGGCCGATCATATGATCATCCTGGCCGATTTCCAAAAATACAAAATACCTAAATTGATCATGGTGGCTATTTCTTTCTGTTTTGAGCCTATCGTCCTGGCCGAAACAAGTATCGTCCAGGCCGATATACTAATCATGGCTGACTTAACTTAAGCATCCTGATTAGAACTTCTATTTTGAACTCGATCGTCCAGGCCGATAATAATATCGTCCTAGCTGATGTGAGTAAAAATAGAGATTCTAAATCTCTCAAGTGTGTTTGTAGGGTTACTTAATATCAGTCACTTTAAACATTTACAATTGACTCAAGAAAGAAAAAAGAAAATTACATACTAACTCAACCCTAATCTACCCAATCTGTAGCTGATTTCGATTTCCGTCCGATCTTTGGGTCCTGAAAAGTCAATAGAGAAAAAGGCAGTTGTAGTGAACCAAGATTTGTTTGCTATCATCAAAATCATAATCCAAAAATAGATTTGTAACACATACATAGTCATTCATCTTAAGATAATACAAGATAAACTTCATAACGATTGAAAATGATCTCAGTCAATCTTCTAGATAATCAACATCGTATAATATGACATGTTCAAAAATCAAAGTTTTGTCTAGGATGAACCCTGGGATGAATGAATTTTGTCTTTAACAATCATCCAATGTGGTATACATTACGCTATATGTTATGCCATATTTATTAAACATTGATTTAATTGATTAATCAATATGATTAATTTTGGTAACATTTTAAATATTTTGTAGTACAAATTGGTTCATACAGTTTGATATGTTCAAATTTTAAATATTTAAATACTTATCTAAATTTGATTAAAAGCTAGAGTTTTTGAGTTAAACAGATCATCCTATATGATTTAATTCGAACAGTATAATTAGTTCAAAAACCTTAATTACTCAATTAACTGTTTAAATTGATTTTCTAAATAACTAATTCTATATTATGATTAAGTTTGTATTATACAATTAGTTCAAAATTTTGAAATTCATTTTCTCACTCCTTCATGTGTGTACATGATTGCCAAGTTAGCATAGTCCTTTACATGACTTTGACTCAAGAAATATAAAAATAAAGAAAAGATAAATATATACTATTGCAAAACATTATACTATTCTACCTAGACTTGAGATTTAAATCTTTTATTACAAACTATAGGATGTACCTAAAATATTAATACACATAAGTAAATATGCACTACAAATACTAGGATAAATAAAGAGATAATCAATAAAATTTGTTATCATCAAAATCACAAACTAGGGATAAAAAATTGCAATAATCTCCCACTTTTTTATGATGACAAATATTATTGGTTAAAATTATGAGTTATTTGTATTTCCTCCTAATCTCCCCTCACTAACTGAATTATTTTTTAAAAATAGGGGGAAATAAAAAAAAATTTAATTTGAAATACAAAGCAGCAAAGCAACATAAAGAACACAGATATAAAAAAAACAAACTGAACTAAATAATAGATGAACAAATATAATCAAACACATACTCCCTCTTTTAACATCACCAAAACTGAGAGACAACACAACATAATAATAAGTACAAACAAAAGCAAAAATAAGAAAAAACATAAATTATAAAAGAACACACACCCTAGAAGTAGGAGGGCCCATTTTAGGTGGTGGTGGGGGTGGTGGCTGAAAATATTGGTGAAGAGTTGTAAACTGCTTGGTGAACCACTCCCTATTGGCCTAATACTACTTTTGAAGCTACTAGTGTCTTTGTAGGAGTGCATCATTCTGTTTTTGAATCTATATCTAGTGTTGATTACATTCCTCAATATGTGAAGTGACCCTATTATTCAGGCTGGCAAAACCCTCTACCATAGTGGTGTATAAGTCAGACTAAGCTGCAGTGGATGGTCCTGGTACAGGAGTTGGTTCTGGAGTTAGGGGTGGTGGTGGAGGTGCTTGTTCCTTGCCTCATTGAATTCTTCCTCTTCTTCGAGCTTATCCATGTGGTGTCAATAGAAGAAAATGTGAAAGGAACCATCATAATAGAATATCAAATACATATTGGTTGGGGCAGGATACAAAAGTTGATATTTTTGATCTAATGTGTAGGCAACTATATATCTTAATGTGTGGTTATACTTATGTCAGATTGGTCATACGTGAAGGGAAGTAGGTTTTGAAAATAATAAATAAGCATCTCGGATTCTTCAAAATTAGTGCCAAACATGATTAAATATGTGACAACATACAGAAGTGGGGTGATATTTACTTTATCTCCAACTTTAGAAAGAATTAAAGTTTAAAGAACATGTTGGATGACTCAGGCATTTTGATTTAGGGATTGAATAAGGGGCTAGTGTTGGTTTAGAGGAGCATTCTTAAGGGCATTATGAAAGTGGCTTAATAATTATTGCTTTTAGATGCTACATTGTGCGGTTTATCCCCTTTAGTGGATAGATATAAGTATTCTAATGAGGTCCTGTTTGTTTATTTCAACAAGATGCTTACAGACATAAGAGGTTATGGAGGAGAAATCAGCTTGCACTCTAAGGCTTGCAAAAAATTTAAGGTGGTTCAGAGTTGTTGGGAAAGGTGAGGGTTAAGAGAAATTACAAAAAGGTGGAAGCAAAGTTTTCCATAACGTAATAATTGATGATGGTTTAGTTCAGGATGTGGAAAGGTGTAATGCGAGCTTCCTTGAACTAGTGGTATGTAGATTCATCCTCGATTGTTTGAAAATGGTAATCAATAAGACAACGAGAGGAACTCACTTGGAACATAGGCTCGCTTACCACCTCCCATATAAAGTGCTGAGAGGAGAAGAGAAAGCTTGAAGTGGTAATTCAATCCTTAGAATTTCCATTCTTTTATAGATTTGGCAATAGATCATACAGTATGATGGGAAATATTATTGTATGATCAAAATACTTTAAGTCGTCTAGACGATTTGTCAAAAAAAAATAGTTAAATTGTATAATACGATCAAAATCATACATGATGATCTTTACAAAAGGCATTCATCCTAAGGAATTTTTTAGTTTGGCCTTGGACTAAAGGTTCATGCAATATAAATAGGTGTTTGTATAGTATGAAGACATTTCAAATTTCATACAAGCTGATTAAATTTGTCCAACGTTTATTAACACGTGGATCATATAGTATGAATAGGTCCTTGTACAGTACGATCATCAATTATTAGTCAGGTATGGACCATTAATTTCATTGGAGGTGAGGATGTACAGAAGCGTGCAAGTCATACCGTATGAATGAGGTTCATACAATACAATGTGAAAAAAAAAAATTTTGATTTTTTTTGTGCAATGATTTGGGAATTTTACTAACTAGCATTTTCAAACAAACAAACCAAAAATAAAAAAATAGATAAAAATTTATAACAAGCACGAAAACACACAAACCACATAGCTACACAAGTTCTTATTTTTTAATTTTAATCCAAATCAAGCATGAATATAATGACACCTATTTTAATTTTTAGTGTGCTAAAGGTGTCAAAGTTTAGGGGTTTGGTGAAAATGTTTATTAGTTCATCCGCAGTTGCTATATGATTTAGTTTTATATCTCCTTTGTCTACATGATCTATAATGAAATGATGTCTAATGTCAATATGCTTAGTGCAAAAGTGTTGAATTAGATTTTTGGAAATACATATGGCACTAGTATTATCATACATGTTTTGAATGGTGCTTACAGATAGTCAAGGGTAGAGGATTTGTTGCTTTAGCCATAAGACATGAGTAGCATAGCTTGCTACTCCTATATATGCCACGTAAGCAGCGAATATAGCTACTGAGTTTTTCTTCTTACTGGATCAAGAAACTAATGATTTCCCTATGAATTGATAGGTTCAAAAAAAATACTTTTTTTATCTATTATATAGCATGTAAAGTTTGAGTATGAATATCCTATTGAATTGATAGGTTCCTGAAGCAATTATTTTCTAATAAAAGTTGAATAAAAAAATATCAATATTTTCAACTCAAATTTATAAGATAGTAAATATGCAAGAAATAAAAATGCAAAATAAAAGGATTGAGCACACCAAAAAATTTATAATTGTTCAGTGAAATCTTGACCTACATCCACTACCAGAGTCCTCCTCTCCGGGTATTGCACTAAACCTTTAGTGGCTCTCATTTATCTTCCACAACAAGGTGGATAAGCCCTTACAAAATCACTTCCACCCTTCTGCAGTGCGACTGAGAACCAGAATCCTTTCCACCCTCCTAGTGAGGTAGAGAACCTGGAATCATTTTCATCCTAGTGAGGTAAAGAACCCAACGATCTTTAGCCTTAAAGGCTTTCTCCCTAGAGCAACTAAAAATATCAATGAAGACACTTGGCACATGGAGCAATAGAGTGAATCCCCTCACACTACTTCTCCTTCTCACACTACTTCTCTTTCTCTCTCTCTAAACTATAAGACCTCTCAAGCACTCTCATTGAGATCTCTTAACACCCAAATATTTTTTCAGAGTCTAATAAGAGTCTTTAAACATAAGACTTTCAAAAAATCCTAAATTTTCAATTCTATCATTTCTACTCATACATTATGATCTAGGTTTGTATAGTACGATTAGGTCAAAAACCTTTTTTTTTTCTTGTTCGGGTTAAATAATTATAGTGTGGTCTATTTAAACTTTGCATATTGATCGTCTAGAATGATATTGAATAGTATGATAAGATTAGTTCATGTTGCAAATCTGGGCCCAAGTTGTAATATCTCGTTCCCTTACTGTTCCTCTCTGAATTGGATTTTCCTCCCAGAATCGGCCAGGACGAAGTTGAGATCGTCCAGGCCGATCAGTGCATGGAAAACAGCTGATTTCTGGAGTGTTTTCTGGAAGAATTCCTGTACAGATCGTCCGGGCCGATCGTGATATCGTCCAGGACGATAGGTACTGTAGAAATTATCGGCCAGACAATAGCCCTGGGTGAGGTCCAGGACGATCAGGATTTGGTCTGATCGTCCCGGGACGATGTGAATATCGGCCTGGCCGATCAGTTCACAGATATAAGAAAATCAGCTCGTTTTGAGGAGAGAGAAAATCATTTTATAAAAATCAGAAATATCTGAGGAGAGAGAAAGAGAAAAGGAAAAAGAGAAAGCTGGTTTTCGGAGACCGCGGAGCGCTTTTCGTCCGACGCTGCTGTTGGGAAAAGTGAAGATCTCGTGGTAAGGACTCCGAATCCTATTTCTGTTTTCAAAGATGTTGTGTTTTGACTGAGTTGAGATTTGTTTTGTGTTTTCGTAGTCGACTTTTCGACATGATTTTGATTTGACACAACTTTCACCGCACAACTTTTAGAGTGTTATAGATATGATTATTGTACACGATTTGACTGTATTCTACGAAGATTTTATCGGTCGGAATTGATTCTACGCGCTTTTAATTGAATAGGAAATTATCAGGATGTTTTCTGACTTGGTTTCTATAGAATAAAAGTCTTGCATTGATGTTATAGATATTCTATTGTAATTTGGTAGAATTTGGAAATCGTGTCTTTTTGCAGGATTTTTGTGTAAATTTGACCGACTGCCGTTACGCTGCCCGATTTTCGTACGATTTCTGAATTGTCTGAGATTGATAGATTGAATCGATATGCCTATGACTATTGATATGATTGTTCTAGATTTCTTTAATATCGCTTACTGCATCGATTATTCATTGAATTGATTGTGTTACTGAAAAACAAGTGGGAACCTAGTTGAACGTTGGTGAAGATAGAATTGACCTGTACAGGATGGTGGGCCGACGGGCTTTCCTTTAAACATCGATTATGGATTTCTACAACAGCACTATAGATGAGAGTTATAAGGAGTTTTATATGCCGACGGGCGGCCGACGGGCAAAAAGAGTGACGACTCTTATTGATAGACCAACGTGTATTAAACGGACTACAACAGCAACGGATTCTACAACAGCACTATGGATAATAGCCAGTGAACCTGGTTGATCATGACTAGTGTTTGTGCTTGTCGAGTAAGACCATTGTATGACATTGTATGATCTTGCATCGTATGGGCTTCCTGATGTGCATCGATTTATTGGTTTCCGATTGATTTATCGATATTGACGTGGATTTATAGATTTATTGATATTGTATGGATTTCATCGACGGATTTATTGTATTGTATTGATTCCTCGCTATCGATTGTATCGACTTGATTTATGGATTATCGATTATGGACTATGGATTATGGATATGGATTGTATTGACTCATAGATACCGGCACCGACATTGATATGGATTCTGTATATTGATTCATAGACATTGACATCGACATTGATATAGATTGTATCGATTGATAGATATCGACATCGACATCGATATGGATATGATATGGACATATGGATACTATGGATACGACAGATCCTGATATGCTATTGATGCATTGATACATTGATTCATCGTGCCGATGATTGATTGATTGACTGGATTGATCGACTGGATCGACTTTATTGAATTGATTATTGCCATATAGATCTGAGTTATTGTAGAATAGATTTCTTTATTGAATTGATTGTATTGATTTCAATTGACCTGACGATTTCATTCTATGGATTTGATTTCGATTGTTTTGTCGATATGTTGATTTGATCGTTCTATGGATTCCCAACTGATTGATATAATTGACTGGAAAGTGCTCTATTGACTTTGAGATGTTTTTCCTACTGTAGCATCGTACGTCGTCATGATTGAATTTGCCGTAGTGTTATTGAATATTGCATATTGACATCGAGTAAATCATATAGAATAATTGGATTGATCGATTGGCAAGAGTATTGACTGATTTAATAGATGATATAGATACAACGAATTGACTAGACGGCACGGTTAGACGACACGATTGATTGAAATGATAGTATTGGTTGATAGACACGGCTACGATGGATAGACATTGACTGAAAGCACTTATTGATTTGATTGCTGGAGTATTGATTTATCGATGCTTTTATCGCTGTATTGATTATTGACTATTGACGTATCTGATTCGATTTGATTTCCGTACCTGCATAGATTCATTGATGATTGATCACTGAGCATTGATATGGACATTGATAGATATAGATACTGCATTGATAGCATGGGCATGGACATCGTATAGATTCATCGTATTGCTGCCTAGATTTTATAGACTCGCCGTTGCTACTGTTCTACACCGTATTGACTGTTTTATAGATTCCTTGTCTCGTATCGCTTTTCTCATTTGACTTCATTGATTAGATCGTATTGATTTGACCGTATTGATTTGATTGACGGATATTGATTGATTGCGTTGATTTATCGAATTGCCTGCCGCTGCATTGACTGGTTTTATTGACTATTGATTTTCGTACCGCATTGATCATTGATTCATTGATTTCCGCTGCATAGACTCATTGACCATTGATTGATTCAGATTGATAGATTGACATGCATATTGATAGCATCGCCTTGCTTTGATTTCAGTTGTAGGCTTTGGTGACCTGCTGGGCTATTGTAGCTCATTATATGTGGTTTAAAATTTCAGGTCCGAGCAAGGCAACTGGAATGGAGTTCGATCAGAACGGTCAGACGAATCCTTTCGCTACACGGATCTTGGGGTCGTTACAATTGGTATCAGAGCAAGTGTAGTGAAAGGATTTGATTGATAGTTTGATAGAATGAATCCATTCTATTCATTTTGCATACATAGTGATTGACATTTGATTGATTACATTGTGTGTTTGTTTAGATTTCGACGAGTTTTGTTTTGGATTTGGATTTCGATCGATTTGGTTTGCTTCGTGTTTTGCTTCGTACCTTTAGGGAAATGTCGGGACGACATTTTTCTAAGGTGGGGAGATTGTAATATCTCGTTCCCTTACTGTTCCTCTCTGAATTGGATTTTCCTCCCAGAATCGGCCAGGACGAAGTTGAGATCGTCCAGGCCGATCAGTGCATGGAAAACAGCTGATTTCTGGAGTGTTTTCTGGAAGAATTCCTGTACAGATCGTCCGGGCCGATCGTGATATCGTCCAGGACGATAGGTACTGTAGAAATTATCGGCCAGACAATAGCCCTGGGTGAGGTCCAGGACGATCAGGATTGGTCTGATCGTCCCGGGACGATGTGAATATCGGCCTGGCCGATCAGTTCACAGATATAAGAAAATCAGCTCGTTTTGAGGAGAGAGAAAATCATTTTATAAAAATCAGAAATATCTGAGGAGAGAGAAAGAGAAAAGGAAAAAGAGAAAGCTGGTTTTCGGAGACCGCGGAGCGCTTTTCGTCCGACGCTGCTGTTGGGAAAAGTGAAGATCTCGTGGTAAGGACTCCGAATCCTATTTCTGTTTTCAAAGATGTTGTGTTTTGACTGAGTTGAGATTTGTTTTGTGTTTTCGTAGTCGACTTTTCGACATGATTTTGATTTGACACAACTTTCAACGCACAACTTTTAGAGTGTTATAGATATGATTATTGTACACGATTTGACTGTATTCTACGAAGATTTTATCGGTCGGAATTGATTCTACGCGCTTTTAATTGAATAGGAAATTATCAGGATGTTTTCTGACTTGGTTTCTATAGAATAAAAGTCTTGCATTGATGTTATAGATATTCTATTGTAATTTGGTAGAATTTGGAAATCGTGTCTTTTTGCAGGATTTTGTGTAAATTTGACCGACTGCCGTTACGCTGCCCGATTTTCGTACGATTTCTGAATTGTCTGAGATTGATAGATTGAATCGATATGCCTATGACTATTGATATGATTGTTCTAGATTTCTTTAATATCGCTTACTGCATCGATTATTCATTGAATTGATTGTGTTACTGAAAGACAAGTGGGAACCTAGTTGAACGTTGGTGAAGATAGAATTGACCTGTACAGGATGGTGGGCCGACGGGCTTTCCTTTAAACATCGATTATGGATTTCTACAACAGCACTATAGATGGGAGTTATAAGGAGTTTTATATGCCGACGGGCGGCCGACGGGCAAAAAGAGTGACGACTCTTATTGATAGACCAACGTGTATTAAACGGACTACAACAGCAACGGATTCTACAACAGCACTATGGATAATAGCCAGTGAACCTGGTTGATCATGACTAGTGTTTGTGCTTGTCGAGTAAGACCATTGTATGACATTGTATGATCTTGCATCGTATGGGCTTCCTGATGTGCATCGATTTATTGGTTTCCGATTGATTTATCGATATTGACGTGGATTTATAGATTTATTGATATTGTATGGATTTCATCGACGGATTTATTGTATTGTATTGATTCCTCGCTATCGATTGTATCGACTTGATTTATGGATTATCGATTATGGACTATGGATTATGGATATGGATTGTATTGACTCATAGATACCGGCACCGACATTGATATGGATTCTGTATATTGATTCATAGACATTGACATCGACATTGATATAGATTGTATCGATTGATAGATATCGACATCGACATCGATATGGATATGATATGGACATATGGATACTATGGATACGACAGATCCTGATATGCTATTGATGCATTGATACATTGATTCATCGTGCCGATGATTGATTGATTGACTGGATTGATCGACTGGATCGACTTTATTGAATTGATTATTGCCATATAGATCTGAGTTATTGTAGAATAGATTTCTTTATTGAATTGATTGTATTGATTTCAATTGACCTGACGATTTCATTCTATGGATTTGATTTCGATTGTTTTGTCGATATGTTGATTTGATCGTTCTATGGATTCCCAACTGATTGATATAATTGACTGGAAAGTGCTCTATTGACTTTGAGATGTTTTTCCTACTGTAGCATCGTATGTCGTCATGATTGAATTTGACGTAGTGTTATTGAATATTGCATATTGACATCGAGTAAATCATATAGAATAATTGGATTGATCGATTGGCAAGAGTATTGACTGATTTAATAGATGATATAGATACAACGAATTGACTAGACGGCACGGTTAGACGACACGATTGATTGAAATGATAGTATTGGTTGATAGACACGGCTACGATGGATAGACATTGACTGAAAGCACTTATTGATTTGATTGCTGGAGTATTGATTTATCGATGCTTTTATCGCTGTATTGATTATTGACTATTGACGTATCTGATTCGATTTGATTTCCGTACCTGCATAGATTCATTGATGATTGATCACTGAGCATTGATATGGACATTGATAGATATAGATACTGCATTGATAGCATGGGCATGGACATCGTATAGATTCATCGTATTGCTGCCTAGATTTTATAGACTCGCCGTTGCTACTGTTCTACACCGTATTGACTGTTTTATAGATTCCTTGTCTCGTATCGCTTTTCTCATTTGACTTCATTGATTAGATCGTATTGATTTGACCGTATTGATTTGATTGACGGATATTGATTGATTGCGTTGATTTATCGAATTGCCTGCCGCTGCATTGACTGGTTTTATTGACTATTGATTTTCGTACCGCATTGATCATTGATTCATTGATTTCCGCTGCATAGACTCATTGACCATTGATTGATTCAGATTGATAGATTGACATGCATATTGATAGCATCGCCTTGCTTTGATTTCAGTTGTAGGCTTTGGTGACCTGCTGGGCTATTGTAGCTCATTATATGTGGTTTAAAATTTCAGGTCCGAGCAAGGCAACTGGAATGGAGTTCGATCAGAACGGTCAGACGAATCCTTTCGCTACACGGATCTTGGGGTCGTTACAATTGGTATCAGAGCAAGTGTAGTGAAAGGATTTGATTGATAGTTTGATAGAATGAATCCATTCTATTCATTTTGCATACATAGTGATTGACATTTGATTGATTACATTGTGTGTTTGTTTAGATTTCGACGAGTTTTGTTTTGGATTTGGATTTCGATCGATTTGGTTTGCTTCGTGTTTTGCTTCGTACCTTTAGGGAAATGTCGGGACGACATTTTTCTAAGGTGGGGAGATTGTAATATCTCGTTCCCTTACTGTTCCTCTCTGAATTGGATTTTCCTCCCAGAATCGGCCAGGACGAAGTTGAGATCGTCCAGGCCGATCAGTGCATGGAAAACAGCTGATTTCTGGAGTGTTTTCTGGAAGAATTCCTGTACAGATCGTCCGGGCCGATCGTGATATCGTCCAGGACGATAGGTACTGTAGAAATTATCGGCCAGACAATAGCCTGGGTGAGGTCCAGGACGATCAGGATTGGTCTGATCGTCCCGGGACGATGTGAATATCGGCCTGGCCGATCAGTTCACAGATATAAGAAAATCAGCTCGTTTTGAGGAGAGAGAAAATCATTTTATAAAAATCAGAAATATCTGAGGAGAGAGAAAGAGAAAAGGAAAAAGAGAAAGCTGGTTTTCGGAGACCGCGGAGCGCTTTTCGTCGACGCTGCTGTTGGGAAAAGTGAAGATCTCGTGGTAAGGACTCCGAATCCTATTTCTGTTTTCAAAGATGTTGTGTTTTGACTGAGTTGAGATTTGTTTTGTGTTTTCGTAGTCGACTTTTCGACATGATTTTGATTTGACACAACTTTCACCGCACAACTTTTAGAGTGTTATAGATATGATTATTGTACACGATTTGACTGTATTCTACGAAGATTTTATCGGTCGGAATTGATTCTACGCGCTTTTAATTGAATAGGAAATTATCAGGATGTTTTCTGACTTGGTTTCTATAGAATAAAAGTCTTGCATTGATGTTATAGATATTCTATTGTAATTTGGTAGAATTTGGAAATCGTGTCTTTTTGCAGGATTTTTGTGTAAATTTGACCGACTGCCGTTACGCTGCCCGATTTTCGTACGATTTCTGAATTGTCTGAGATTGATAGATTGAATCGATATGCCTATGACTATTGATATGATTGTTCTAGATTTCTTTAATATCGCTTACTGCATCGATTATTCATTGAATTGATTGTGTTACTGAAAGACAAGTGGGAACCTAGTTGAACGTTGGTGAAGATAGAATTGACCTGTACAGGATGGTGGGCCGACGGGCTTTCTTTAAACATCGATTATGGATTTCTACAACAGCACTATAGATGGGAGTTATAAGGAGTTTTATATGCCGACGGGCGGCCGACGGGCAAAAAGAGTGACGACTCTTATTGATAGACCAACGTGTATTAAACGGACTACAACAGCAACGGATTCTACAACAGCACTATGGATAATAGCCAGTGAACCTGGTTGATCATGACTAGTGTTTGTGCTTGTCGAGTAAGACCATTGTATGACATTGTATGATCTTGCATCGTATGGGCTTCCTGATGTGCATCGATTTATTGGTTTCCGATTGATTTATCGATATTGACGTGGATTTATAGATTTATTGATATTGTATGGATTTCATCGACGGATTTATTGTATTGTATTGATTCCTCGCTATCGATTGTATCGACTTGATTTATGGATTATCGATTATGGACTATGGATTATGGATATGGATTGTATTGACTCATAGATACCGGCACCGACATTGATATGGATTCTGTATATTGATTCATAGACATTGACATCGACATTGATATAGATTGTATCGATTGATAGATATCGACATCGACATCGATATGGATATGATATGGACATATGGATACTATGGATACGACAGATCCTGATATGCTATTGATGCATTGATACATTGATTCATCGTGCCGATGATTGATTGATTGACTGGATTGATCGACTGGATCGACTTTATTGAATTGATTATTGCCATATAGATCTGAGTTATTGTAGAATAGATTTCTTTATTGAATTGATTGTATTGATTTCAATTGACCTGACGATTTCATTCTATGGATTTGATTTCGATTGTTTTGTCGATATGTTGATTTGATCGTTCTATGGATTCCCAACTGATTGATATAATTGACTGGAAAGTGCTCTATTGACTTTGAGATGTTTTTCCTACTGTAGCATCGTACGTCGTCATGATTGAATTTGACGTAGTGTTATTGAATATTGCATATTGACATCGAGTAAATCATATAGAATATTGGATTGATCGATTGGCAAGAGTATTGACTGATTTAATAGATGATATAGATACAACGAATTGACTAGACGGCACGGTTAGACGACACGATTGATTGAAATGATAGTATTGGTTGATAGACACGGCTACGATGGATAGACATTGACTGAAAGCACTTATTGATTTGATTGCTGGAGTATTGATTTATCGATGCTTTTATCGCTGTATTGATTATTGACTATTGACGTATCTGATTCGATTTTGATTTCCGTACCTGCATAGATTCATTGATGATTGATCACTGAGCATTGATATGGACATTGATAGATATAGATACTGCATTGATAGCATGGGCATGGACATCGTATAGATTCATCGTATTGCTGCCTAGATTTTATAGACTCGCCGTTGCTACTGTTCTACACCGTATTGACTGTTTTATAGATTCCTTGTCTCGTATCGCTTTTCTCATTTGACTTCATTGATTAGATCGTATTGATTTGACCGTATTGATTTGATTGAGGATATTGATTGATTGCGTTGATTTATCGAATTGCCTGCCGCTGCATTGACTGGTTTTATTGACTATTGATTTTCGTACCGCATTGATCATTGATTCATTGATTTCCGCTGCATAGACTCATTGACCATTGATTGATTCAGATTGATAGATTGACATGCATATTGATAGCATCGCCTTGCTTTGATTTCAGTTGTAGGCTTTGGTGACTGCTGGGCTATTGTAGCTCATTATATGTGGTTTAAAATTTCAGGTCCGAGCAAGGCAACTGGAATGGAGTTCGATCAGAACGGTCAGACGAATCCTTTCGCTACACGGATCTTGGGGTCGTTACAATTGGTATCAGAGCAAGTGTAGTGAAAGGATTTGATTGATAGTTTGATAGAATGAATCCATTCTATTCATTTTGCATACATAGTGATTGACATTTGATTGATTACATTGTGTGTTTGTTTAGATTTCGACGAGTTTTGTTTTGGATTTGGATTTCGATCGATTTGGTTTGCTTCGTGTTTTGCTTCGTACCTTTAGGGAAATGTCGGGACGACATTTTTCTAAGGTGGGGAGATTGTAATATCTCGTTCCCTTACTGTTCCTCTCTGAATTGGATTTTCTCCCAGAATCGGCCAGGACGAAGTTGAGATCGTCCAGGCCGATCAGTGCATGGAAAACAGCTGATTTCTGGAGTGTTTTCTGGAAGAATTCCTGTACAGATCGTCCGGGCCGATCGTGATATCGTCCAGGACGATAGGTACTGTAGAAATTATCGGCCAGACAATAGCCCTGGGTGAGGTCCAGGACGATCAGGATTTGGTCTGATCGTCCCGGGACGATGTGAATATCGGCCTGGCCGATCAGTTCACAGATATAAGAAAATCAGCTCGTTTTGAGGAGAGAGAAAATCATTTTATAAAAATCAGAAATATCTGAGGAGAGAGAAAGAGAAAAGGAAAAAGAGAAAGCTGGTTTTCGGAGACCGCGGAGCGCTTTTCGTCCGACGCTGCTGTTGGGAAAAGTGAGATCTCGTGGTAAGGACTCCGAATCCTATTTCTGTTTTCAAAGATGTTGTGTTTTGACTGAGTTGAGATTTGTTTTGTGTTTTCGTAGTCGACTTTTCGACATGATTTTGATTTGACACAACTTTCACCGCACAACTTTTAGAGTGTTATAGATATGATTATTGTACACGATTTGACTGTATTCTACGAAGATTTTATCGGTCGGAATTGATTCTACGCGCTTTTAATTGAATAGGAAATTATCAGGATGTTTTCTGACTTGGTTTCTATAGAATAAAAGTCTTGCATTGATGTTAGATATTCTATTGTAATTTGGTAGAATTTGGAAATCGTGTCTTTTTGCAGGATTTTTGTGTAAATTTGACCGACTGCCGTTACGCTGCCCGATTTTCGTACGATTTCTGAATTGTCTGAGATTGATAGATTGAATCGATATGCCTATGACTATTGATATGATTGTTCTAGATTTCTTTAATATCGCTTACTGCATCGATTATTCATTGAATTGATTGTGTTACTGAAAGACAAGTGGGAACCTAGTTGAACGTTGGTGAAGATAGAATTGACCTGTACAGGATGGTGGGCCGACGGGCTTTCCTTTAAACATCGATTATGGATTTCTACAACAGCACTATAGATGGGAGTTATAAGGAGTTTTATATGCCGACGGGCGGCCGACGGGCAAAAAGAGTGACGACTCTTATTGATAGACCAACGTGTATTAAACGGACTACAACAGCAACGGATTCTACAACAGCACTATGGATAATAGCCAGTGAACCTGGTTGATCATGACTAGTGTTTGTGCTTGTCGAGTAAGACCATTGTATGACATTGTATGATCTTGCATCGTATGGGCTTCCTGATGTGCATCGATTTATTGGTTTCGATTGATTTATCGATATTGACGTGGATTTATAGATTTATTGATATTGTATGGATTTCATCGACGGATTTATTGTATTGTATTGATTCCTCGCTATCGATTGTATCGACTTGATTTATGGATTATCGATTATGGACTATGGATTATGGATATGGATTGTATTGACTCATAGATACCGGCACCGACATTGATATGGATTCTGTATATTGATTCATAGACATTGACATCGACATTGATATAGATTGTATCGATTGATAGATATCGACATCGACATCGATATGGATATGATATGGACATATGGATACTATGGATACGACAGATCCTGATATGCTATTGATGCATTGATACATTGATTCATCGTGCCGATGATTGATTGATTGACTGGATTGATCGACTGGATCGACTTTATTGAATTGATTATTGCCATATAGATCTGAGTTATTGTAGAATAGATTTCTTTATTGAATTGATTGTATTGATTTCAATTGACCTGACGATTTCATTCTATGGATTTGATTTCGATTGTTTTGTCGATATGTTGATTTGATCGTTCTATGGATTCCCAACTGATTGATATAATTGACTGGAAAGTGCTCTATTGACTTTGAGATGTTTTTCCTACTGTAGCATCGTACGTCGTCATGATTGAATTTGCCGTAGTGTTATTGAATATTGCATATTGACATCGAGTAAATCATATAGAATAATTGGATTGATCGATTGGCAAGAGTATTGACTGATTTAATAGATGATATAGATACAACGAATTGACTAGACGGCACGGTTAGACGACACGATTGATTGAAATGATAGTATTGGTTGATAGACACGGCTACGATGGATAGACATTGACTGAAAGCACTTATTGATTTGATTGCTGGAGTATTGATTTATCGATGCTTTTATCGCTGTATTGATTATTGACTATTGACGTATCTGATTCGATTTGATTTCCGTACCTGCATAGATTCATTGATGATTGATCACTGAGCATTGATATGGACATTGATAGATATAGATACTGCATTGATAGCATGGGCATGGACATCGTATAGATTCATCGTATTGCTGCCTAGATTTTATAGACTCGCCGTTGCTACTGTTCTACACCGTATTGACTGTTTTATAGATTCCTTGTCTCGTATCGCTTTTCTCATTTGACTTCATTGATTAGATCGTATTGATTTGACCGTATTGATTTGATTGACGGATATTGATTGATTGCGTTGATTTATCGAATTGCCTGCCGCTGCATTGACTGGTTTTATTGACTATTGATTTTCGTACCGCATTGATCATTGATTCATTGATTTCCGCTGCATAGACTCATTGACCATTGATTGATTCAGATTGATAGATTGACATGCATATTGATAGCATCGCCTTGCTTTGATTTCAGTTGTAGGCTTTGGTGACCTGCTGGGCTATTGTAGCTCATTATATGTGGTTTAAAAATTTCAGGTCCGAGCAAGGCAACTGGAATGGAGTTCGATCAGAACGGTCAGACGAATCCTTTCGCTACACGGATCTTGGGGTCGTTACACAAGTATAGTGATTTTGATGATAACAAATATTATTATTGTTTTATTATTTCTATTTTTGTATATCTTTTTGCATGCCCTGCTCACTAACTTTTCAAGTCCACAAGTTCAGTTGCAATGTCAATCAACTCAAGATCAGATAGACTATAGTTGAGTATGTCTATAATTTCAATTTTAATATACATTTTCTCTTTCTTGAGTAAAGTTATGTATCTGGTGGACCCCAAGCTAAGTAACCTTCCACAAACACATTTAAGGGTAGTGATTTAGTGAGTTAGAGAAATTTCTATTTTTTGACCTAATCATACAAGATTATTTCAATTGTATTGGACAATCAGTTAAAAATAAAAATCCTAATTAAGGCATCCCTCATAATTAAGAGTGATTAAACTAATCGTACTATACGATCAATTATCATATAGAATGATCCATTCAGATTAGGAAAAGTAGCCATCAATCACAATTTAATTAAGAGTGATTAAACTAATTATACTATACGATCAAGTATCATACAAGACAATCAGTTCAAATTGTGAAAAATATCTGCTAATTATAATTTAGGTAATAATTTAATTTTTAAATTTTATTATAATCATGCAGGATGATATGCATCGTTAGATGATTTATGAAAATCTTTCCTAAATTGATCTGGTGATTAGGGGAATAATTATGGTTAGATTGGTCGATCATATCATATAGGATGATCTACTTAGATTGTACAAGATGATCTGCTTAGATCATATTGGATGATCTGCTTAGATCATATTGGAAGATCTATTGTATTTCATAGGACGATCCCCTATCTTGTAAGATGAAAACCATAATTTTCTTTTAATCATCCAGGATATCATATTGAATGTCTCGAGAGGGTTAAGGGATGATATGTAAACCGCCACTCATCATCCCATGTCGTACTGGATGATTAATATAATATCTTAAACTAATCTTTATGGATGATCCCAGAATCATACTAGATAATCTGTATAAATACTTAAAATGATCTTACAGGGAAAAGTTGATCATACTGACTGAAAGGGATATTTGTAGTAATCGTATAGGACAATATATCAATCGTACTAGATGATATTTAACGATAAGTTGAAAATTAGGGCTTCTTTTGAGGCTCTCTTATTGTCTCTTGAGATAATCTTTTATTGTTGAAGAGATCTGAGAGAGAGCTTAGAAGCGGAAGAGAGAGAGCTTGGGAGAGAGAGAAATCCTTGTGAGGGAGAGTTGTGAGTGATTCACAAAGGCTGATCCAAGTAAAGTTTCCACCATCTTCTTCAAGTTGCTTTCTGGTTCCTTGGTGGCTCTAAGGAATATCTTCATCAACATAAGATCTAGGTTCTTTGCTTTCACCAGAAGGGTGAAAAAGGATTCCAAGATTCTCTGCATACTCCAAGAGTAAGTAAAAGGATTCCAAGGTTCTCTGCCTACTCCAGGAGGGAGTACAAGGATTCAAGTTACTATGCCTCATTGGGTCAATGGAAAGATTTTATAAGGGCTTCTCTGCCTTATTATGGGGGCAAAAGGAGAGACACTACTTTTAGTGCAATACCTGGAAAGGAGGTTTCTAGGGAGTGGATGTAGGTCAAGTTGATCGAATCACTATAAATATAGTGTGTTCTTTCTATTTACTTTTTCGCATTTAATTTTCGCATTATTCTATGATTTGTTCTATAGTTGAAATCTCTGAATTTTGTTATTGTGAAATTATTGTTGCTTCCTTATAAATAGTTTATTTTAAAATATTCATAAAGATTTTATTTTTTTGTTAAAGAAATTTTTAAATAACCAATTCACCCCTCTCTTGGTTAGCCTTGGGACTAGTTCTTTAGGGTTTAGCAACCCTCACAAACTTTCAAGTGGTATCAGAGCAAGATTCATAAATTAAGTTTTAGTGAAATTTAGAAGATTTTTCTTAAGCATTATGTTGCTAAGTCTTATGAGCCCATGGCTTTGGGCCCTCTAGAAATTGGCCATTAAATTCATATCACATTATTGTAGGCTTCTAGAGGGAGCACTATGATGTGCATTATTAGACGCCATTATGCTCAATCTAATTTTAACATAAAAATATCATTTTTTTTACTCAGTCAAATTCATATCATTCAATGTTGATAGCAGACTAAAGAGAGAGTGAAGGATTTTTAGTGAGACAAAGTTAATTTTGGGTGACTTCGGTACATTTTTACTTGTCAGCTCAATTTTGAAGTTATCTTGCTCAAGGTAGGTGCATTTTACCTATCTCAATTTTCAAAAAAGCAAAAAAAAAAATTTAAAAATCTTTTTATTATAATTTTGTTAGCAAAAAAAAGACGATAACTTTAGACATGCTAAACTTTCACAATATAACTTTTTGTATGTTATATATACAACAATTCTAAACATTTAGATATTTTTCTAAGAAATTTTCTCTAGGTAAATTGAAAAATGTGGAGTTTTTAGCAAATTAGAAAATCATTTTGGTTCCTAAAACTTTGATATAGTGCAATTAAAGATTAAAAAATGCTTTGAATAATCTCTGATAATTTGGTTACATTATAAAATAGTGAATTTATGCTCAGTAGTATATGCTGCTACCAACCATTAATTCATTTTATTAAATTTTGAATTGAGCTAATTTATATTTACTTTACAATAATGCAATAAATTATATGCTTATTTGATTAAAATGTGCGATTCTGAGAAGATCTAGTGTGTTTAAGAAAGTTCTATTTAGGTGTTAAACGTACATTCGGGTACTAAATGCACATTCTATTTTGGTGTTATGTACACATTATATTTTGGTGCTGTGTATTGGGAGTTATAAGAACCTATTTTCTTATATGATAGCACGGGAGTCAAAAGGGCCAGAATTCAATGAATTTCATTTTGATGGGAGGTATAAGGGCTTGGGAAAAACCTTTTATTTTTTCTATGATATATGAAGTATTTATTTATTTACTTTCATATAATTTATATTTATAATTTTGATAATTGCAGCACTATTCTAATATATGGCTCAATACAATAATTTCATTTATTAATTTTAAATTTAGTAAAATAGTATGGAAATTTAGATTGGTTAGTGCGACATGCTGAGCAGTATTGGTTCATAATTTATCTGCGTTCTATTCCGGGTCTAGGAAAGGAAAAGAGCCAGGAGAGTAGTTGAGTCAGGATCTGATCTGTTGCATCTGTATAGGTATTTCTCCTTCTTATTTTTGTACAATAATGACTAATTATTTAAATTGCTTTATTTTATATTTTAGTGTACTGTAATGTAATTGTTCTTATTGATGAGAAATAAAAAGAAATTTTGTGGATGAGTTTTTTTTTTTTTGTATATTGGAAGTTATTAGTAGTTATGTAGTCTGTTGTTTGTTCAAGTTTAATTGAAAGAAGAAAATATGAAAAGTTTACCAAAAACATCATCTTGGATTGGCCTATTGCAAGCCAACGCGATAGGATATGTTCTATTTATGGGTCTTATCGATTTGGGTTATGACAACACTAACCTATAAGAATATATATTTTGGGTTATGTTGACCTATAAGGAGAGGGTGTAAGTAGTGAAAATTTATTTATCTTCTTGTTGAGTAAGGAAATTAGGTTTATAGTTGATAAGTCCTCTCCCACTATATTTTATATATATATATATATATATATATATATATATATATATATATATATAATATATATATATATATATATATATATATATTATATATATATATATATATAATTTCATGCCTAATGTTTAAATGCAAGTAATCTAATACATTGAGCTTACAGATTTTGCTCTTAATTAAAGCATATTAATCTTTTTTACTATCATATTTAGATTGAGGAAACTTATTTGTTGGGTGACTAATATTTAGTGAATATAAAACTTAGAACTTAATAATAAAAACTTACTTATTTAATCGTTTAGCTTTGACCTTAGTTAAAATATATGAAGTCATGATTGCATTAATTAAAAGAGAGCAAATTAACATTTTTTTTAGTATAATTATTTAAATTGGGTTAAATTGTTATACACTCATTTATATCAGCTATCTATATCTTTTTAATCTTATTTCATATATTTTGACATGTATGTCTATGCTTCAATCATGGACAAAGTGTTTGCTTAATCTTGTCCAATCTTGCTAACCCATGATATCAAACTCTTTTAACCGATCGGTTTAACTTGAGCTCTGCACGAACAATTTGGGGTATACATTTCAATTTTCATCTTTTTTGTGAAACTATATATTTGAACTATAAGAACAAGAAATTTCATATAGCAAAGCTAATTTCTTTGAATTACTATTTAAAAATGTGTCAAGTAGAAAATATCTAAGAGTATGATGAATAAAGAATGTCTAAATAGATTTTACTTTGAATAATTTGTTAAGCGTTACTTAACATCTTGTCTTTTATTTGTTTTTCTTTTATCAACATCTAAGACAGGCCTCAAATTTCGTCATACTTTTTATCTTTGTAAGCGTAATCATCTAAACTCGCCGCTTAGAAAGAGCTATGATCCCTACACAATACGAATCTTGTCAAAAAAAAAAAAAAGGAGGCATCTGAGTTCTAGGGCTTGACTCTCTTTCGAAAACATAATAAGAGATTTGGCCCAAGACTTGAAAGTTATTTGATCTTGTTTGTTGAAGCTCATTATATATATATAATCATTTTATATTCCAAAAATAATATAATATTCATAATGAAATTTATTAAGAACTTAACTTAAGGCATTTGTCAGTTTTATAATAAAATAATATCTAAAATAATTGTCTTATTCTTAGTAACATCATTCTTATATCATAACGTATACCAATAATTTATTTAAATAACAAACAAGATTTATCATATTTTTATGGATTTTAAAATCATTTCACAAAAAAAAACTATGCAATATTCCTAATATTACTCATATGAGCATATCTTTCTATTTAAAAAACTTTATCTTCAAATAGTCAAAAGCCCTTTTTCTCCCCTCAAATTATTCAACTCAGAAACCATGCAAAGTGTCTAATTAAAATTTGCATTTTTTAATTATAATGGCAAATTAATTAAAAAACGTTTACACAAAAACTAATTCATTACATCTTAAATTTTAAATTTGTTTTTTATATTAATTACATTCATGCCATTTTTCATGAGTCATTATAAATGACTTCTTTATAATTTACTTAAAAACAATCCACGTTTACATGTAAAATGATGTTCAAAATAATAGCCAGTGCTAATTAGTTAATTACAAAAATACATTTACTTAATCATATGTAAATGATAATTAATGTAAATTAGAATTAAGTGTCTAACTACCAAATTATCATTAAGATTTTTATTTAAGTGGCATTAATGATATCCACATAGTAATTTGTGTGATAATTAAATGTCCTTCCTTTCTACTTCATTTCATATGGAAGTTTAGTCATAGTTACAAATAAAAACATTTATGTATTGGAGAGAAAAGAGAGGGGAGGGCTAGCAAAGGATAGTTAGAAGAACATGAAAAGTGCATAGGAAGAAGGATTTTAGGATGAAATTTTGTATTTGGGTCAATATCTATTTTCTTTAATTTATATGTGAAAGCATATTTTATTTTTGCATGAGTTTCACAATTCATGAGTATAATATATTGTTTGAAGCTATTAACTATGTACTAAATATATAGAAATTAGATTATTCATATCATATTGTATATGCAAAGTAATTAAAAGAAATTCATATAAGAAAAGCTTTATTTTTATTTTGTAGATGTATACATAAAAATGGCTGCATCATGATTGATATATATTTGATTAAATGCATAGAGAAAATATGTGTTTTATGGCACGCATGCATGCATGCATAATTATACAAACATTACACATATGCAAGCATTATGTAAGCATACTTATTTCTATGAGATTAATTATAGTGGAAGGCTTATGGTTCATCATGGCATTTTAATTGAAGATTTCATCAAAGCTATGTATACATTTTTTTTTATCCAAAAAAAGAGTACACAGGACAGAGCAAATGCCAAAAAACAAAGGAAAAAAGGAATTGGCCGAGGCTCCCAGCTACCCCGAAACCACACACGGACTATCCAATTTGGCGAAGATAACGCTCCAATTGATCCAACCACATGAAAGCATCACCAAAGGTTGCCACCAGCTATGAAGACGAGGGAACGAGCCCCAGCCACATCATTGCGCAATAACCCCACGACCCACAAAACTGACCAAAAGTACAAAATCCAGCCAGAGCAAGTAATAGGACAACAAGCAAAGGAAAAAATTAACTATCTACCTCTCCTGCACCTCCCACGAAACCTCCCACGAGAGGCAATAGAGAGAACAGGCCTATCACAAACCTGTTTAAAATCCATACCAGGATCAGATCCTCCACCAAAATCTAAAGAGGAATCAGAACCAGAATCATATTCAGACGTACAATGCAACCAATCAAGATGAATCCTCACACCCATCCCGGAATTATCACCCACATGATACACCAACGCATGGTTGTTGATCAAGTTCACTGGCACATTGACAAAAGAGTTAGAATTAACCAACATACCTTTCCCAGCATTTACAACACCTCCAACCGCATCACTTTTATCAATATTCAGAGAAGACTCCACAACAGTATTAGAGACAGGATAAGCAACATTTTTCACACCTCCACAATCACCATTAATGCTCACACAACCAGCCCTGCAGCAAACCAGGAACCCCCACCCCCACAACAGCAGGTGTTACAGAACCTAACTGACTAGAAACCGTAGAAGCAGTAGTATTAACAACCACTTGCTCAGAACCACAAACCCGCTGGCCATCCAAAATATTAGTCGTTTCACATGACGGAAAATCATCAACAAGAACCAAATTATCCCCAGCCAAAACGTTCAAATTGTGATCAACTACAGCAATATTATTTTGAGTATTACCAGATATTTCCACATAAGGCAAAATCGCATCACCAACGGGCAACAGATCCACATGCCACAAAAAGAGAGCATTATCATTTAAATTGGGGGTGGGGGGGGTCATTTAAATTGGGGGGGGGGGGGGGGGGGGGTGTGGACTAACAACATTATCTACTGAAGGAGAAGAACAATTACCCGCAATAGGACAAACCAGATCCTTAGGGGCAGACTTACCAAAAATTGGATTATCAGACATCGGACGACAGTTACCAGAGGAATGCCTAAGTTTCTTACAAGACAAACAAAAAGAAGGAAAATCTTCAAAATGCACTTGTTGGACATAACCAGATACCTCAGGACCTAACCAAATCTTATCAGGATAAGATTTAGTAACATCCAACTCAACCAGGACACGGGCAAGAGACGGCCTGGAGCTAATAGAAGTAGTTGTGTCAGTTTTAAGCGGTTTACCAAAGATCAAACCAAGACCATGAAGAATCCTGGGAAAGAAAAGATTGGGACGGAGCTGAGGGAAAGATACCCAGATGGGTACAATCGGTGATTCAACACCAATATCCACAAGGGGTGACCATTTTGAAAGTTTCATGTAACAATTAAAGACTAGGTAAGAACCATGGCAAAAAAACCTACAATAATCAAGATCATTTTTTTAGCTTGATGAGAATATGCATCGGGTCCAAGGGTGTTACAGAGAATTCCCCATTTAACTTCAAATTAAAGAAGAAGCTCCTGATCACATCCAGAGAAGGAAGCTTTGACGGAAAAAATCCAACAAGAGAAAATTGGAAAGGATCCGCCAAAGCAGAAATTTCATTCTCCGAAATCCAAAGAGAAGGTAATCCGCAAAAAGACGAAACCTTCAAATCGGGAAAAGTACGAAGAACCAGCAAGCACCTCTAAAAATGAACGAGAAGAGGAAACACCCTCTAAAAACCAGGATCACACAGTTTCGGTGGCATGCCGGCAAAAGCCGGAAAAAACCACAACCAAAACCACAAAAACTAGGAGTAAAGAACAACTAGAAAGAGAAGGAAACTGCCCTGAGGTAGAGGAGCCACCACGACCAGTGAAACCAACCAGAAGGAGCCGCCGAAGGGAGCTAGGGCATTAGCCCTAGCGGAGCGAGCTGAGCGAAAGAGCGAAAAATTGTGACGTTTATGTCTAATTTGAAAGCTATGTATACATATGTGAAAGTTGCATGCTCAAGGATAGGCTCTATAATTTCAATGCCTTTATATATAATTACTAGATATCATTAAATCATTGCTATCTTATATTTTAAATAGTAAAAATTGAGGATTCGTTTGGAACGGCTTTTTTACTGCTTCTCAAAAAAGTTTTTTAGTAAAAAAAATTTAATTTTTGTACTAAAAAGTTGTTTTGAGAAACAGTAAGAAAATCATCCCAAACAAAACCTTAATTTATGCCTCCTCAAAATAACTAATAAAAATATTTTAAGTACCCTTTACGTGAAAAATTTATGATTGTCACTATGCATAGTTAGGAAAAATTATTAGATGCAGAGTGCGCACCGTCCGCACAAATAGTGGGTACCTAGCGGTACCCAGCGGTACCCAACGGTACCGAGTGCCGGTACCTAGCACCGAACAATGCTTGTGCGGATGGTTCTCCCCGTCTAGACTCCGCACCTAATAATCTCTCCATAGTTATAGGGTTTCATGGAACTATTCTCCAAAGCAAGGATTTTATAACACTTAATACCTTTTAAACCAAATATCTTTCTTTTTTGGCCTTATATTATACATATGAATCTGGCATCATATTCCGAATCAGATTTCTACCATCATATATATATATATATATATATATATATATATATATATATATATATATATATATATATATATATAATATTTTGTTCTTCATATTGTTTTTTGCTTCTCATATTTGAAAATTTCCATACAAATAGACCAATAATCTTCCATTTGAATTCAAATTAATTTCATAATAAAAACAAAGTAAAATCTCAACGGATCATATGTAAGCTAATATGAGCATATTAAGGCTATTTTCCAACCCATTGAATATCTTAATGTTTTAATATTGACTTTTTTATGTAAACTAAATATTTTTATGCATGACCATTAAAGATTTTTTTGTATATTATAATTGCTTTTGTCCAACGTCAAACTGACAGATGGATTAAAAATAAATATAAAAAATATTTTGGAAATTTTTTTTAAGAGAATTTCAAAGACTTTGAATCTGTTTTAAGATAATCAATCAAATTTAACTTGTACTCTAATTAAAAATAATTTATAGATTTTGGTGTTATAAAAGTTGTAAAAAATGATCTGACTAAAACTTTTTTCAAAAATTTGATAGGTAAGCGTTGAAGGTTATGGTGATTCTTCTCCTATAATTATTTCACTTTTATTACGTGTGGTCATCGGACCATTCAGAAGCCTATCAGGATGTATCACGTCACCCCGATACACAGTGGTACACAGTAATAGTACACAGTAAATTGGTGATGTAGCGCATCCTGATTGGCCTCCAAACAATATCCGGTGACCGCACGTAATATTTTCGCCATCATATGAGCTTAAATAGGCAGATACGTCTTTGTGCCTATCAAGAACTAAATATATTAATTGTATTACTTGAAACTTCTTTTGATTAATGATATTGACTAGATAGAATCTAATATAGAGGTCATAATGAAATAAAATATGGATGTATTTTAACTTTTCTTATGATTAAGAATTATTTCTTTGTTATGAATCTCTTATTTTAATGAGCCGTTTCAAAAAGAAGAAAACGGCATGCAGTGTGGTCACAACGTATTGTTATGGTGGGGCCCCATCAATGGTCAAATAATAGTCAACCATGAGTCTTAAGTTAATGATCATGGACTGGAATTAGCCAATAATTGGGTCAAAAAAAAATTGAAGCAAGCTTGAAATTAAGAACGAAGACTCTGGTATTTTAATAATAATAATATAAAAATCAGAAAAAAAAAACATGTGAGAATATTTAATGAAATTTGTTCATAATGGATTTTAAAATCTTTGAAGTTAATTTCAGATAAGTATAATAAAAAGTTGATTATTGTCTTAGCCCTTGATATATCATTAAAAAATAATCTTGATCGGGCACGAATGTCAAGGTAAAATGAAGTTGGAATTTTCAAATATTAAATTCGGGACCATATGAACTCAGATTTCAGCAAACTTACTGTTGAACTGAACGTCTCAAAAAGACAAACACAATGACACAAAATTCAACTCAATTTGAGCCCAAATGGGTCCAAATCAAAGACCTGATCCCCATTTGGAAGGTTCAAACCATAATTTGGATTACCAAACAGTTTCTAAACATGACATGCTTATAGTCAAATTGAGCGGCTCAACGAGACGAATCTAACGAGCTCAAGATCGTCAAATTATGATATCATTAAGACATTTAAATGCCTAGTAAACAGTCTATGATCAAGGGATTCAACATCGGTCATCCATCCAAACCACTCCCAATTTACCCTTGATCTTACTCCTATTTACGGGTCATGATACTCTAAAAAATCTATAAATAGACTCTTCTCTTCTCATGAAGGGGGATACCCAAGCAACGAAGCAAAAAGATAGATCGGAGATCGTTCTTTCCACCTAGCTTCTCCTCGACCACTGCCCAGACTTCTGCTCGACCACTGCTTGATGCCAGACTTCCACCGGAGCACCGCCTGACACTGGACTTCTGTCATACCACCAACTGATGCCCTGACTTTTACTGGACCTCCGCCCGGCTCACAACTATCGTCAGAATTACAATCGGCCACCAACTGACGTCAAACTTCTACCCAGCCACTAACGTCGAACATCCACCCGGCTTCCAATTATTGTTGGACATCCACACGAGAATGCTCATCCTACCTCCATCACCAAACTAATGTCTTTCCTATAACAGAAAAAACTCTTAACTATCAAGATATTATCCGCATTGGCATAAGATCCTCACAGTTTTATCTTGTTGGTATAACTTCCGAGTGGGTCACCCTCCCAAAATTACTCTGGGATGAGCATGTTTAAGTGTGAAGTTTCTTAATGAAATTCTAACCATTACACCAAAAGACACCTTGACGTTTAAGAGTTTAACTTCTTTTACTTAAGGAGTTTCATATTTCCAACCTCTATTGTTCCCTGACTAAGGTCCTTCCAACCTTCATCACTTGCCGACAAAGGTCTTTTCGACCTCTGTTACCCGCAAACTAAGATCCTTTCGACCAACTTCATAGATTATGGCCATCCAACATTCTTTGCTAGAAAATGGTCATTCCAACCTCCGTTGCCCACCGATAATGGTATTTCCAATCTCCGTCGTCCACTAACTACACTCCTTCTGACCTTCGTCAACAAACAACGATCTTTTCAACCTCCATCGACTACCACCCTTTTACCTTCTGACTTCCTTCACCGAATACAGTCCTTCCAACTTCCATCACCAGACAACAATTTTTTTGACCTCCATCGCCCATTAATTACGGTCTTTACGACCTCCATTGCTCCGCCGACTATGGTCCTTCTGACCTCCATCTCCAAACAACAATCCTTCTGATATGTATCGCCCGTCGATTATGATCCTTTCAACCTCCTTCATTGACTATGGTCCTTCAGACCTCCATTGCTGGACAATGGTCTTTCTGACCTCTATCTCCCGCTGACTACAGTCCTTCTGACCTTTGTTGCCATACAACGGTCCTTCTGATCTTTGTCACCCATCGACTAGGATCCTTCCGACCTCCTTCATCGACTACGGTCCTTTCAACCTTCATCGCTATATAATAGTCTTTCTTACCTCTGTCACCTACCGACTACAGTCCTTTCAACCTCCATTGCCTGCTGACTATGGTCCTTCCGATCTCTATCGCTAGACAATGGTCCTTTTGATCTCCGTTGTCCGCAAACTATGATCCTTCCAACCTCCTTCACCGACTATAATCCTTCTGATATTCGTTACCAGATAATAGTCTTTTTGACGTATGTCGCCCACTAATAATAGTCTTTCCAACCTTTATTACTTGCAGTCTATGGTCCTTCCGACCTCATTTGTCGACTATAGTCCTTCCGACATCTATCGCCATACCGATAATGATCTTTCCAACCTCTATTGCCTGCCGACTTCCTTCACCAACTATGCTCATTCTGACCTCAATCGCAAGGAAACGGTCTTTCTGACCTCTATCAATAGCCAAAAATAGTCTTTCCAACCTTTGTTGCCCACCAACTATAGCTCTTCTAGCCTCCTTCATCGAATACGGTCCATCTGACCTTCGTCGTAAGACAACAATCTTTCCAACCTCTATCGCAAAATAATGATCTTTCCCACCTTTGTCACCCATGGACTATGGTCCTTCCAACCAAACGAACATGTCAATAGTGATGCTTCCTATTTCCACCATGTAATGCACTCCATGTGATGTATATTTGTTATATTAAGCCAATACCTTCCCCATAAGAAAGGGTCTTATTTATAATCAACTACAAATACTAGTGGATCATTTCAAACTAGGCAATGCCCCATAGTTTTTCCCCCTTTTTAGTGGTTTCCACATAAAAAAAAATTGGGGTCTTTTTATGAATGCTGCACCATCTATTTTATCTGATTGTGTGATGGATCTTCATAACAAAGTTAATGTTGAGATAATTGCTACTTAGTTTTACATGTCTGATATTCTTGCAACTTATATGTTTTTGATGATTACAAATAGTATTGATTTGATTATTATTTCTCCTAACATATTTTGGAAGAATTATTTTTGCTCTTGTGTGTACTAATATTTCAAGAAAATCTTACTTTGGATTGTTGAAGACTTCAAATCAAGCTTAGTTTAGAGTTTATTGTAATTGAAGTCTCTATTTTCCAATTTATTGAGTCTGAGAGAGTGTAATTTTAATTGAGTAACTGAGCACACACACACACACTGGGGGAGAGTTTAAAATTTATATTTTTTAAACAGATCATATAGTACGATATAATTCGTACTGGATGATCTGATCAGTTATTTTCCCCAACGAGCAGTTGAACGAACAGAAATGAAAATATTTTTCTAAGTATGGATCATACGAGATAATATTAAAATTTGTACCAGGACAAATGTCTCTATTTTGTTCTCGCACGAAGATCGTACGGTGTTTATACCTGGATAAACGTCTATATTTTGACCTTGAACGAAGATCATATGGGACAATATTAATGTTCGTACCAGGATGAACGTCTCTATTTTGACCTTGAATGAAGATCATACGAGATGATATTAAATGTTGTACAGGGATGAACGCCTCTATTTTGACCTTGAATGAAGATCATATGGGATGATCTTTATTTTTTGTACAGGGACGAACGGCTCTGTTCTGTTCTCCTATATTTTGTCCCAACATTTCGTACAGATGAAAATTAAATTTACTAAATGTTCGTCCCGGATGATCCAAGTTTGTATCGGGTGATGATCGCATACAAAATCATTTCGTACCAATTCATAATAGGTTCGTACGTAATAGTATCTGAACTATTCATACGTATGAACATACGATCACACAGTATGATCGTGTACACTCAAAATTAAAAAAAAATCATTTTTCTAGATGGTTTTTCATGTCTTTTGTATAAAAGATCCATTAAAGATTGACTTAAAAATCTTTTTTTTCGTGAATTTTTAAGGGAAATTGAGGAGAGAGTGTTTGAGAGAGATATCTTGCTAGTGGAGTGTGAAGGGTTCACAAAATTACTCAAAGGTAAAGATTGATCTGTGTGTTTTGAATTTTTCACTCTTCCTCTTATCTTTCGAGATTGCTCATGAGAATATCTTTAAAGAAAATTCAATTATTTGTCGACACTTGGAGAGTGTGAACAGCCGACGATTCTCTTCCAATACTTGGAGGGTGTGAAAGGACGAAGGTACTCTGCCTACACTTGGAGGGTATAAAAGGATGAAGGTTTTCTGCCTACACTTAGAGGGTGTGAAAGGATGAAGGTTCTGTACCTACACTTAAAGGGTGTAACAGGACGATGGTTTTCTACCTACACTTAGGGAGTATGAAAGGATGACGGTTCTCTGCCAACACTTGGAGAGTGTGAAAGGACGACGGTTCTCTACCGACACATAGAGAGTGTGAAAGGATGAAGGTACTCTGCATATACTTGGAGGGTGTGAAAGGACACAATTACTCTACCTATACTTGGAGGGTGTGAAAGGACGACAGTTCTCTACCGCACCGAGGATTGATGGAAGAGAGTTTTTGTAAAGGCTTCTCCACCTTACTGTGGGGGCTAAAGGAGAGTCACTTTAGTAATAATGCAATATCTAAAGTGAGAGGCTTTAGCGAGTGGATGTAGGTCCTGTTTGACCGAACCACTATTATAAACCTTTGTGTCTTTTATTTTTCTGCTGCTTATTTTTTTGCAAGTGTTTTCTTCCATGGTTGAAAAGTTTTATTTTAAAAAACATTAATTAACTTGCTTCATAAATCAACAATTTCAAATTTTCAATTCCAAGAAGTAATTTTAAAATTACTAATTCACCCCCCCCCTTCCCACCTCTTGGTTAGCCTTAGGATATTAGTTTAGGTTTAATATCCTAATCGAGATTCAACAAGAATCAACAAGTGGTATCAAAACTTTATTTCAAAATCATAAGTTTAGACTACTTTTTGAAAAATGAGCATGACTACTTTTGGAAATCGGAACACACATGATGGGTATTCGATCACTAAATCTCCTTTATTTGATAGCATCCCTTTTGATTTTTGGAAAACACGCATGTCTATATTTTTACAGTCATTAGATTATCGTATGTGGATCTTAATACAAGAAGGGTATACAAAACCAACTAGATTAGTTGATGGTATTAAAGTTGAATCACCCTTTACTGAATGGACCATAGAACAACATGACTTAGCACAGTTAAATGCAAAATATTTAAATAGTTTCTTTTGTGCACTGAAGTCAGAAGACTACATGCGGGTTTTCACTTGCAAAAGTTGAAAGGACATATGTGATAGACTTTGTATCACTTATGAAGGGACTAATAAAGTAAAATAATATAGACTAAACATCTTGTTACATGACTATGAATTATTTTGCATGAAACTCAATAAATCTATTTTTGATATGTACATAAGATTCACTCAGATAGTCACTTCTTTATATGCATTAGGTAGGAAACTAATAAATGCTGAAATGGTTAATAAGATTTTTTATTGTTTGCCTATTGCATATGATGCTAAAATAAATATAATTATAGAGTCTAAAAATTTGATGTTTACTCTATTGACAATTTTCTTATATCACTAATTGCTTACGAGCAAGGAGTGAGTTAAAGAAAGATTGATGTAAGAGAACAATGAAATGAGAAGAACATTGCACTGAAAGTAGAGGAGTCAGAGAGTGATTTATCGTAACCTGAGGATGAGGATGACATAGCTTTAATGACTTGATAATTCAAGAGCTTTCTTAAAAGGAAGCAGAAGAATGTTAAGGTTTCTAATGATATGATTTGCTATGAGTGCAAGAAACTTGGACACATAAACTCAGACTGCCCAAACCTAAAATCCACTCATAGCAAGGAGAAGACAAAGGAGAAACCAAATGTAAAGAAGGGCAAGAAGAGATTCTAAAGAGCTTTTTGGGCGGACTCAGCTTCGAATTCGTCAAAATTTGAAAAGGATGAGGAAGTCACCAACTTGTGCTTAATGGCCAATAATCTTGATCAGTCATATCAAGAAGAGATATGTGACTTAACCTATGTTGAACTGTTAGAAGTTTTTGAGAGGATTCATGATGCATATAGGAAGTTAAAGAAAATGCATGCTAGCTGAATATAGAATTACAAGAACTGCATAGAGAATATGAAATCCTTAGAAAAGATCATGCATTGATAGATAATAATCATATGAGCTTACTTGATGAATTTGATAACTTGAATAAAGAGAATGAGATCTTAAAATCATCATATGGTTAATTAGAAAAGGAATTTAAGAATTTTAAGGATGAATCATAAAATAAAGAGCATTATTTGAATTATAGTAAAACTGTGTTAAAAGATTTAAACACATTTCTTAAATTGAAAGTAAAAGCTCTTGAGGAAAATAGGAAACCACCAACACTTGAAGATTTTTCTAATCCTATTTTATATCCAAAATTTATACAACCCAGGAAGAGACAAAGTAATTATAAAAGATTGAGAAATCATTCTTGGAGTCAAATGTTATTCTTGTGGCATATTTGGACATATAGCACACACTTGTACTTTAGATAGGAAAACTCATTTAGTGTGAAAACCTAAGATGCATAAACCTAGACATATCATACATGCATCTAGATTTATTTTGCCAAAAGGTGAACCCAAACTTGTTTGGGTTCCCATGTCTAACATTTGGTAGTTTTACAGGCACGCTCTCATATAAGGCCTCATGAGAGTATTTGGTACCTGGACAGCAGTTGCTCAAAGCATATGACTGGAGATACTAAGCAATTTATATCATTGGAAGCCATAAGTGGAGGCAAGGTTACACTTGGAGATAACACCACCAGGAAGGTGGTTGGATCAAGTATGATTGAAAACCTGCAAAATTTTTTCATAGAAAATGTACTGCTTATAGAAGGCTTAAAGCATAATCTTTTGAGTATTAGCCAACTATGTGATAAAGGATACAATGTAAAAATTTTATCTACTAGTTGCATATTAATTCTAAATGAAAATGATATTTTGCATGGAAAAAGGGTAAATAATATTTATATGCTAGATTTGAATTGTATTTCAGTTCCTATGCTTTTTATTTGAAAACTCTTTCTAATGAATCATGGTTATGGCATAGGAAACTTTACCACTCTAGCATAAAAAATCTTAGAAAAATTATCCAAAATGATTTGGTTAGAGGTATATCAAAACTAGACTTTACTAAGGACCACCTTTGTGATGCATGTCAATTAGGAAAATATATGAAGTCCTCTTTTTAGTCCAGTAAGGATCTTAGAACTAGTAAATCTTTGGAGATTTTACATATGGATCTTTTTGGACTAGTTGAAACCGTAAGTTTAGGAGTGAAGGTATATGAATTTGTGATAGTAGATGATTTTTCTAGATTCACTTGGATTAAATTCTTATATCATAAAAGTGAATCATTTAAGGAGTCTAGAGATTTTTCGACTTGGATTCAGAGAAAACTAAGATGTG
Source organism: Dendrobium nobile (assembly GCA_022539455.1). Lineage (NCBI taxonomy): Eukaryota > Viridiplantae > Streptophyta > Magnoliopsida > Asparagales > Orchidaceae > Dendrobium > Dendrobium nobile. The sequence goes on from CM039729.1 coordinate 34,507,388, forward strand.
AGATTTTAACGATTCAAAGTGATCATGGTGATGAATTTAAAAATGAAAAATTTGAGGATTTTTATAAAGAGAAAGAAATTGATCACATTTTTTATGCACCTAGAATCCCTCAACAGAATGGGGTAGTTGAAAAAGAAAGAACATAATATTAATAGAAGCCCCTCGAGTCATATTGGTAGAATATTCACTTCCTAAATATTTTTGGGCTGAAGCGGTTAGCACTGCAGGCTATGTTCTGAACAGGGTGAATATCAGATTGAAATTAAATAAAACACCCTATAAGATTCTTAAAGAATAACTCCAAATTTATCACATTTGTATATTTTTTGAAGAAAGGTGTTCATACATAATAATGGAAAATATGCCTTAGAAAAATTTGATCCAAAATTATATGAAGGAATTTTTCTTGGATACTCTAGTGTTAAAAAATCTTATAGAGTATTTAATAAAAGAACTTTGGTAATTGAAGAGACCACACATGTTGTATTTGATGAATCTAAAATTTTGGAAAAAACAAATATGGAAGATGATGAAATAGAAAATAACTCCCAAAGAATTAAGAAAGTAAATTTTGAAGAAAATTTGGATTTAGAAATCACGTTGCCTAGAGATTTGAGATTTTCTAAAAATCACTCAAAGGAATTGATTTTATATGAACCTAGTGAGGGTGTTAGGACTAGAAGTGGACTAAGGAAAGAAGTCAATCATTCTGCCTTTATTTCAATGATAGAACCCATAAATGTAAATCAAGCACTTTTGGATGAATTTTGGCAATACAAGAAGAATTAAATTAATTTGTGAGAAATAATGTTTGGGAATTAATTACAAGGCAAAAGGATCAAAGTGTAGTTGAAACTAAGTGGTTATTCAGAACAAAATGAATGACTCAAAAACTGTTATTAGGAATAAGGCTAGATTGGTGGCTAATGGGTATAATCAGATTGAAGGAATTGATTTTGAGGAGACTTTTGCCCCTGTAGCAAGACTTGAAGAAATTAAGGTTTTATCAGTCTTTGCTTATTTTAGATGATTCAAATTATTTCAAATGGATGTTAAAAGTGCCTTTTTAAATGGATTAATTCAAGAGAATGTTTATGTTGAACAACATCTAGGTTTTGAAAATTCAAAATACCCAAATCATATTTTTAAATTGAAAAAGACATTGTATAGATTGAAACATGCACCTAGGGCTTGGTATAAGAGGTTGAGCACCTTCCTACTTCAAAGATCTATTGAAAAAGGAAGTGTGGACACAACTCTCTTTTTGAAAAAATTGGGAGAGGATATACTCATTGTATAAATTTATGTTGATGATATCATCTTTGAATCTACAAATAAAAATCTTTGTGATTATTTTTCTAAAATAATGAATAGTGAATTTGAGATGAGTCTAATGAGATATTTGAGTTACTTTCTAGGCTTTAGTATTAAGCAAATTAAGAAAGGAATATTTCGTAGTCAGTCAAAGTATGTTAAGGACATCCTCAAAATGTATGATGGACAATGTTAAATCTATTAATACACCTATGAGTTCTTCAGTTCAGTTGGATAAAGACCCAAAGGAAAAATTTATTAATCAAAAGAAATGTAGGGGGAATAATTATATATTTGCTTTACTTAACTACTAACCGACCCAATATTATTAGGGGAATAATTATATATTTGCTTTATTTAACAATTAGCAGACCCAATATTATGTTCAGTGTTTATTAATGTGCTAGATTTCAATTAGATCCAAAAGAATAACATTTGACAACAGTGAAAAGAATTTTGAGATATCTCTTGGGAACTCAGAACTTAGGGATTTGGTATCCTAAGTTTAGCTCTTCATTTGAAATAATTGGATATTCAGATTCGGACTTTGCAGGTTGTAGGGTTGATAGAAAGAGTACTTTTGGAACTTATCAATTCATAGAAAATTCTTTAGTTTCTTGGTCCAGTAGAAAATAAAATTATGAAGCCCTATTTACTGCTGAAGTTGAATACATTACCTTAGGTTGTATGGCATAAGTTCTTTGGTTGAAATAACAGTTGATTAACTTAGGATTTTTAATAGACACAGTTCCAATTTATTATGATAACACTAGTGTCATTTGCATTTCGAAGAATTCTATTCAACATTCTAGAACCAAGCTTATAGATATAAGGCATCATTTCATAAGGGATCATGTATCATTTCAATTGAAAATCAACTTGCAGACATTTTTATAAAATCACTAGCCTTTGTTACTTTTAGTACATTAAAAACAGGGCTTGGTGTGATTGATTTGAATGCTTAATTAAAAATCTTCTACAAACTTGATATGTGTTGTTTGTGTGTTTTTTTTTTGTATTTTATGTGTGAATTTGTGTTTGTAATTTTGTGTCTTTGTGTTTTGTGAGTTTTTGAAATGATTTCACATCAGATTTCCTATTTCTGATCGATTGTGTGAATTTTTCTAAGTGTTATATTCGTACTATACAAAATTATGTTCATACTATATGAATTCTGTAGCATTTTGATCATTGTTTTGAACTGTTTGCATATCAAGTTCATTCTCAATACATTTCATACTGTACAATCTCTATATCATCCTGGATGATTTGTATTGCTTCGTTTATACGCACCTAGAATCAGTTATTATTACTGATCGTACGTACGAACCCCTAGTTCATATGTACGAACCACATGTCATTCAATGTGGGGGATGAATCTAATCATCATTAAAATAATCTTAAATAACTGATTATCCCGTACAAATACCTGTTTGTCTGTATAATCGTATGGTCAAAAAGCCAGTACAGAAGGACACCTCGTAAATTGTGTGATTATGAAGAGTCATTTCATTTTGAACATACTCGTTTGTACATATGAAATTTATTTTCATACATACGAACCATGTATCATACTATATGAATCTTCATTTGTACGTACGAAAGATCATTTTTCTTTAATTATGAGGGCTTTGGAATTCATTTTTCATTCACTTCAATAGCCTTTTCCAATTCTTCAAATCTTAGCAATGGCTTGTTCTAGCATGAGTGGTAGACTCTTTAAGGGTTCGTCTTCCAGGGGTGAAGACGACAACTTTCTATGCTTACATTTATTTCTGCAAAAATTACACCCTCTAGAATCCTTCTTCAAGAGGATATTCACTTCCAAGTGACGTCTCTTTTTTCTACCACCCAATTTGCTTTTATCATTACCTTAATTCACTCCTATAATAAAGAAACATTTCACTACTTTTTGGCAATCATGTCATTTAGTGAGGATGCAAGTAGGATCAGATCTTTTGTTTTTAAGAAGATGATAGAAATAACTAAGGAAGATTTATGAACTATTTTGCACTTAAGGACTCGAGTTAGAGCCCACACTTTGACTTCTACTTCTGATTTTGACTGGACTGAAATAAATAAAGTTATTAGATAAATTAAACAAGTATGGCATTTGCCTAAGGTGTCCACTTTGAACCAAAATGCAAGGATCATACAACATGTTCTTAGAACCTCCATAATTCCTAAAGCTGATGATCGTATCAATATTACTCCTCTACTTTCCACTGTTACTTATCTTATAATGATTGGTCAACCTATAGATGAAGCCCAACTTATTATTGATTATATTCACGGGCTTCCTGAAATTGGACATGTCTCATATAAGAGGAAGAAAAATATTGCCTTAGGACACCTAGTGACATATATCCTTGAGAAGAAGTACAACCTTCTTCATCTTAATTCTCAAATTGAAATGTCTATCTACTTCACTGATGCTTCATTTCGAGCACTTTTTGGGAGAGATGATATAAGTGAGGATTCTGAGGGAGAAGGGGGAGCACCTATACATGCACCTGCGCCTGCTCATGGACCTGACTTTCAGACTCACTTACAGCAGCATGATGCACAATACCAGTAGGACATGGGTTGGATTTGAGGTCAGTTCGACTCGGTGAACACAAACATGGCTATGCTGAATAGCTATTTTTCTATCTTCAACCAGCCACCAACTCCAGACCAGGGGCCCTCAGATTTATAGATATACTTTTTGGTTGTTGTCTTTGCCAGTTCTGGCGATGTGATGTGATGATTTGATTTTTTTTTTGTACTTATATTTTGTGTTTGATGTTATGATATTGATATCGTTGTGCTTTATTATATTACATCATAAAAAAAACAAAAAATAATAATAATAATAAAATAATAAAAAAAAAATATTACATCATCAAATTGCTATAAATAAAAAATGTCATTTATTGTTTAGATAAATATGTTCCTTGTTTGAAATGATAGTTTGTTTATATGTTAGTCCTGACTTAATTGATCGAAAAGGTGATATAACATTAATTACAATACAAAAATTAATTTCATTATGAAATCTATTTTTTCAAAAAATTTAAGTTAATTTATAACTTGATCAAGTTAAGAGTATCAATCTTATGTTCTTTTTGGACATACAAAATTTCAATACAATTATTATAATTTTGATATCTTATTATTTTTAAATTCTCTTTTCAATATAATTATATTTGTACTTAGAGAAGTTTGAGTTTTTAGATTATTAACTTTTGAAAGATTAATTAAAAATTGAGAAATTTATAAGTGTACAAAAATTAAATGAATGTGCAATGGTTCGCAAATTGAAAAGAGGCACAAAATTAGCCCAAATATAAAAAGATGCATAAAATGTGCCACAAATATTTTAAAAGATGCGCATTGTTACTGTTGCAAATCTATTTTCATGACTTATGTTTTGATGATTGTTAAACACTATTGATTCTCTTGGACTGCCTGTTAGTTCTAACTTTTCAGGAATCAAAGATCGGACGAACAAACGAAGCCAGCTCAAGATTGCGTAGGTTTAGGGATTGAGTCAGTCCGTACTTTTATTTTTCTCTTCTTGAGTCTACTTATAATGGTCAAAGAGACTGATGCTAAGTAACCCTACACACACACCTAAGAGACTTAGAATTTCTGTTTTTACCCACATCGGCCAGGACGATATTTACATCATCTTGGCCGATCAGTCTTAAAACAGAAAGTCTAAATAAGGATTCTTAATTAAGGCAGCCGTCATTAACAGATCATCCTAGATGATACATGTATCGGCCAGGACGATAAGCTCAAAATAGAAAGGAGTTGTTGCCATAGACAATTAAGGTATAATGTATTTTTTAATAATCGACGAGGACGATCATTGATCGGCCTGGACGATATTCACAAATTATGCCTTAATTGATCAGGAAATCAAGGGAGTAATTAAGGATGATTGATACGATCATATCGTCCTGGACGATCGCAGGATCGGCCAGGACGATTTATTAAAAAACCTTAATTACTTCAGGACGATAAATATCAGCCAGCTCGAATTCAGGGCGATGCTCTGAACAATTTTCCTCTAATTTGAACTGATCAGTTGGGACGATCGTGAGATCGGCCGGGACGATCGTGAGATTGGCCTGGACGATCAAGCTAATTTTAAATCATCCAGTTTACATTCAGGGCGATGCTCTGGCAAATCTTCTGAGATTTATACTGATCGGCCAGGCCGATGTCCATATCGGCCTGGACGATATTATCGACAACTTGCAATTAATGAGCTCCTTTGAAGCTCTTCTATTTAAGAGCTCTTATTCAACGTTTTGAACAATCTTTTACTGCTGTCTTAACCTGAGAAGGCCTTGAGGAGAGAAAGAGAGAGAGGGAAAGAGAGAGGATCTTGTGAGGGGATACACAAGGGTTGCTTCAAGGATCGCTCTGCTTCTTCTTCGTCTAGAGTTTCTCGTCCGTGGAAGGGTCGGTAGAGGTAAGGAGTCAGCATCTGGTTGTGGTTCTCTGCCAGCTTCAGGAGGAAGCAAAAGGAGATAGGTTCTCTGCCTTGCTGGGGTGGCAAAAAGGAGGTTCTTTGTAAAGGCTTCTTCGCCTAGCTGTGGGGGCTAAAGGAGAGTCACGAGTGTAGTGTAATACTCGGAGGGCACCTCTGGGGAGTGGACGTAGGTCAAGTTGACCGAACCACTATAAATTTCTATGTTCTTGTTTCTTGCTTTTGCACTTTAATTTCTGCATTTATTTCTCTCGTGGTGTGATTTTGGTTTATGTGATTTTTGTTCTTTGTGAAAAGAAATTTTTAAAATACCCCCCCCCCTCTTGGTTAGCTTGGGCTAGTTCTATAGGGCTTAACATCCCTAACGAACTTTCAAGTGGTATCAGAGCGGGATTCATAAAAACTGAGTTTGAAAACTTTTTGAATTTTGATCCATGGCTAACCTTGGGAATCGTAACACTATGGAAGGTTATTCAATTACACGACCTCCCTTATTTGACAACTTACCTTTTGATTTCTGGAAAACCCGCATGTCAACGTTTTTACAATCTACTGATTATCGCATGTGGATGCTTATCAAAGAAGGTTATTCTCCACCTTCTCGTGAAATTAATGGTGTTAAAACTGAAGTTGCTTTTACTGAAAGGACTTTTGATGAACGAGATTTAGCTCAATTGAATGCAAAATATTTGAACTATTTTTTCTGTGCTTTAAAATCTAAGGATTACATGCGTGTCTCCACTTGCAAAACTGGTAAAGAAATTTGGGATAAATTGTGTATCACCTATGAAGGCACTAATGAGGTTAAACAATTCCGTTTGAATATTCTCTTGCATGATTACGAACTTTTTCATATGAAACCTTATGAATCTGTTTTTGACATGTACACTAGGTTTACTCAGATAGTTACTTCACTGCATGCATTAGGAAAAGAACTTTCAAACTATGAAAAAGTTAACAAGATTTTGAGATGCTTGCCTTCGTCATATGATGCTAAAATCGCTGCAATCATTGAATATAAGGATTTGAACACTTATTCTATTGATAACTTACTTGGCTCACTCATTGCTTACGAGCAAGGGTGAATCAAAGAAATCTTGATGCAGGTGAGAAGAAGAAGGAGAAAATAGTTGTATTGAAGGCGCATAAATCAGATTCTAAATCTTCCGGGTCTAAAAGCGATAAAGTTGCCTTCATCACAAGGCAATTTAAAAGCTTTCTAAGGAAGAAGCAAAAGCATCATTGGAGAAAAGGTAGAGATCATAAACATTCTAAAGGATCTTCAGATGTTATTTGTTATTAATGTAGGAAGCCTGGACATGTGAGAACTGATTGTCCTACATTTCAAGATCACTCGAGCAAAGAAAAGGAAAGAGGTGAGGAGAAACCTAAGTCTAGGAAGGACAAGAAGAGAGTCCAAAAGGCATTCTGGGCAGAATTTGGTACTGATTCCTCTGAGACTGAACCAGAGGAAGAGACTATAAACCTATGCTTAATGAGGGAAGATCATCTTGAGCAAAGCGATGAGGAAGAGGTATGTAAACCAACCTATGATGAATTGTTTGAGATTTGTGAGAAAATCCATGCATCATACAAAAAACTTAAGAAGTCTTATGCTAGCTTAAAAGTGGAACTTGTAAATTTGCAAAAAGAGTATGAAGTCATTCTTAAAGATCATTCAACAATTGATTTTAATCACATGGCTCTTCTTGATGAATTTGATGATTTGAACAAAAAGCATTCAGAATTAATTAATGAGCATGATGCATTAAAAGTTTCACACACAACACTTGAATCTAATTTCAAGAAATTAAATGAGAAAGAAAAAACCTTGATGATTGAGAATGATGTTCTAAAAAGTACAAACTTGAGGATTAGAAATGAATTGGATACACTTAAGGGAAATTGGAAGACTCCCACTTTGAATCCAAAGCCAAAACCTAGGAAGAGGCATTATAACTCAAATCATTTAAGAAATCCTTTTTCTGGAGTTAGATGTTTTTCTTGTGGTATGCTAGGACACATCTCACACACTTGCACTGTCCACCATAGTACACATTGGGTGTGGAGACCTAAGATACATGATTCACAGCATACCACACCTGTATTATTTTCTACCTTTCCTAAGAAGGGACCCAAACTAGGTTGGGTTCCTAAATCTAACTGTTGTTGAGTTTTGCAGGTGTGCTCTCACCAAAGACCTCGTGGGAGCATAGGATAATTGGACACATGGAGGCTCGCAGCTCAAAATTTCTTAAACTCGCTGCTTCATAATTTCTTGAAATGATTTTTTTATTAGTCTTGTGTTATTTTTGCTGTGTGCTTGCTTTGTGTTGTTCTAGTTTGCTTTGTTTTCATTTTTTTTTATGTTTGGTTTCCTATATGATTATTTTTTAAGCTTTTTAAATTTTGAAGTTTTAGAGATTATGTTTAGCATTTCTAAATCGGTTAAAGGAAGGAATACTGTTGATGGTTTCCCTCCTTCTGACCTTATTTAGTGGTATAATTTTTCTTCTCTAAACAAAAGCCTAACTCATTTTAGCCAATGGTTTTTGAAACTAAGATTCCTTTTATCTTGCTACAAAAAATCTATCTTGTGCATAATATCCAAAGTTCTTATATATCTCTCAAGTTATTTGAGATCTTGCCTTCGCACTGATCATATGATTTTTAGTTTTGTTTTGTGGGGTATTCTTCCCTATGTTAGAGAGAGAGCTCCTCTAAAAGCAAGCTATCCTCTCTTTTTAAAACTTTTAAAACTTAGAAGAACTTATGGGTTATGTGAGATTTTCAAAGGCTTGATTTCAAATTCCATGATGGAAAAAAATTACTTTGACATATTATTTATGAGATATTTTTTTATAAATAAGTTGTGAATGTATCTTCTTTTTATCTTATTTAGTTATTTTGAGTTATGCCTCTATTTTTCGAAAGACAATTTATACCCTGAAGGGTGTCCGATCTAGGGTTAACAGAATTAGATATTCTACCTTCTTCCGATTAAGATTTGTTAACCTATTGATCTCTTGAAACTCTAAAGTTTAAATTATTTAAGAAATTCTCATATGAATTGCTTTGATAAAAAAAAAATTAGCTTGTTTGTTTTTAGCTTTTTTTTTTGCTGTTTTTTTCTTTTTTTTCTACTTTTCTTTTGTTTTATTTTTTAGGGCTTTGATCATCACCATGCTTCATTATTTTTCAAATTCTAGTCACATCATTTTGGCCGATAATTTTATCGTCCTGGATGATAGGGCAAATTCTCTTCAAATTCCATCTGCTGATCTTTTCTGTGCTTGCTGTAACTCATCGTCCTAGATGATACTATATTGTCCTGGACAATCTGATCGAACTCTGTTGCAATCATTATGATAGTCCTGACCGATAGAATATTTCGTCTTGGCTGATGCATTTTATGGACATCGTCCTGGCTGAAACACTAGATCATCTTGGACGATCCACGTGTCAGCACGTTTGAATCTTTAAAATTAGCCCCGAACGATCTATTATTGGACAATCATCCTAGCAGATCCACTGTTCATCCTGGATGATACAAGTGGCAAAGATTTAAAACATTTTAACTTCGGTCGGTACGATCAATTATTGTGCATCGTCCTGGACGATACACCTAATCGGCCCGGACGATCTTCTTTTTCAACGGTCGTCCGGCTTGACTCCTCGGGACGATCACCTGTGTCTAATCGTCCTGGTCGATATCTGATCTGCCCGGACGATCGGACCGCCTTTTTGACCAATCAGCCTGTATGCAATTATTGTGTCATATTGTCCTGGACGATTCTGCGATCGACCTGGACGATATGGTCGCTTCTTTAAATTCTGGCCGTTCCAACCATGTTTTTCACTTCACATCCCTTCTCCTCTTGTGTTTTCTTGCTAACTCCTTTCTATGGCTGGTAGGAAACATGTTCGATAAACTTCTGAGAGTTCTTCGAGGGCTAGGATTGACCCTCATTTTAGGGAGGCAGAAGATGAAGCTGCTTACCATCGTTACAAAGAATTTGGGATAATTGTCTCCAGAATCATCAATCCTACCCACATTTCATATCCGGTAATGGATCTTTTCGCTCACACCTCCCTTTGTTTCATTATGTCTCTTGCTTTCCCCTTTAATATTGAGATTCTTCGAGAATACTTTGTAAACCTTCGCATAAATCCTACCTTCACAGCCCTGACCTTCTATGTGAATCGACGCCCTGTCGAAATCACATATCAGGACTATGTTGAACTTTTACAGCTATCCACCACTGGGGATAAGCTGCACTTAATTGCTTCAGATCCTGACTTTGACTGATCCACGACAAATCACTTCCTTCACCAGACTAATGCACCTTTTCATATTGGAGAGACTAGCTCTTTAGTCAAAGATACTAGGACAATCCAACATGTCCTTCACCTCCATAATTTCAAAAGTCGGGGACAGAATCCACATCACCCCTCTACTTTCCCTTACTACTTTCTACATCATGGCACATAGAGAATTTAATACTCCGGACTTAATTTTTTGGTACATTGATCACTTAACCACAATCCACAATCTAGGTCATAAGAGAAAACTCAATCTAGCTTTAGGACACAACATAGCCTATGTCCTTGAAACCAAATACCAACTTCAGTATCCTATTCCACCTAACCTCCCAACTCTCTTCTACTCAAACAGTTCCTTCAGTACCCTTCACAGTACTCGTCTCCACCCTGGGGATGAGGAACCTCGGGGGGCTGGGGAGGAGGAGGCTCTCGCTCTCGTTCCTGATCCTGTTCCTCTCCACCAGCACTCACCGTTTGATCAATTGATAGAGAGGTTTGATCGATGGGAGACCCACTTTGACGCTTACGTTGCTGCACAGGAGTAGCAACACTCTGAGGACATTGCCCGCTACAAGCAGCACCGCACTAAGAATTTAGCCCGTTTTGACAACTACATTACTCACCAGCAGCAGCAGCATGACTAGGACATCGCCTGGTTCAATGCTCAGTTTACTACGCTTGCCAGCTACTTTCAGCAGCCACCTCCACCACCTCCATCTGATGATCAGGGTCCCTCATTTTTCTAGTCTGTATTTTCTATTGTCTGTTTTTTATTTTCTGTAGTTTGTCTTGTAGTTTGTTTTAGTTTCTATTTTCTTTTTCATTTATGTGTCTAGGACCCTCTTTTTGTGATGATAAAAGGGGGAGTAGGATGTGGTAGGAAAAGTTGATGTGCTTGTAACTTTGAAATTTTAATGAATTGCTGTTTTTACTGAGTTATTCCTTCTAGTGTTTTGCCATCATCAAAAAGGGGGAGATTGTTGCAAATCTATTTTTATGACTTATGTTTTGATGATTGACACACTATTGATTCTCTTGGACTGCCTGTTACTTCTAACTTTTCAGGAATCAAAGATCGAACGAACAAACGAAGCCAGCTCAAGATTACGTAGGTTTAGGGATTGAGTCTACTTGTAATGTTCAAAGAGACTGATGCTAAGTAAACCTACACACACACACTTGAGAGACTTAGAATTTCTATTTTTACCCACATCGGTCAGGACGATATTTATATCATCCTTGCCGATCAGGCTTAAAATAGAAAGTCTAAATAAGGATTCTTAATTAAGGCAGCCGTCATTAACAGATCGTCTTGGACGATACGTGTATCGCCCAGGACTGTTGGTGGAATTTTGAAAACAAGGTTTTTGAAAAATATTAGTTTTCTTTGAGATTTTAAAATTGAGATTTAAATTCTAATTCTAAGGTCGAATCAACTTGTTAGAATAATTATATCACCCCGAAGGATGAAAATAAAACCTCATAGCGACGTTCAGACTTAGAATTATAGAACTCATCTTAAATATTATGATCGGATTCTAAAGAAAAATTTCATATGATCCCAAGGGAACATAATGAAATTTAACTAAATATGATATTTAAGAAGTGTAGTTGTCGGATCCACATCCAAAGTTTTATCAAAGAAGGATGCATTTCCCCGAAGGGAGATAACACCATTCAATGATAATCCTCCTAATGTAATAACGACAGTCATTTTTTATCTTTTCCCAAAGAAATCTAATAAAGTTTTGGAAAATCAATTTTTAAAATCAGGTGCGTGTGCGGTTCAAAATCCCCTACGAATGCAAGCCCTCGTAGTTAATTATATCGTAGGAAGACAGAATCTCCTACGAAAACTCCCGATTAAAATAGTGGCCGAATTTCGTTAGATTTTCTAGGAGTGATATCAAAAAGAGAGGAATTTTGGAAATTCAATAGGGAATGGGTCGAAATTGAATAGTTATTGATAGAGTTAAAGGAGGAGAAGTAGGGGACACTTTGAGATTCCAGAACCATCCGGAAGTGTCCCAACTTAATCTAAATGTTGGGCTTTATGTTTTGGATTGAAATGATATTTAATTAGAGTTGAGCATTTTATTAGAAATTTGGGACTACATTTCCGAAATTTGGGGTCTTATAATCAAAGATTTGCCCCAGATCCTAAATCTAATTTGGACGCTAGACCACAGTCGTCCGATCCTAACTAATGCAGTACAAGGTCTGGACTTACCCCGGCCTGGATTGGGGAGCCAGCTAACCACCTAATCGATTTAAAAGAGATGAGTCCGGTCTTTTATGAAAGAGTGGTAGGAACGTTGTATTTAAGGTTTTGGAGAGTTAGGGTCGACATCTAGAGATTCTCCTAATTAGCCCCTCTGACTTATGTTGGGTGCAAAATGCTAAGGACTGTGAAATTAAAACTTTGACTCTTTTAATTTATTTCTAATACAATGCATGCTAGTTAACAACCTCAAATCAAATATGCTTGAAATTTTAAAAACAGGCTTAGAAAATAATTTTTTAGAAGACTGGATTTCCCCAGGTCCGGCACCTCGTCCTCATAGGTCAGACTATCCAGACTCTACCCGCAGGCGGGGAAGGGTCTAAAGCAAGGAAAGAAGAAATGCAGAAATATGCATGCGACCCCGGGGTCGATCCCCGACTAATTCCCTAGATTCGTTATCTTTCTATGTTATTTAGACTCATTAAAATTTTAAACTTTAAGAATTATGAGTATAAAACTTTCACATCATTACGAGCCTCACGAGTCCAGGCAAAAATAAAAGCGGCACATAATCGCCAAAAAACTAAGATAAACAAGCAGTCCTAAAGGTAATCAATTCATCACATCAAATATAAATTAATTAATAAATGTCCATAGGCAAAGTTGTCTTGCTTATTACAAATCAGAATTTTGCAGAAAGTAAAGTGGCCGGGCACCACTGACAACAACCCGGATTCTAAACCTAGTAATGACGCAAGTAGTTTTGAGTGGGATATTCTCAATCTTCAAGTCTTCAGTCTTGTTCTTCTTTGGACTCCTTTCCTTCAAGCTCCTTGGGTTCTTTGTACTGGACTACCCAAATGGATAAGAGGGCACTTCCTTTAAGGGGAAGGCCACTCTTTCCCCTTTGGGTAAAAAAGAAGTATGGCCCAAATTTGGATCTCCAAATAAAAAAGGTCTACTCCCCTAAGGGGTATCCTTTTCTCTTCGGAGTCCAAGCTTCGGACCTATATATCCCAACTCAGAACTAACTTTCACAACACTTAATAATTACACAAATTACATTTTCTTGAAAATAAAATCTAGACTCACCTGCAGGGTTATCCTAAGCAGTTATTCCCAAGCAGTTATATATATGCAGAAAAGAAAGTAAACACACTGGCCACGCTCTTTTATTTGGGGGCTTTAGCAGCTGAAGCACCTGTGCAAGCATTTATAGTAATTGATATTTATTATTAACTTAGCCCCCCTTTTATTATCCTACATGAGCATGGTCACCTGCAAAAAACTATGTGAACATCCAGATCGTACCTAACCTAAGGGTAATCTAGTCGCCAAACACATCAATCTATCCACAGAGTGCAGAAAAGTAAGCAGACACAGCAAAGTAATTTCATCCACAATATGCCGTTAAAACTACGAAAAATCTGGCACACAGCAGTAAAGTAAACACCGGCCTAACCTAGATCTAGAGTTGGTTGTCATAGCACATCATCTAAAGTGTGTACAAGAGGTTGTGTGGCTGGGGTAGATCCTAAGTTGGGTGATTAGTTAAGAGTTATCTAAAAATTCTGAGTTTGTTAAGGCTTAAAAGGGGATTTAAATTAAAGTTTAAGCATTAATAGATTAAGATTTTTAATTAAATATATTTTAAAATTTGATTGATTACTACCTTTGTTTCACACCGAGGCCGTGAAGTTTATTTCAACTTTCTAAGGCTAAGCTAATAGCCTCGTAGGCCTGGGTTACCCAGTATTAATTGGGGTTGATTAAGTTACTTTAGATTTGTTAGAATTAAGAGACATAGATTGATATTAAAGAGGTTTTTTTACTGATTTTAATGGGTTGGTTGAGGATTTTATTAACCTATTAAGGAAATTCTGGAATTTAAGGGGGTTGATAGAATTTAGAGGGTTATCCGGATATGTCAACTAAGGGGTCAAAATTTGATTTTTAAAATTAGAGTTGATCTTAAAGATTTCAGATTTTTAATAAATAATAGAACTAATTATGAGTTGTTAGACAGGTGGCACACTCAATTTGGAGTTTTTTATGAAAAGTTATGATTTTTGGAAGTTTTGGCCCGGTTTTGACCTATGGTTGACCAAAATGTTGACTTTTTGACTTTGACCAAATTTTGGAGGTTTGACATTTTTGGAAAATACTAGATTTTAATTAGAGTCATTAGCCACTGAGTTTGATTGATTTGGAATTTTTTATAATTAGTTATGAATTTTAGAAGTTTGGGTATTTATTGGAATTATTAAATTGTTCCAATTAAGGGCCCTTTTAATGATTTGAACCTAATGAGTCCCAAACTTCTTGAAATCAACTCCAAAGAACAGAAATGATCTAAGGAGAGATCAACAAGTGTTTAAAGAATTTTTTGGGATTTTTAATATTTTTTAATTAATTAGTATTGATTAAACATTGGTTTTAACTTAAAATTAAATTAAAATAGATTTAAAAGACAAACTCAAGTGATTTCAATTTTCACTGATTAAGGGGTCAATTGAGGTCAATCAGAAGTATTTTGGGGAATTAAAGTTGATTTATTAGAATTTTATTAGGGTTAAAGGTCAATTCTAAGGGGGAAACACTATGGCTCCTATTTGGTGAACCAAATGAACTCTAAATCTGATGAAACTTGGGCCATAGGATCACCTAAACCTAAGGAATAATCCCACCAAGTTTGGGCTCAAATGGAGTATCCTAAGGTGACTAACCAAGCCACTTAATGTGAACTCTATGTCACCTTCGAAAATTCCTAGGGAGCTATACTAAGCTTGGATTGGGGAAAAATCACTGGCCCTATATTCCTTATCCTATACATCATCATTACACAAAAAATCACAACCTAAGTCTTATTGGATAGGTTTAAATCCCATTTTGAATTTAAGGGTCAACCCATGACCCTTAATCTCAAAATTGGGAGAAAGTGCCCTTGAACAACTCAAAATGGGGGGATAAAATTTGGACATGTCAGGAACACACCCAAATTCAATCTCCCAAAATTTCAGGCCTGGTGGATTTATATTTAAATAATAATTACAATAATTAATAAAATTCTCTAATCAAAATTAAACTCAACACAGATTTAATCAGGGTCTGGAACCATAGGGCTTTTGTAGGTCTCCCTGAGACCTTTCCAATGAGCCTAAGAACACCTAATTTAGCCAAGTGTGTAGGGAGATATGAATTTTTGAAGTTTTCCTAATTTTCTGTAAAATTTAATCTCGCCATTACACAGTCAGCCGACGCTTTGCACGCGACGCGTCACGATTGGCGGGGCAATCATTGGCGCTGACAGAATAACGGTCAGATTAACTGTAGCCATCGGATGGAGGATCGGACGGCCACGATTAACGACGCTCCGAAACCGCGGGATCTAATCCGAACCGTTGATCCGAATCAACGGCCAGGATTACGTCTTCAACCTCCCGCTCGAACCCGAGACCGTGAAGCTTCTCCGACGTGATCCAGGAGATCCTGCCGGCGAACTTCGATGAAATTTCACAGGAAGGATCAGGATATTGGAAACCTTCAATCCAACGGTGGAGATCTGTTGGGGTGAAGGTTTCCTTCACACTTGACCGGACTACCTAGCTAGGGAGCTCGGGATGGAGAGATTACAGTAGAGACAGTCTCAACGGATGAGCTTCTCTATCAGGAAGCTTCAAGAGATGATGGCGAGCAGTCCTCCTTCAGTCGTCGGGCTGGAGGACGACTGGAGGTATGACTTTGAGCGGAGGGCTATGAGATTTCGCCGGATTTCGCTCGAACAGATGGACGGGACAATCTGGGAAGCTGGGGGAAGACGCTGGGAGGTCGAAGGAGCTCTAGGAGCAATTCAAAATTGTCTGGGATCGAATGACAAGGTCTGGGGAGCTCCACCCTATTCAGCCGTCTCCCGCGAGCTCGGACGGCTGGGATCGAGCTGGAGGGAGCTCGGATTGATGCTAGGTGGAAGGGGGCACCATCCCAGAGGGCTCGTGAGCCTCAAGCCGGCGAGCCACAGCTTTTGGAATGCTTTGGGTCAGGAATTTCTGGGGGGACCACCGGAGCTTGTTCTCTATTGGTTCTGATCGTCGCCGATCGGAGTTTGGGTCGGGTTGACCAGGGAAGATCGATCGGGACGTACTGGAGTTGAGGGTGAGGTCAATTGAGCTTGGGGAGGCCTAGTTGGATCCAGTGGCTCGGTTGGACCCAAAATTGCTCGGTTTGGGTCAAATTGAGCTCAACCCAGGTCAAGCCAGACCCTGGGTTTAATATGGGAAGCAGGTTCAGGCCTGGTGCACCCAATGCAAGTGGCAATTGGGTTCGATTTGGTCTGGATTAAAAAAAGGCTCGAGTTGATCCAAATCTGCTCTGTTCGGGTCGATTTGGGTTCAATCCAGGTCAGGTCCGACCCTGAGCTTGATATGAGGGGTGGGTTGGGTCTGGTGCACCCAATGCAAGTGGCAATTGGGTTCAATTTAATGTTGGTTGGAAGATGGCTCCGGTTCATGTGGTTTTGGCTACTTTGAGTTAGCCTAAAACCTGACCCAAGTTAGCCCAAGACATGGGCTGGCTGGAGGAGGTGTGTTGGACCTAGGGCCACCTATTAGAGGTGTTGATCAGGTTCAATTTGACTTAGGTCAAGAATTGGCTCAATCCCAAGTGGTTTTGGGCACTTTGGATTAGCCTAACTCTTGACCCAAGTGAGCCCAAGGGCTGCGCTGGTCAAGGGTGGTGCATTGGGTCAAGGGGAACCCAATAGAAGTGTTGGTCAAATTCAATTTGACTTAGGTCAAGAATTGGCTCAATCCCAAGTGGTTTTGGGCACTTTGGGTTAGCCTAACTCTTGAACCAAGTGAGCCCAAGGGCTGGGCTGGTCAAGGGTGGTGCATTGGGTCAAGGGGAACCCAATAGCACCTTGATTTGGATTTAATTTGATTAAGGTTGAGAGATGGCTCAAGAGAGAGCTCTCTTTGGTCACTTGGGTCAAGCCAAATGGCTAACCTAAGTGAACCCAAGTCTTGGGTCTCCAAGAGGGGTCTCTTGGATGTTCAAGGGATCACCCCTTGGGCTCAAATGAAATTGGAATGGCCTTGATCAAAAAGTTCAAGTGGAATGAGGGTGTATGGGTCATTTGGTCAAACTAGGTTGACTTGGTCAACCAAGTTGACCCAATGTCTGGGTTTGGGTCCAAAAGATTGGATTTGACACTTGAAACTTGTTAGAAGTGGTTCCAAGTAATTTGGAGTTCATTTAAGTTGAAATGGGCATTTAAATCCCATAGGGGTATTTTGGTCATTTTGACCTCATGGTCAACCAAGGGTCAAAAATGGGTCTGAAAAAAATGCAGTTTACTGCTCAATGGGTCATAATCAAAGGCCTGGAGGTGACTAGAAGCTTTGAAGAAAGCTCTAAGGTCAAGATCTATTGAATGGTATATTGAGTGGCATAGACTGTAAATATCTGAAGATTTTACAGCCTTTGGATTTTAATTGAGTTTATGGGGTTAGAGTCCTCCAAATGAGCTCAAATTTGGAGGGTTGATATTAGAGATATGTCACATCAATATGCAAGTGACAGACCCTGAATTAGATGTCAGTTGACTAGGTTTCAAGGTGGTGGAAAAATCACCTAGGAAGAGATTTAGAACCTAAGTCTTTTTCCTAAGGATTCAGGGTTTGGATTGAATTAAGATTCAAATCGAGCCTAAGGGCTAGGAGCAAGAAGATCCTAGGATCTAGGACTCAAGGAAGAGTTAAGAATGGCCTCATACAAAAATGAGGTCAACAAGGACGATAAGCTCAAAATAGAAAGGAGTTGCCGCCATAAACAATTAAGGTATACTGTATTTTTTAATAATCGGCCAAGACGATCATTGATCAACCTGGACGATATTCACAAATTATGCCTTAATTGATCAGGAAATCAAGGGAGTAATTAAGGATGATTGATACGATCATATCATCCTGGACGATCGCAGGATCGGCCAGGACTATCTATTTAAAAACCTTAGTTACTTCAGGACGATAAATATCGGCCAGCTCGAATTCAGGGCGATACTCTGGACGATTTTCCTCTGATTTGAACTGATCGGCTGGGACGATTGTGAGATTGGCCTGGATGATCAAGCCAATTTTAAATCATCCAGTTTGCATTCAGGGCGATGCTCTGGCCGATCTTCTGAGATTTGTACTAATCAGCCAAGCCGATGTCCATATCGGCCTGGACGATATTGTCGGCAACTTGCAATTAATGAACTCCTTTGAAGCTCTTCTATTTAAGAGCTATTGTTCAACATTTTGAACAATATTTTGCTGCTGCCTTAACCTGAGAAGGCCTTGAGGAGAGAAAGAGAGAGAGGGAGAGAGAGATGATCTTGTGAGGGGGAGCTTGTGAGGGGATTCACAAGGGTTGCTTCAAGGATCACTCTGCTTCTTCTTCGTCTAGAGTTTCTCATCCGTGGAAGGGTCGGTAGAGGTAAGGAGTCAGCATCTTGTTGTGGTTCTTTGTTAGCTTTAGGAGGAAGCAAAAGGAGATAGGTTCTCTGCCTTGCCGTGGTGGCAAAAAGGAGGTTCTTTGTAAAGGCTTCTCCGCCTAGCTGTGGGGGCTAAAGGAGAGTCACGAGTGTAGTGCAATACTCGGAGGGCACCTCCGGGGAGTGGACGTAGGTCGAGTTGACCGAACCACTATAAATTTCTATGTTCTTGTTTCTTGCTTCCGCACTTTAATTTCTGCATTCATTTCTCTCGTGGTGTGATTTTATTTTATGTGAGTTTTTTTCTTTGTGAAAAGAAATTTTTAAAATACCAATTCACCCCCCCCCCCCCCCCCACCTCTTGGTTAGCTTGGGCCAGTTCTATAGGGCTGAACATCCCTGACAAACTTTCAGTTGCCACATAAGTGTATTGAAAATATTCTTTTCTTTATCTTTTGATCTTCAATCTCAAATCAATATAATGTTCAATTATATTTTGTATTGGAATTTGACTTTAATTAATATTTATTTCATCACTTTTGTAATAATTTTCCTTATCTAATTGTCTAGATTATTTCATGATCCTGATATAGTTATCTTGTCTATGTTATATTTTAATTTAAACAATATCAATCTTTATTTTTCTCTAATGAACATTAATCTTGTTATTGTAATTATAATTTAATCTCTTTCAAGATCAATTATTTAAGATTTCTCATATGACTTCTTTCATTTCAACATTCCCTTCTTTCTCATTTTTGTTGTTGTCATAAAAGGGGAGTAATATTGTTTGATTTTATTTGATTTTGTAAAAAGGGGGAGAAATTTTTTGTGTTTTTGCTTTTGATATTTTGCGTTTTGTTTTTACGTTTGATTATTTTTGGGTTGCTAGTGTTGTTTTATTTTTATGTGTGAAGTACTTTGTGAGTTTATGAAAATTAAAAAAAAATTAATTATTTTGTACTTAATAAAATTTCTCTTGTATTCACATGCTTATTCATTCAGGGGGAGTTGAGGAGAAATTTATGATTTTCAATTTTACTCAGATAATAATTGTTTTGTAATCATCAAAAAGGGAGAGATTGTTGAGATAGTTGCTACTTAGTTTTGCATGTTTGATATTCTTGCAACTTGTATATTTTTTATGAATCCAAATAGTATTAATTTGATTATTATTTCTTCTAACATAATTTGGAAGAATTTTTTTTGCTCTTGTGTGTATTAATATTTTAGGAAAATCATACTCCGGAATGTTGAAGACTTCAAATCAAGATTAGTTTAGAGTTTATTATAATTGAAGTATGTATTTTCCAGTTTATTGAGTCTGAGAGAGTGTGATTGTAATTGAGTAACTTACCACACACACACTGGGGGAGAGTTTAAAATTCATATTTTTTTAACTGATTGTACATTACGAAATCAATTCGCACGGGATGATCTAGTCAGTTATTTTCCCCAACGAGTAGTTGAACAAATAGAAGAGAAAATATTTTTCTAAGTATGGATGGAACGGGATGATATTAAAATTCATACCAGGATGAACATCTCTGTTTTATTCTCGTACGAAGATCATACAGGACGATATTAATGTTCCTACCAAGATGAATTTCTCTATTTTGACCTTGAATGAAGATCGTACGAGACAAAATTCATGTTCGTACTAGGATGAATGTCTCTGTTTTGACCTTGAATGAAGATCATATGAGACGATATTAAATTTTATACAAGGAAAAAAGCCTCTATTTTGACGGTTAAATGAAGATCGTATAGGATGATCTTTATTTTTCATATTTGGATGAATTGCTCTGTTATTTTCTCTTGAGTTTCATCCCAACATTTCTTATAGACAAAAATTGAATTTTCTAATTGTTCATCCCGGACGAACCAAGTTTGTACCGGATGATGATAGCGTACAAAATCATTTCGTATCGATTCAAAATAAGTTCATACGTAACAGTATTTGAATTGTTTGTACAATCGTGTATGCTTAAAATTAAAAATTTTAGTTTTCTAGACATTTTTTCATGTCTTTTGTATAAAAGGTCCATTGAAGACTGACTTAAAAATCTTTTCTTTGTGAATTTTCAAGGGCAATTGAAGGAGAGAGTGTGAGAGAGTGCTTGAGAGAGATTTCTTGCTAGTGGAGTGTGAAGGGTTCACAATGTTACTCGAAGGTAAGGATCTCTATGTGTGTTTTGAATTTTTCACTCTTCCTCTTGTCTTTCTAGATTGCTCGTGAGAAGATCTTTGAAGAAGATCTGATTCTCTACCGACACTTGGAGAGTGTGAACAGCTGACGATTCTCTACCGACACTTGGAGGGTGTCAAAGGATGAAGGTACTCTGCCTACACTTGGAGGGTGTGAAAGGACTTGGAGGGTGTGAAAGGACTTGGAGGGTGTGAAAGGATGAAGGTTCTCTGCCTACACTTGGAAGGTGTAAAAGGACAATAGTTCTCTGCCGACACTTGGAGAATGTGAAAGGACGACGGTTCTCTGCCGACACTTGGAGAGTGTGAAAGGACGACGGTTCTCTGTCAACACTTGGAGAGTGTGAAAAGACGAAGGTACTCTACCTACACTTGGAGGGTGTGAAAGGATGAAGGTACTCTTACTACACTTAGAGGGTGTGAAAGGACTACGGTTCTCTACCGCACCGATAATTGGTGAAAGAGAGTTTTTGTAAAGGCTTCTCCGTCTTGTTGTGGGGGCTAAAGAAGAGTCACTTTGGTAATAGTGCAATACCTGAAGTGAGAGGCTTCAGGGAGTGAATGTAGGTCATGTTTAACCAAACCACTATAAACCTTTGTGTCTTTTATTTTTTTCGTTGCTTATTTTTCTGCAAGTTTTTTATTCTGTGGTTGAAATGTTTTATTTTAAAAAACTTTAATTAACTTGCTTCATAAATCAAAAGTTTCAAATTTTTAAATCCAAGAAGTAATTTTAAAATTATCAATTCAACCCCCTCTTGGTTAGCCTTGGGACATTACTTGAGGTTTAACAACCTAATCGAGATTCAACAAGAACCAATTATTAAGACGTTAAACTATATACATTTCTCTACCACCATGAATACTCCTTGATGCAACAAACCTAATAAGCTAAGCTCATATTTTTCTTATCTAAGATATTGAGCTAATCTATAACATGAAGCTAATCTACATAAATGTTTTAGATTGATAATGGATAGGCCCCAATCAAGTTTAGCAAATATTATAGCTTAGGCTTAGTTAGGATGCACCATACTATTATTTGATAGACTAGCCTAAACATCTCCGATCACCCTAGTTTCATCTAATCTAGTAGACCACATAATCTTATATTTACCATATTGGCCCACTCAAGTTCTAGCTAACTTGAAGACCTTCAAGGATGCATATTCACATAGTATGTATAACATTTTGCATTTATAGTACACCTTAGATTTTATTAGGAAACTATGTCCACTTTGTAGGCCTATATAGATTGTGTTAGTTCAAACTTTATAAAACTTTTTTAGTTTTTTGCTGTCATGCACGGCGGAGGAGATTAATAAAATTTCAAGGGAGGCTTCAGGATTTGACGTAGATTTTTAAAAATATCAAAGCACTATAAATCTCTTATGCAGTTTATTCAATAGCTTTCTACCTCTCTTTTTTCTTTCTCAACAAGTATAATCATTAATAATCTTAGTGCGCCGAATTAGCAATTTTTATTTACATCAACTAACTCTTTAAATTTGCAGTACACACCTTCTAAATGATGATCTTTCATTCTTTTAACAAATTCAGCGATGAGTACAAACATTGCAAAAAATTTGTACTTGCATGATACTTTCATAGGACAATTTACTTCTTGCAAGATCTTTATCTTTAACTACTATAATAATTGTTCTCTTTAAAGTTGCACTCATCATCCAATTGGGTGTATTGTTATAGGCTTCGTTTGGGACGATTTTCTTTCTGCTTCTTAAAATATTTTTTTTAGTACAAATTTTTTAAATTTTGTACTAAAAAGCTACTTTAAGAAGCAGAAAGAAAGCCGTCCCAAACGAAGCCATAATTGAATAAAGTATATCTTCCTTTATATAACGTTATTTATTGCAATCTTTACTTTCTTTGATGGTGTATGCACCTTTGAGGTTATATCATTCAAATACTTTAACTATTACACATTTTATTATCTTTAATAATTGCAAATTGCATCCACTCTGACGTGTTAATCTTTATTTCATACACGTACTATAATTAGTCATTTCATTTATCATCTATGGTCCACCCCAACATTGGAACTTTTATTTGGTCCGGTCAACGTACGCTCCTCTACGTTCGGCAACTAATATTTTAGCGACACGTAGCATGTAGAAAAGTCGCCGACCCGACCCGCTGTTTTTTGGGTTCTAGCATGTGCGTTTTTTTAAATCCTTGACGAGACGAACAACATCTCATCACCTTTTGGATATATTTCAAATACCTAACAAATACCGAGTTGTACCTAGTTTCTTCTAGCAATACCGAGCAAATACCTAGCAATACCGAGCAAATCCCTAGCAATACCGAGCAAATACTGAGTTGTACCGAGTTGTATCTAGTTTTTCCTAGCAATACCGAGCAAATCTCTAGCAATACCGAGCAAATCCTGAGCAAATATTGAGTTGTACCGAGTTTTTTCTAGCAATACCGAGCAAATACCTGGCAATACCGAGCAAATCCCTAGCAATACCGAGCAAATCCTGAGCAAATACCGAGTTGTACCGAGTTGTAGAAAAACTCGGTACAACTCGGTATTTGTATAGTTTTGGTCTTCACAGAGCGGTATTTCTCGTTTTTGCAAATCAATACCAAGCAAATACCGAGTAATACCGAGAAAATCGCGAACATAGCTTTCCCGTGTTCCGCTCCGAGTCAAGTCGTCGGGCCGCGCGGTAAAGAGTAAGAGCACGTGGCGACATGTTATTGGCGGCCGAACGTACCTCTGCGTCAGGTCAGGGGACGTAATAATTGTTCCCAACATTGGGTGGGTCATATTTTAAATTTTATAATTCATTTGAAAAATTAAATTTCTTACTGTTCCTGATCAAATATTTATTGTAACTAAGTGATATAATAATTATTCCATGATTAATCAACATAAAAATAAAATTATTACTTTAATGATGTTTTTTAAAATTATAATTAATCCCTAATTACCTTAAATAAAACATGGTTTATTTATTAGTTGTACATTATGAGGTTATTTATCAATTCGTATTTCATTATCATAATTAATACAAATTAAATATTAATAAATTTAATTTAAAGTTAATTAGCCCCTAATAAATCTCTAATAACCCACAAGACAAAAAATAGAACTTATTAAAATTCATTCAATAATTGCTAATTTCAAACCTAATTAAAATAATTAAATGCCAGAAAATTTGTGGCCTTAGTTATAGTGCACTAATCAAATCAAATTACCCTAATTGGTATCAAATTAGCCAAATTAATTAAAACACAAGCGTGTTTCCAAACATGTAATACTGCCCTCATAAATATTTTCACGATAAAACAAAAACAATCATTGAATTTTTTAAACTAGAAAATAAAAATAAAAATATCAAACATAATTTCTACTAATGTACATATTTTCAAAACACAAAATCAAACATGAAAAATAGAAAAAATCCAAAAATTCCACATTATTTACATCATAATTTGTAGCTCATAAATTCAGTCCAAAAGTCTCCAATCTACTAAATAAAGTTGCATATATCCAAACCATATAATTAAAAGCTTCATGCATCAAATAAACCCCTTCTATAGTTCTATCGAATCAGGGATAGATACTCTTTTAAAATTGTTCTTGTATTCTGCTACTTGATTAACCTTTGGTAAGTAAATTTCCAGGTGTGAAGAGGAGATGAAAAACTTGTTTTGCATTTATAATAATAGAATTGGATCTTGAAACCTTCATTTTTCTTCTCTTTAGGAACTCCATGGAGTTCTCCAAGCACCGAGCAGGTTGCATTTCCTCTAGAAGAATAGTTTCAGGCCTAGAAAGTATCATTTGCAAGTTACACATAACTTGCTTACATGAGCCATAGGTAAAATGATGTAGACTTTTTTTTTTCCAAAGGTTTTATTTATTTCAATAGTAGAAAAAAAACTTACAAAGCAAGGCTAGAAAGAGCCCAACACAAGAAAGAAAACACAACCAAAACAAAAAATTGCAATAAATGATGGATTGCAAAGCAACCTGAAATAAAAGGGAGCTTAAGAGCCCCATAGGCTTTTGGACTCAAATATGCCACCTAGTTGCTAGGCTTAGACCATCCTTGGAGATTGAGAAGGCAACAACTAGAAATCCCAAATACACATAAAGTTCACAAATAACCAAGCAAATGGCCGCCAAACCTAGCAGAGAATTAACCACCAAGGTTGTCAAACAAGCCAAGGTCATCCAAGGTGCGTGTAGGAAACCTGCCTCATCGTTGTTCGATCCAAAAAAGCTAACCAACCAAGTAGAAAGTATCCAGATAACCCATAACCAAGTGGATAACATCCAGTAAACCCACAACCAATTAGATGGCACCCAAAAATAAAAGGAAACCACAAAAAACTGTTGGTCAGTAACAAGCCCAGCATCTGACCCATAGGAGAAAAGCCACATCCAACAACAACTAACAAAAATGTGAGTTCAACAGACCACAAAACCATGCCACACAAAACTAACAAAGGTAAAGAGGGTCACCAACACAAGACAACCACAACAACACCTTACTTTCTTTTAGATTTCTGCCTACCCCTTTTTCCACCTCCATGACAAATGGTTTTATCAACCATATAACAAACATTCAAGTTATACACCTCCACCAGATCATCCCATTCATCCCCATTACCCAAGGCAATGAAACAAACCGCTCTAGCTAGTCCGAGTGATCCAAGGAAGGACCGTAATGTCCAAAGATAACTGAGCATTCAAAGCTTCCTTCGATATAAGAGAAATTGGCAGATCAGTTAATGATTTGTTGCCAACCAGTTTAACACTATTGGGTGATGATTCCTTTTCCAATGAAGCTAGAGGAGAAACCTCATTATTAATAGAAGAATATCCATTTAGCATAGCCACATAAACCATGAAAATCCTTTTCAACAACATTAGGGGAAGCAACTATTTGATTAGGAAATACATCCAAATCAAACCCAAACTCGTGAGAGTAGGATTTAGTGAAAAAATAGTGGATTCATAATGCAAACCATCAGTAGTTCCATGATTTGAAAGAAGTATATAGGGGGAAGCACAATGTTCACCCTCCCTTACTAATTCATCAGCTAACCCAACATTAATTTCTAAATCCAAAGTAATGCCTGCAAGTGGAGATAGAGGAAGAGTGCCATAGGGTTAACCATAATAGGAACATAGTCAGAGGAAGCCAGAGGACCAACCTACATTTTTTCCTCAATCGATTGCCCCCACACCACCATCATGAGTCGAAGGCCCGATAACCAAATCTTCAGCAAACCTCATTGCCCAAAGAATCATTAACAAACTCATTACCAAGCACATCAACCTTGCTGCTAACATTAACAATAGGAGTAGAATGAGGATGTGAAATGCTACACTCCAATTTCAAGTGCCCTAACGATTTACAATGAGAACAGTAAGAGGGAAAATCATCAAAAACCATAGATTGAATGTAACCCAAGCTATTAGAGCCAACCTAAGCTATCAGGGCCAACCGAAACTTCATCCAAAATTTTTTTGGTAACATCTAACTCAACAAGGACCCGTGCAACCAAGGGATAGGAGCCGGAAGAAGTAGCATTATCGATCTTAAGCGGCCGACCGAAGAGAGAAAAAAGGCCATGCAGGATACGAGGGGGAAAAAGATGAGGCCTAAGATTGGGAAACAACACCCAAATAGGAATAATGGGGGATTCAACATCAATATCAAACAAAGGGGTCCATTTGAAAACTTTCATGAAGCAATTGTTTAAAAAGTAGGATCTATGAACAAACACCCTATAGTAATCGAGATCATTCACAAGTTTAATCAATACATGCTTGGGATTGAGAATATTCATAGATAAATAATCAATAAGATTGAGGTTAAAAAAGAAGTTCCTGATAGCGTCAAACGATGGACGATGTCCCATAAATTTTCCAACCAAAGAAAACTCAAGGGGAGCCGCAAGCATAAAAAACTTTTTCTTCAAAAATCCACAAGGCTGACAGACCACGATGTGAAGTAATTTCAAGATCAAGAAACTTAGAAGAAGAAGAGGCACCATTTAAAGCATCTTTAAAGAAGCGGGTGAAGTTCTTCCCATTCAAAAACCTGGGATCCATCAACCAAGGAGCCGCCATGGATATAATGAAACCAGAAATAAAATAAAAATAGAAATAGAACACACAAAAACTAGTGGAAGTAAGAAAATTCCCTGATGTTATAATCACATGAGACATCAATGAAGGCAACATGGAGGCAAACAATTAGGAGAAAAAAAACCCTAGCATAGAGCATCTAAAAAAAAATGAAAAATGATGTAAGACTATGTTGAATTATAGTGTTAATAGTTAGGGATATTAAAGTAAAGAAAAATAATTTACAATTTGGTGCAAATAAAATAGGAAGTGATTAATACAATTTTTTACTCATTGTCATTCCTTTCGGTCGTTAAGCTCACATCAATAAAGGATAATAATTTAGGGAATATAAAACTCAAAAAGAGGTTACATATATGAATATAAAAAAATAAGGACCTTTTCCAAACACCACCTCATAAAGCCTTAAGATCATTTACCAAATAATTGTTAATTAATGTAACATATGAAGCTCAAATATTAGATTATTATGAGAAAAAGTATAAGAATAAGAGAGAAAGTACTTTCCACTAGTTGTAAGGGGAATAACTATGTTACTCAGTAGATAATATAAGTTTTAGATATGAGTTAGTCAATAATTACTAAGAAAAGCAACACAAGAAGCTCAAATATCAAATCAACAAGATAGAGAGAGAGAGAGAGAGAGAGAGAGAGAGAGAGAGAGAGAGAGAGAGAGTACTTTCACAGGCTATAAGAAGATTGACTATGTTACATGGCAGCATTCCACGAATAGTTGTGGCCTCTTATTTTACTTTGGGATCACTCTCATTATTGGATTTAAATTGAATTTTCCTTTGTGATCATTATCTCCTCTTATCTTTAACTTCCTGAACCTCCCTGTAATGCAAGTTTCAATCAATTATAAAAGAAAATTTTGAGAAGCATGTCCCACTATTGGAAAATATTAAATTGATCAATGAACTTGAAAATGACCTTTCTATGTGAAATTATAGATGCCATGTACATTATCATCAATAGAAGAAGCTTGTAAATTTATTGTATGAGTGAAAACAATCTTCTTGATGAATGAGATGATATAAAAATTAACATTTTTTTTAATTTTGTGTTAACAAAATTTTTGTTGTGTCATAGAGAACAATATGAATGATTGCAATTTATTGGGGTTTCTCCCTAAAGAAGACCCACAAGGATTTCTCTCTCTACAAAGGGAGATGATCTAGGCTCTTTTTTAAGGGTGTCAATATTTGACATGACTTGAAAACCCGATCCAAATATGACCTAAAAATTCCGAGTTAGGGTCAACACTTTTGAGAAATTGGTTAGGTTCGAGTTTAACAAGCAGACTCATTTCAAAAATTGGGTTGAGTTTAGGTTAACCTGAAAATATGGAAATGACCTGGATTGACTCGCACTAACCATGTTTGCTCGTGTCGGGTCAGCCCTCAGCTCTGAATCTCTTCTACTTGCATCTCCATTACATCAAGTCATGTCCCACTTATGAGACACTTTCATGCCACTACACTGTCGTTGCCAGCATTTTTGAGCAACAGACTCGGCAGGTCAAGTCTGGTCAACTTGGTAACCCATGCAAGTCAGGCTAATGTTGAGACAGTTCCAAGATCAAACCGAACATGACTTATGACCCGATTTTAACAGGCCTACTTTTATTAGGGTGAGTTAGTATAACAACCGACCCAATATGATATGCTATCATATAGATCATACTATCCCTAATTGTGGCAAGACTGACTTTAACATTTAGTTGGAGAAGTATTAAAATAAAACTTTCAATTTATATGCTACACAAAGTCGCTACTTAATACAATATAAAGCAGAAGACTAATGAATCTTAAAAATAATTTTTATATATCATCCAAAAATACATGTATAATTTGAGGTATCTACAATAACACTTGGCAAGAACCAATAAAACCAAATGAAATTCAAGCCTGCAAAATTAAAATAACCAAACCAAAAGGCATGCTACAACACAGATCAAAGCCTAATATTCAAAACTGCTCATTTCGCTCCTTACCATTTTCTTGTCTTTAAAATGAAAGCAAAAGTAGAAATTAGTTAATATTGCTCAGTAGGCTATCATTGTCTAAAATAGAAATCAATAACTAAAATCATAAGAGCTGAAAGTACTGTGCTGTAATAATAAACTGAAGTATTGTTTGAAAAATTGAAACTAAAATGTATACTAATATTAAATGCATTTAAATAACTGTTGAATTTTACTCTTATCACAAATTTTAAAATAGCCCTCAAACTCCAATTTCCCATCATATTTATTAGTTAGTAGAATCTCTCCTTATAACTCTTAGACTTTGAAATAATAGAATCTCACCTCATTAGCCCCTAGATCCAGCATAATAGAATTCTACCTCAGTAGCCCACTTGTAATAACATAATAGAATCCCACCTTGATAGCCCACTGGCTCAAGTATAATAGAATCTCACCTCGATAGTCCACTAGTTCTAGTGTAATATAATCCCTTCTCATATCCAGAATATCACACTCTTCTTTCAACATTATTATACATATTTAATGCATTTTATTAAATAAAGCATTATTGGACTCAATAAAAATTACCAAAATGCCTGATAAGTATAAATAATATGTTTTTTTATGTATTATATTTTCAATGAAAACTTATTATTTCAATTGTGTGTGTAGGAAAAATGCAAAAAGGGAATAAAATTCTAAGTATCATAATGATCATGACATCGAATCAATTAACTCCACATCACCATCAAAAACACTGCTAGAGTGCAATAATATTTACAAGGCTGAGCATACTTCTCTATTTAATAGCATCGCAGAGTCAAAATGGTCAGCATGGCACACTATGTTCATTATCTTTATAAGAGCCCGTATTTTTACTCTACCGAATAAAAAAAATTTATATTCATTATAAGTATAGATCACAAACCATCTTTGCCATAACATTGATATTATAGTGCTTTAATTATATGATTTTTTTCATAATTGTTTAGCACAAGTGAAAATCCTTAAGAAATTGACACACCTGTACGTACAATT
Organism: Dendrobium nobile; assembly: GCA_022539455.1. Lineage (NCBI taxonomy): Eukaryota > Viridiplantae > Streptophyta > Magnoliopsida > Asparagales > Orchidaceae > Dendrobium > Dendrobium nobile. The sequence continues at coordinate 34,537,552 of CM039729.1, forward strand.
GGGAATTTTGAGACCATTAGGTGTCCGTTTTGCAAATTGATTTTATCAATATTTTTAAAATAAAATGATTATGTAGATCTTAAGTAGTGTATATGATTTTTGGAATTGAATGAAGACGTATCTATTGATATTTTTATCGATAATTTTATTTTTGCTACTGTTGATATTGATAAAAAATTAGGTAACACTGGTTGTTATTATTACAAGATAAAAAATAATTCTTTTAAATTATATTTTAGGACATCATAGTTTTTAAGTGGCGTGGCATCATAATCTATCATGCCTTGGTGCCAAAATTATCACTCGGGCACTATAGTGTTTAAAAGCCAATAGCATCGTAACATAGCAGTTATAATTTCCAAATGACACAATCTGCCAGCGAAGCTATGCAACTATTCACTAAGTAACTAATCCACATCAGTAGGGCTAAGATGGAGCAAAAACATCAGCGCAACGACATTATTTCATTTTATGGGCATTGTGGTGCAAAGCTTTCAAGCTCCATAGCAACAATTTCCCAATTTATGTTTTTTCTTATAAATAGTCATTGTGTTATGTTTATAGATGAGTACAATCACTTGTATAAGTTCAATACTTTCAAAGTACTTCTATGAATTTCTCTTAGAGTGACACTAAGAGAGTTTAGTTAATTACTTGATATAATCCATTAGAGAGTTTTAGTTAGTGTTTGTTGAAGCAACTTTGTAAATTAAGGGTGAAAGATTATAGAAGAGACATTTTGATCCATCATACTGTTATATTTCTCTTATATCTTTAATTCTTCCATGGTATTAATGAAAATGAGTTTGCTTAATTATTATATCTTGTCCAGCTAAGCCTATTATTTTGGATTGGTAAAATAAAATGCATATTTAATACTAATGTAGACTCTTAGGAAATCAATGTTTAAGATATTTTTAATATTTATCGTGATCTTAATTTAATGCACATAGTGGTCATATTTATAATTAAAATTTAAAGTGATGTAGTCCTCGATAAAGGAGTACAAAAACAACTAGGAGTATTGATATAGACTATTACAAGTCTATCTATAGCAGGTAATGGATCCTAAATTCTTAAGGAGATGATTTAACTATAAGAGGTCAGCAGATATCCTTTTCAACCTTACAAGCTCGACAGATATCTAGGGATGCATATGATCTTAATCATATCAGATGTAAAGAGTCTTATTAAAAAATATATATATATATTTTATTATTATCAATTCAAAACACTTTTATCAAATATAATTTCTAGTATTTTTCTATTACTTTTATTCAGTGATTGAAACTCCAAAATCATCATTTATAATTGGTAGGATAATTATTATAATTTAAGTAAACAGTACTAGTAAATTGCACTTAAGCATACTTCCTTGTGGGATCGATACTCTACTCTATCATTATATTACTTGATTCAGCATATATACTTACATATATTAAGTGGAGATTTTTAACTTATATCAAAGAAAACCTAAAATTTATTTAGGGATTGATAGAGCCCTAACATTTCGATATAATCCATAAGGTTCAACCCATGCCCCCATCAATGCCTTAACGGTAGGCAACATAAACACTAATGAGCAAAAATTTATAGTTTCAATGAATATGTAAAATGTCATTCTAAGACTTTAATTGTACTATGACACTATATTTCAGAGTTTAAAATATTTTTAATTCAATAAAAATTGCACCAATTTCAAAATCATTGAGGGAAATTTTAACAAAATATTCAAAATCTCAATCTCTATAATATATAAAAGATTATGTGGTAGAAGTTTTACCAATATAAAGTTATCCTCTGTTTTTAGTAAGGGGTATCAATTTTATTAGAAAAATACAAAAAAAAACTAAGATGGGCAAAATATAACTTATATCGAGATGAACAACTTTTTTAACTAGCTCAAGGGCTATAAATGACTCAAAGCGGCTCAAAATGAACTTTATCTCTCTAAAAAACTTATCCATCTCTCTCCTGCTCTGCTAACACAACAGTCAAATGTAATGGAATAACATATTTAAAATATATTTAAAGTGCAGTTAGTGGCATGACACTACGGTGCTACCATATAGTGATGCGGTGCTAGTTCATTTTCTAAAAAATTGAGATTGGAGCGTTAAAATGTTACTATTTGACACCTTGGTGTTGCTACTACACCGCGATGTTCAAACACCAACATTGTGGCACTCAAATAGTAAAATTTCAGAAATTTCGCCAAAATGAACTCCAAACCCTTAAGACTCTTTCTAGAACACATGGAACACTTTTTCACACACTAAAATACTTTTAAATACATACAAATAAGTTCAAATATAAGAAATACAATAGGTTACATGATTTCAAATCGGGTCAAACCAGTCTAAATAATACTATTAATCTGGAGTTCTCATAGCTAGACAAAGCTTTAGACTACCTATGAATGGGTTCACTCACCTCACCGTGAGGGGAGGTTAAGATGAATAACCCTCTCTAGAATTCAACTGAAAAGCCTTATATCAATGGGTTGATCATGCACATGGTTGGTTATGGGTCGTGCTAATGATTGAAGCTTATGAGTACTATTACAAAGACGCTAAGGGTTCAGAGGAACTTTTTGAGGCTAGGAGGATGATAAATGTAAATGAAGATAAATCCCTTGTTTGGTTTGGTTGATTGGCTAAAAATAAGAATTAACCATGATAGACCCAAGTTTAGTTTAACTTAATTAGTTGCCATCTATCTTGAATTAGCCAATTTTTGTGTGTGTGGCGCGGGGGGTAAGATGCTTCCAAAAGGTCAAAAAAGCAACAAGAATAATTTTCCTTAGGGTTAAAATGGATTAATCCTGTTGGACACTCTTACCATGTTAAACATGGTTAACCTAGGCCAATTAGCTTAATTCTAATGTTAAGCTACTAGGTTAAGTTATCTAATGGTGTTTGGGCAGCCTTTTGAATAAATTGGTTAAGCCAATTTTGGCTTTAAAAGCCATTAAATTTAATTGAGTTCAAATTGATTCAAATGGATCATGTTGAACTATTTAACAAGAAATGGCCATACCCATGATCAAATTGGGTTACCTATGGTTGGGTCAAGTCAAATACATCTTAGAAAGGGTTCATGTTCAATTGAATGAACTAATTCAAGGATTAAAGTTAATTTTGTCCAACTGAGTCCATTTGGGTCAAGTAGGGTAAGTTGAATTTAATCGGTCAAATCAAGGGGCCAATTGGTTTTCTATGCATGTGGTCTATCTATGGTGAGCCTAAAGTCTAAAGGGTTTGGCCATTTTGAAGCTTAAGGTGAGTTGATTTCAATTGGGTTAACTTGGGTTTTAGTGAGTCACTTGACCAACTAACCTATTAGTCCAACTGAGAATTAATTCAAGTTTTATCTCTCTTTCTCTCTCTCTCTCTCTCTCTCTCTCCATGATTTACCATTATCTCCTCTTAAGCATATTAATTACTTTTAGATTATTGACTCATTTTGCTAGTTTTCATCCTTACCAAGTTGAGTTGTTGTGTTCCTCTGTGTCTCTATGTATTTTATTCTCCTGAATATAATTTACATTTTTATCTTTTGATGATCTTGTGAGAATTCCCTTCATCCTCTCACTTCTTAGTGTTAGTTGATATATTTCATTATGTTGTGGTGCACCTTTCATATATAACTTCTTATCTCCTCTCATTGATAAGATCCTTATCATTAATCAATAAAACTATGATATTGAATAATATAAAATTAATAATTAACATGTGTACATTTGATTTTATTCAAATATAAACACCAAATCAAAAGGGAATGATTGCAATATCCTTAAAGTAATTATTGTTTATGATAGTGCAAAAGTTGGTTTTATTTTGCTCTATCATTCAAGGACTTTGGAAGTGTTAAGATATTCACTTATTAATCTAGTTAACTAATGACAACTTTGTTTGACTCATTTTTAGTCATCAACATTCAATAAAGAATAAATTCTTGTAAGAACAACCATTACCTAATATGTATCATAAAAAATATTAATTAAATATTAACTAATAGTAACTAATGACAACTATACATTCTCACAAAATTATAATTTAATAGTAAAATTGCTAAACTTAAAGGGATATTCCTTTTGAGATGCAAACCTCTTAGATTCTTCATTAAATTGTACACCAACATTATTTATACCTCAAGCTCAGCTAGGTTGAGATTTTTATTCATTCTTAGAGATTTTGTAACAGAAAGAGATTTATTTGCATAATTGGAGGACCAGAAAAAAAATAATGCCAAATGGTTCATTCTTTGGTGATGTATTATCTTTTATATATAGTATTAATCCATTTTTATTATTTTAGTGAGTAACTCTCTTGTCGTTCTCAACTTCTATTCCATGCTTAGAAATAACATTTAGTGCTGTCATTTAGAGTGAGAGAGGTTGATAGCAATGGTGAAAAAAAAAATCTTTACATGTGAACATGAATGAGCACTTGATTGCATTTATATTTAGGGAGAATGGATGATCCTATTTGTGTCACTTGAAACTTGTTTGGATTAATATTTATTGATATAGGTGTAAGTCGAGAGACAAAACTTATAGGAACTTATTTTTATGGGCATGGGAGGAGGAGAAGACTCGAGTTTGGGTTATTTAACACTTGCAATTATGATTTATAACTTGTTTATATTAAGAGAATGTCTGTAGATGAATATAAGATAATTATGATTTTAAGGAAAAAAAAGTGGGAAGATTATAAATATTTAGGATTTGTGTACGGGAGCCTAGCCAATGGCTTAGGGAGGCTTCAGAAAATAAAATAGATATTTGAAATATTTTTATATTTAATTATTATGCTTTTGAAAATAATCCCATGAAAACATTATATATATATATATATATATATATATATGCTTTACTAATTTAAATTCGTCAGATCCGAACCGAACTTGCGTTGTGTAAGCCTATTTATTAAGAGAGCATCGTCGAACCGATGGTGCTTGCTAGGTCGGAGGGGAAACCTAGTTGACGGCCTTCACCGGAAAATCGTCGGCAGTAAGACGGAAAGGATGGACAGCGATGGGGACTTAGATGCGCCGGAGGAGCTTACTTCGGCGCAGGTTTGTAGGCTACATCATTTTTAATAAATCATGCTTAGGAAACTTGGTTTATATGCATAGCAAACTGGGTTTCTATGCTTAGCAATCTTCTATATTCACCTTCTGCTGCTAGGTAGTATATTGTAAATCTTAGATACAATCTTGTGTATTCTCATATTTAGTGACGTTGGTTTACAGGGCATCAAGCAAGACGTACAAATAAGAAAAATTCAGAGAGATAATAAGATAAGGTAAGTTATCGCTGCTTTGTGTTCGAACATCTTATAATATCACATAGCTTTACAAGTTTCTGTTGCTTCCTGTTTTGGTTTATTGCTATTCATGAGTTGTCAATGGTTGTTTGGAATATCGCAATCAAGTTATATTTTTGGTACCTCTAGTGGGTTTATCTAGGGCTGCTTCATAGTAGTCATTGGCTACTAGACCGAATGCATCACAGTTGCTTTCCTACTTCGGTCCAGTTCTGATGCTGGAAGCAGGAGTTGGGGGCAGGTTGTCTGATCTAGCTGCTATGATATATGCTACTGATATTGTAAGGATATTGTTCAGCAAGCAGGCACCTGAGACTCCGTCAAGATTATTTCCTTCAGCAACTTGCACCATCTATGTTGCTATGAATAAGGCAGCGAGGGAGACATTTGGTGGGGACAATGTTGCATTATCTTCTTCTATTACCACTCAAGATGTCAGATTTAAGTGATATAGAGATTGAATTTTCGTTTGATTTTCTAGAGAGAGGTGGTAAGTGATCTGATCATCTTTCAATCTCCATGTAACTCTTCATTCTTCAATCTGCAATGATGCAAGGTTTCTTTCCTATAAATATCATCCCGCCAAGAAATCTAGCTAGGTCAATCCATGCCCTCAGACGACTTCTGAAGGTTATTAAGATTATCTTGCAACTTAAACAGCGCGGAGAGTTAAAAAATGGCTCTTTAATTGAGATTCTTACGGGGTGGAAAACATACAACAAGGAATTTGGGTGAGAGCCTGGCTTGTTTACACTAGTGATCACTGATCGCCCACATCTTCATCTTTGACAGTGGCTCAGCAGTTCATCACCATTGAAAAATTCCACTAATTCTAGGATGATCTAAAAGATTTTAGTATGTTGATTTGTAGATTACAACCTAGTGATTACTAGTGTAGATGGGTGATATCCTGTTTACTCAGAGCTGTTTTAAACTATTAAGATGCATGTTTCTCTATTCGAAGACTTTTGTTGACTATGCTGAATGCTAGTTTGAATGTATGAAATTAGTACACATGTTTTTGGAACATGAAAGGTCAGCCAGAAGGACTCTCATGTATTTATCACGAAGAACATGGAGGAGCCAATTCTTTTGAATTTTAAAATTGTCAAACTCAATCATTACATAGAACCTTCAATCATATTGATTACAAAGATGGATTTGTGGAGTCACTTGGCTTCATCTACAATTTCATACCAACTTCTAAAAGCACTCAAAATTGAAGCTTGGAAGAATCACATTTTTCAATGATCATAAATAGTAATATGTATAATTTATTGCCAGCGCTTTCAAATATCTCAATTGCTTTAAGAGCTTGCTCAAGTTGTGGAAGCATTAGCAAAATGGCCTTAAATTAAACATTACATGGCTCATAAATTAATGTTGGAAGTATGCAACTTGCTACCTTATATATTTGAGGGGACATACAAACTTGAATGCCATTGGAGATTACTTCATCTTGCACTCAAGGATGAGGGCCATCTAGGACCACACATATCATCAAACTTTTCCGAGTACTATTGTGAATTTCCATGATATTTAAGAGTTTTGATAACTCAAGGTGATCATCAAAAGGCTTATTGTGTAGATCAATTTGAAAGATTGAACATTCTAAGGTGATTAGAAATTAAGCTGAGATAACTGTAATGATGCAAAAATAGGTGTAAGTAATTGTTTCAAACATTACAAGAGAGTTTGAAAGGGACGTTGCATAGCATTTTAATTTTCTAGTAGTATAAGGGCTATGATGCACATCAATGATCCTTAGCTGTCATCATTTTTTTGAAGATATATTGCCAAGGGGGAACTTGTATGACAGCATGATATGATGGTTGTGAATGAAAATTATGAAATTTCAAAAGCTTCAATGATGACTCTTCAACCGAGCGCTTATGAAATTTAACATAACCCCCTTGAAAAGGCTCATGCCATGAAATGGTGCTTTGGTTGGGTTCTCCAAGCAAGTAGGACACTAATGGGGTCATCAAACTTTTAATAACTTGGTAAAGGAAAGATCAAACGACACTTAAGTTATTAACTTCACTGTGATTTTGATTTTTCAAAGTTATAGTAATATATTTTTGTGTTTATTTAGTCATTAATTTTTTATTTATATTCACTCATACCACCTAGTTATAAAGTTTTTGGCTTTGATGAGGATCATAATTTTTAGGGCAATTTTTGTTGTAGAAAATCAACCTCATATTTTTCAGAGCACTTATGAAGTGCAAATGCTAATTGGGTCTTTGAGTAAAATATTAAAGATTGCTCAAAAATTAAATCAGGTTTTGGTTTTGTCCAAGCAAGGTTGAAATTTAAAGATAAAGCCAACATGATTTGAGGTAAGCTTGGACCATGGTTTAAAATTGCGCAATATGAGGCCCGCCTTTGCGCAATTCCAGTAAAAAACGCCTCGAGTTTTTTTTATGAGGCTTGCGCCTCAACTTGGTTGAGGCCCGCCTCGCCTCACTGGCATGAGGCTTACGCCTCACGCTATATATATTAAAACTTACATAAATCTTGAAGTAAATGCCCAACATTGGACTCTACAGGAGAGGAGGAAAGGGAGAGAGCGGTTCATCATAATGATGATTCAAATGAAGAACCCCGTAGTGATGACAGTGCTGATGACTTATGAGTTCTTATGTGATATGTCATTGCTATTTATTTTTGGAAATTTGAATTATATGTTAATGAAAAGAATACTGGGATTTGGCAAAGATAGAATTTTGAGTTGAACTATATTTCATGTTGTCTTATTATTGGGATATTTTGATTTCACTTCATATCTTATGTTTTTTTATGATTTATATTATTCACTCATTAGTATATAAAAAATTTATCATTTTATGTTTACGCAATCTTATGATTTTGAGGCTTACGCCTCAAAACGCCTTGAGGCTTACGCCTCGCCTCATGAATGAAAAACGCCTCAATACCCGAATACGCAATTTTAAACATTGGCTTGGATTGAATTGAGCTTCTCAATATTAGATTGTATTGCATATTTATATATAAATTCATTTCTATTATATGTATGCATGAGTTTACATTATCATATATTTATATATTAAATTATCCATTTATATATATATATATATATATATATATATATATATATATATATATATATATATATATATATATATATTTATATATATGTGTGTGTGTGGGTGTGTGTGTTTCTATGTATTTAATGATGCATTTAGAGTATTTTTTTTTTAAATACCATTACTAATTGCAAAATTTTGGATAAGAATGTTTGATAATATTAGATTGCTCTATATCTATTTAGCATAAAGAGGACGAACAAAAGAATGATATTCTTCAAGATATGATGTTGAAACTGCAAAGGTAAGGGATTATTATTCATTCAAGGTACGTTATAAGATAGGATAATTGAAATCATATTGTTTGTCCAGAGTATAAAAATAGGATTATTAATTTTTACAGAAGATTGTTCTTGAAGTTTTAGGAGAGATTAATAATATATTGTACATATGGTGATTTTGTGGTAGAGTGACAAGTTATAAAAAGTTTTAAAGGAAAAATAAATATATATTTAAAAAAGTGATACAAATTAAATACTATTGAGGTTTCTAATGATTGAAAGGAGGTTAGAAGCCCTACAAAAATGTTAGTGAACAAATTAAAACTTATAGCTTTTGATGATTTATATATTATGTTAAGTACCAAGGAAGGCCATAAATTAGATAAATAAAGCAGCCAAGTTAGGAGATAAAAAGATTTATATAAAGTTGGATGTATTAAAAATAATGATAATGAAATCTTATTTAATGTTAAATACACCAAGAAATATATTGAATGCACATGGGACCCACAATTCAAACAATCTTGGTAGAGATCCTTGAGCATATGGATTAGAGGTTCTAATAGTTGGATCGATCATTTTATTTCCCTTAGATCGCAATTCGTGTGCTTCCTCTTTCTCTTCTTGTCACATAACTTTTGTTTAAACTTTTTTTTTAATAAATATCTTTGAATTATTTTTATTGTAAGACTTTTATAGAAGTTTATATATACTTCCACACGTTGTAAATAATCAAGCAATTAAATTGAGAGTAATTTTTTTTAGCTTTCTATTTTTCGACATGTTATCAGAGAGTGCTTATAGTTAGGGGTGTCAATTCGGATCGACGGGTCGGGTTTGGGTCGAACCCGAGTTGACCCGGATCTAAATGGGTCAACCCGAGTTGACCCGGATCTAAACGGGTCAACCCGAACCCGACTCATTTTTGCAAACGGGTCGGACATTTCAACCTGGACCCGACCTGGCCGGGTTGACTCGACACGACCTGCGCGGCAGAGAACGGAGCTCGCGACAGCACTTCGTCCGCTAGACCGCGCGTGCCGAAGGTGTCCGCTGGACCGAGCGACCGCGCGACGGCGCCAGTTCGGACTTCGGACAAAGCATAGTTGTCAATGGCGCAAAATAGCGCGCGCCATGGCGCACGGCGAGGTGCGGCGCACCTACGGCGCCATGTTCATGGCGAGGCGCATGTGTTTAAAATAGCGCGCGCTATTTGCGCCACATGTGAGCCATGGCGCATTGCGCACGGCGCAAAATAGCGCGCCAAATTGTTTTTAAATTTCGGTATACTTATGAATATTTTTTATATTTAAAAATATATCTATATTTTAAGATAATGACTATTCATTGCCCTAATTTCACGAAAGATTTTCTTTTTGCTTCATCCGCCGAACACATCCCGCAGTCCCTAAGTCGAGGTCGTTGAATCTATCCCGAAGTCGAAGGTTTTCTGCTTTCTGTTTGCTACATTCGCTGCTTCCGCCGAATCCAGCCGAATCTGTCCCGAAGTTGAAGTCGTTGTTTCCGCCGAATCGTCCCGCAGAGCAGTGCTTCTGCCAAATCCGCCCCCTCCTTCGTCAGTTCCAATAAAAAATCTTACCAGCTGACTCTGATTTGCAACCTCCGTCTGTTCCGCACAGCTCTGTTGTTTTGCACGGCTATTTCTTACAAGAATTTACAACTTAACAGGTATGCTCGGTACCGTTAGGTACATGCTCGATACAGCTAAGTAAATGCTCGGTACCGCTATGTATATGCTGGATATCGCTCGGTACAGCTCGGTACAACTAGGTACCAACTCGGTACAGCTCGGTACAACTAGGTACCAACTCGGTACAGCTCGGTACAAATAGGTACCAGCTCGATACAGCTCGGTACCAGCTCGGTACAGCTCGGTACCAGCTCGGTACAGCTCGGTACCAGCTCGGTACAGCTCGGTACAACTAGGTACACGCTCGGTATTGCTAAGTACATGCATGATACCGCTCGGTACTGCTATGTAAATGCTTGGTACCACTCGGTACATGCTCGGTACCGCTAGTTACATGCTCTGTACCGCTCGGTACAACTAGGTACACGCTTGGTACCGCTCCCTAATTTCCATACAAACGAACTTTAAAATTCCTCTAACAAATAAATTTTGTTCCGGGGGCGCTGCCCCCGGAAACCCGCAAGGGGGCAGCGCCCCCTTGGACCCCCGGCAGTCCCCATATTATGTTTCTTGGACAATATTATGTTTCTTTTATCTAAATTTATTTGCTTTTAGGTGATCATAAAATGTCAGATTCAGTTCAATCTTTAAAAAAAGATCCAGCATGGAAATATGCTATACTAACAAATGAATCCGACAACAACAGTGTGACATGCATTTTTTGTGATAAAATAACAAAAGGAGGAATTACACGCCACAAACAACACCTTGTTGGGGGTTTTAGGAATATAAGGCCTTGCTCTAACTGTCCCGAGCACGTGAAGTCTGAAATTAAGGCATCCATGTTGAAAAAAAAAGATTTAAAGGAACAGTTTAATGACATATCAAATGTCAACCTTGCTGAAGAAGAAGGAGAAGACTTTGATGTGATGACAGATGATATTTTAGTTGCTAAACCATCCAAAATGTTGCGGACAAATAAATCTAACACATCTAGTCAAGGATCGACATCTACATCTATCTTCAAAACATCACGACCTAAAGGTCCATTAGATACTTTCCTTACACCAAATCCTGAAGATGTAGTAAAACATAGAAAAGGTCAGTTTAATAAAGAAATGGATGCAGCTAAAAAAGAAATGAGGGGAAGGGCTGTTCAAGTGTTCAGTAGATGGATGTACGATGCTGGGATTCCATTTAATGCTGTGAACTATGATAGTTTCCCTGCTAAGGTGGAGGCACTTGGGCAGTTTGGACCTGGAATGAGACCTTTTAGTTATCATGAGGTACGAGTTACTTGTTTGAAGAAAGAGGTTGGACATACACATGACCTATTGCGACGCCATCAAGAAGATTGTGTACGATATGGTTGTTCTTTAATGGCAGATGGATGGACGTCGAGGAATGAGAAAAGCTTAATCAATTTTCTTGTTAATTGTCCAAGAGGTAGTGCATTCATAGAATCAATTGATGCTAGTTCTTTCTCCAAGAATGCTGTGAAAATGTTTGAACTTTTTTGCAAGTATATCGAGGTTATTGGACCACATAATGTGATCCAAGTAGTCACTGATAATGCATCCGAAAATGTTCTTGCAGGTTTGTCACATTTTTTATTCTAAAGTTATGTTATTTCATGAAGAATTTGTATATATCTTAACTTAAATTATAATGACATAACAGGAAAATTATTGATGGACAAATATCCTCACATTTATTGGACTCCTTGTGCTGCTCACTGGTTGGATTTATTAATGGAGGATATTTTCAAAATTCAAAAGCTAAGACGATGCTTTGAGAAAGCAGTGGCAGTACACAGTTTTATATATTTTAGGCCTCGCTTACTTGAGTTAATGAGAAGGTGCACAAATCAAAGAGCACTTGTCAAACCCGCAAAGACTCGCTTTGCAACAGCTTTCCTAACTTTACAACGTTTTCATCAACAACAACTGAACTTGAAGAAAATGTTTACTTGTGAGGAATTTATCTTGGGTCCTTATGCGAAAGAGGCTAAAGAAAAACAATCTCAACATACAATCTTACAACAATCATTTTGGAACACTATAGTGTATGCCTTAAAAATAGCTGGTCTTTTATTAAAGGTTCTTAGATTGGTTGATGGAGAGAAGAAGCCCCCAATGGCTTACATATATGAAGCAATTGATAGAGCAAAAAAGGCAATTGCTGCAAGCTTCAATAACAGTGATAAGTATGATCAAATTTTTAAAATGATTGATAGGAGATGGGAAGTGCAATTACATCGGCCTCTACATGCAGCGGGACATTTTTTAAATCCTGAATATTTCTTCAATAACCCTGATATTGCCAAGGATAAGGAAATAGCTGATGGTCTTTACCAATGTATTGGAAGATTATCTCAAGATGTAGCTGAAGAAGATAAAATCAGTAATGAATTAAGTTTATACATAAGGGGTGAAGGACTTTTTGGTATTTCTCCAGCTGTAAGACAAAGAACTACCCGATCTCCAGGTATCATTATTTACAAAAAATTAAGACTGATTTGTTATATAATATTGAAAAAAAAAAATTCATTTCTTCTAGCTGATTGGTGGTTGGCATATGGACAAGGAGCTCCCAATTTACAAAGCTTCGCTATCAAAGTCCTAAGTTTAACATGTAGTTCACTTGGATGCGAACGCAATTGGAGTATTTTTGAACATGTAAGTATTTTATAATGTATGTGTTGATTTTTTATATATGTTCATAATATAGTAATGTAATAATATTTTAATTGCAGCTTCATAGCAAACGAAGAAGCAAATTGGATCATTGTCGCTTAAAGGATTTAGTTTATGTGAAATATAATAGAGCACTGATTCGGAGATTCAATCATCGTGATGTCATTGATCCTATTTCTTTGACAGAGATAGATGATGCAAATGAATGGCTAACAGGAAAATTAGATGATGAGTCTGATGAAGAAAATGACTTTATTGTTGGAGAGGAAGATTTAACTTGGACAAGTGTTGCTAAAGCTACTGGTGTTTATGATAAAAGCTATAATATTCGAGAAAGATCTAAAGGGAAAGAGAAAGAATCTTCAATTAGGCATGATGTTGCTATTGAGAATGATGATGAGGAGGGTGATGAAGAGGATTATGAAGTAGGAGACAATGTTAAAGAAGATAATGAAGCTTTTTTAACATTTGCTGATGATGATGATGATTCACAAGAAGAGCAGATTAAATTCTTGTTTGATCTTTTAAAAAAAGATTGTAATATTTTAATTATGAGATATTTGGATGTTACTTAGTTGAACTTATATATGTTATGATTGTCTTTTATTATTATGACAGCTTGTCTTTCATTTTTAATAATATTTTATATTCATGCTTATTATTTTATAATTTTTATATAGCTTGCGCCATGTTCAAAATAGCGCGCGCCGCGCCGTGCGCCATGGCTCCAAATGGACCTTTGCGCCATGGTGCGCCATTCGCCGTTAACAGGTATGGGACAAAGTCCGGGTCCGGCAGTTTGCAGGACCGCACCGCGCGTCCGGGATGGAGTTCGTGAGACCAAATGCGCGGCAGCCGGCGACAGCGCGAGGCGCTAGCGCGGGACCGTGTGAGCGCGACAACGGCGAACCCGGATTTTTCGGGGCAGTATCGGGTTGATTTCAGGTTTTCAGGTCAACCCGAATCTGACCCGTTTTTGAAACTGGTCAAAAATCTGAACCCAAACCGACCCGTTTGCGGTCAACCCGAACTCGGATTTTTCCGGGTCGGGTCAAAAATTGACACCCCTACTTATAGTTTTTTTTTCAACATTTTTTCTTTTTTGTATTATTGGAATTATTCATTCTCTTTATTATATTTGGTTTCCTAAACTTCCCTATTAAGGAATTAACCACCATGAATGGTGATAGTCATAATATTAGAGAACTTTATTGGCTACAAGTCTTATCTCTTGAATGGAAAAATCTATTTGAAGTGGTCCCAAATATGAAGACGTTTATGAAACAAAAGGAAAATATATTGACGCCTTGTAGATGCTCCTCAGGGGTTGAAAGACTCAGAAGTTGTACTTTGAGCTGAAGTGGATTCCATGATCAAGGCATAGTTGTGGTCCTTGTGGAATACCTAGATACCTGAAATATGTGGGCCATTTATTCCTCTTTACCGCAAATGAAGTTTGACATGCTGTTAAATAAACATACTCAAAATTGAAATATGTCTCATTTACTATATAAAAACTATGATTTCAACAATTAAGTAGGTAACTTTTCTATTATTGAATACTTAAATACAATGAAGATTTATTGGCTTGAATTGGATTTATTAAAATCTCATGGTGACATGCTTTGATTGTCTTAATTCTTAAGAAATTTGTAGTAAAAAAATGGTGCCTAACTTTTTTATAGGACTCGATAATCAATTCGGCCAAGTTTGTGTCCAAATTTTAAGAAGAGAAAACCTACTACCACTAAATGAGGCTTTTTCTCCCATGTAGTATGAAGAAAGAAGAACGACGATAATGTTTAACGCTCTATCTATTCTTCGAAATATCTGCTTGAAAAACACCAAACCCCATGGTAATGGATTTATTGCTACATACATTCCCTAAAGAAAGATAAAAAACCTTCTTTTAAAGGCAATCTTTGGTGTAACTATTGCAAGAGAAAAGGTGACATCAAATACAAATATTGGAAACTCTATGAAAAGCCCCAGGTTATGGTAGAAATAAAGAAATTCATTAAAGAGGGCAGGCTTGTCTTGTGAAATCAAAAGCGCATAATCCAAAAAAACATGACAATCTTAGAAGTTTTCTCAACTATTTGAAAAAAATATTTGGATCATGCTCTCTTGCTTAAAATGATATGACTTCTAACTTTTTTTTATTTTTTTGTGCCTTAAATAAAGTCTCACATCGGGATCATAAATTCAGGAGGCATTAAACATAAAATCTATAAATTTTGCACCAACAATAGAAAAATACAAAATGGCCAATTATTCTTTATCCATTATTTCAAGTCAAAGAAATGTTTTAATTTTTTCACATTTATCCTCATTAATATACTACATATTTCTTGTATTACATTAAATCTTTTATCGATCCATAAAATTATTAAAGACCACAAATGTAAGCTTTTTTGTAAGACAAAAATAACTTGTCATGTTTCTTAACTTCCAACCTCAATATAGAGGTTGTTTGGAAATATTATTACAAGTTAGGTTATCCCTCTTTCAAAACTCTACAATGTATGATTCATTCACTGTTTGTAAATGTAAGCCTGAAAAATCTTCTTTATGAGAATTGTGAAATTTTCAAACATCATTATATTATTTTTCTTAAAGTGATTCTAGATTCTCTATTCTTTTTTTAGTTATTCACTTTGGCATCTAGGGATCTTCCAAAATTCTTAACATTTTTGCAACTATAGGATTTCTCATTTTCATTGATAATTTCATTCGGATGATGTGACTATATTTTATTAGATAAAAATTTGATATCAGTATTATTCTCTTCATTTTTACTGATATGATACAAAAATAATTTTATGCTAACATCAGAATATTTTGGATTGATAATGCTTATGATTACTTTCGCACATTATTGTTTTCTTCTAAAAAAATTGTATCATTCACCAATCCTCATGTCTTGATACTTTCAAAAAAAGTAATAAAAAGAGAAAATTGCCATCTTTTGGAAGTGAGACAGACTCTTTTTGTTATACTCAAGTGCCAAAAAAGATCGGGAGATAAACATTCCTAACTGTTATATACCTAATCAATTGAATATTATGAAGAGTGATTGTCTTTAAAAGTCATACAACTTTCTGATTAAATAATTCCCCATAAATAACTTCCTCCCAAAAAATTTCTCCAAAAATATTTGAGTGCATTGACTATGTTTATCAACAAAAATAATATAGAGGTAAACTTGATCCTAGAGCTCTCAAATATATTTTTATTAAATTTTATTTTACTCAAAATGCTATAAGTATTATCATCTTACCACCAAAAATTTATTAATTTAATAGATATCTCTATTGATGTGAAGCAAAATTTTTTCAATCAAATTAATTTCCAAGAGAACTTTTATTTGGAAAATAAATTTGATGAAATTCACATTCCTATAATAAAAACTAAAAAATGCTTGTACTAATGAAGGTTTTTAATTATAGGATAGGGAAACTGATAAGAAATGATACTTCTCTTGTGAAATTTTCTGTACAAGTTTGCTTTTATAATTCTATTCCTAGTTTATATATCGCGTGTGATCCTTTTAATGTTATTTGACTCATTTCATTCTGTCATGAGTTATGTCTATATTGTTCATTTATCAAATCTCATGTTTATTTCTTTGTATATGTGATGTGATTGTAAATTTTTAATGATGTAGTTTAATTATTTAAATTAAAATGGATGAACAGAGTAGTCAACTTGTAGTTTTCTCTCCTATTGTGCGTGAAAAGGCGGACATTGCATAGAATCACTTCACTGAATTTAAAGGCCCTGATGGAAAGAAATAGTTAAAATGTCTATATTATGATATTGAATATAAGGAGTCATAAATAGAATGAAACAACAACTTACATAAATTAAAGGAAGCATATCTTCTTTTAAGAAAATGTCACAAGATGTTCACTAATAAAAACTTAAAAGGAATATAAAAAAGGAAACAAGGACAAAAAGAGTTGGAGAGTGTATTAATTCATGTAGATACATAGTAGATGAAGGAAGGGTTCATCTTTTCTACCTAGATCATAAACTTTTGATGCACATAGACTTGCACCTAATAAAGAACAAAGAAAAATGAATGATGTAAAATATTTTTTGCTCCTAAATTTAAACTATGATCCAAGCATCACTTAAAAGTATCCTAGATACAAACACCCTAGATATCATAGAATGAGAGTTAATTTATTTGGGGATGGTAAAGATCAAGTGCACTTTACTTGTTGATTCTTATAAGCAGATTTGGAAAGAGACATGATGTGCACTCATTGTGAATGGAATAATGGATGTACTGATAATAGGAGCAGAACATTAATAAATTTTTTTATTTTACTATCTGCATGGTGTATCGTTTATAAAATTAGGATTCTTTTGATGCACCATGGGTGCTACTATCTTGAGCTCCTTATTTGTTGAGGTTGTTGAATGGGTTGACCCAAAGAATAATGTAGTTAGTTATTGATAAAACTGCCAATTCTAAGAAATCTGGTGGGACGTTGCCTGAAAGGTTTGACAAAATTTATCGGTTACTTTGTGTGACACATTGTTTGAATTTCATTTTCAAAGATATATGTAGTATGCCTCACATTAGTGATTTTATAAGATCAGTGGCAAAGTTGACAATTTTATTTATAATCACATTGTTATGCTTGCTTGACTATGAAAGAGACTAGAATGGAAGGAGAATTGTTTGTTTAGGAGCTATCTATTTTGCAACAACTTTCACCACTTTAAAAAGTGTTCATGAGTATAAACATGACTTGCAAGCCTTAGTCGTTAACAAGTTATACATAGATTCAAAGATACCTAGATTGTGAAGGGAAAGAGGCAGTTGCTATAATTTCATATTTGAAGTTTTGGAATGAATGTCTTATGATTTTAAAGATATTAGGTCTTCTGATTAGGTTGCTATGCATTGCTAACTCTAATGAAACATCCTCATTAGGATATCTATATAATGGTATGTATAGAGTAAGAAAGACAATTAAAGGCATGCTAAAAAATATAAAGAGGTTGAATAGGTTATTCACTGTTATAATAAAACAAAGATGGGATACTCAACTAAGGTAAGTCATCCACTCAACAATATATTTCTTAAATCCTCATTTTTAGCTTGACAAAGAAAATTATTATCATAAGCCTGAAGTTATGCAAGATCTAATTGAACTAATTGAAAATAAAGATATTTATTCAAAACTTATATTTGTAATGAATGAGGTTAGAATCTTTCGTAATAACTTATAAAGCTTTAGGAAACATATTGCTTTAATAATGTTAATATGAATGCAACTTGGTCACTTCCCTTTTAATGTTAACATATACATCTACTTCATTTTGACATATATGAATCTTCATTAAGCTTTCTAATTTGACATTTTTTAGATGAGTTGTTGAAGATGTTTGGTTTCACAATAAGAATTCTATGTTAAATATCATCTTCATTAGGATGTGAAAAAAATTGGAGTGTAATGTAACCTAAGTTGTATAGCCAAGTTGGAGAACACTAGATATCCAACAAGACACTTCCTTAATAAAACATAAACCAACACAAACAGATTGAAATTTAATAGTAAATAGTAATAAGAAAATGATTAGGAACTCCTGTAAGTAAAAAAAAAAAATACTAAAACGTAAAAATATTATCCTAAGAACAACCTAGAAAGGTCACCTCACATGCAAGTTTGAAAATTAGAGAATTGTGCTCAACGGGAAAATCAAATCAGTGGTTCACTACATAAATCTTGATCCAAAACAAGTCGGCACTCCTCCAGCAAATACAAACAAACAGGCTCAACAGCACCTCACACTCACTATATTTGGAGAAGAAATATACAAATTGAAGGGAAATCGTGGAGATAAGAAATAGATAGAAGACCAGGAAGAAGAAATAGTTGTAGAAAGAAGTTAGCTCTCAAGCTAGGAAGAAAACCTTTAGGTTTGGATTAGATTTCAACCAACAACCCCCCATTTTCAGCAGCAAAATAACCCCTTTTATAACAAAAAAAAGATCCAACAATCCACATAAACGTATCACACCCTCAATTTTGGATTAGATTTCAGCCAACAACCCCCCATTTCCAGCAGCAAAACAACCCCTTTTATAACAAAAAAAAGACCCAACAACCCACATAAATGTATCACCCCAAGTAGCCAAAAGAAGCCTCATCTTGAGAAGATAAAACACTAGACTAGGAATAAGCAAAAGCGGGATGGGGAATGGCTAGCAAAAGGAAATCAGAGCCCAGAAAAATAGACTGAATCTGCATGGGAAAACAACAGGAATTCCAAGTACAGGAAACCAAAATCTACAGGAAAAAAATAGCTAGCAATGAATCCGTAATTGCATGGTGAATACACAACCACCAACCAATATAGGCAGACATGGGTTAAGCCCACTAAGGACAAAATAGCTCAAAGATAAATACTCACTTAGCCATCAAGGAAGCAAGTAAACAAATTCAACATGAGTGGAATGCAGAAGTAGAGAAAATACCTAAGAGCATCAAACCCAAGCTTGATCATGGGTTGATTTTCATCTTAGGGCATAGAAAAAAAAACATAGTCCAAAATTACATAACATTCAAAATAAAATTCAAAATATATATTGACAATCCTTAATTGCATCAGAGTGTTTTTTCAATAAATTTACTCAACAACAACAACAACAACAACAACAACATCATCAAGCCTTTGACCCACTACGTGGGGTCGGCTACATGAATCCTTTTTTGTCATTGTGTCATTTTAAAATTCAAATTCTTATTTAAATATAATAAATATCATTTCTAATATTATCTAACCAAGTCTTTTTAGGTCTACATCTACC
This sequence comes from Dendrobium nobile, assembly GCA_022539455.1. Lineage (NCBI taxonomy): Eukaryota > Viridiplantae > Streptophyta > Magnoliopsida > Asparagales > Orchidaceae > Dendrobium > Dendrobium nobile. Next base: position 34,557,389 of record CM039729.1, read on the forward strand.
TTTCTTAACATAAGATAAATCTAAAACCTTAACTTTCCTAAATGGGTCATCGGAAGGTCTTCGTTTAACTTGACCAAACCATCTAATGCGACTCTCTCTAATCTTATCTTCCACTGGAGCCACTCCAACCTTTTCACGTATATGCTCATTTTTTATCCTTATCTCTAAGGGTAAAGGCACTCATCCACCTAAGCATTCTCATCTCTGCAACACTTAACTTAGTATATTATTCTTCCTTTAAATGGGCAACATTCGACACCATAAAGCATTGCAGGTCTCACCGCCATCTTATAGAATTTTCCCTTAAGTTTGAGGGGGACTTTTTTATCGCACAACAATCCTGATGCATTCCTCCACTTCAACCATCCAACTTGAATTCTGCTGATAGTATCCCCATCTATTTCACCATCACTCTGAACATTAGATCCAAGATATCTAAAACGTGTACTCTTATTAATGACTTAATCGCCCAAAGTCAGAATCCCTTCACTAGGTCTATTGCTACTAAAATTACACTTCATATATTCAGTTTTATATCTACTCAAGTGAAAACCTTTGGACTCTAAGGTTGACCTCCATAATTCAAGTTTACCTTCAACTCCCTCTTTAGTCTTATCAACAAGAAGAATATCATCAGCAAAAAGCATACACCAAGGTATATCCTCTTGCAAATGTCTGGTGAGAACATCCATGACTAAAGCAAAAAGATATGGGCTTAAGGCTGATTCTTAATGCAATCCAACCGAAATAGGAAAATACTTAGTCAAACCACCTTGTGTTTGAACACAAGTAATAGCTCCTGCATACATATCTTTAATTATTTGAATATAAGCATTATTAACTCCTTTCTTTTCAAGAACTCTCCATAAAACTTCTCTTAGAACTTTATCATATGTTTTCTCTAACTCAATAAATATCATATGTTTTCTCTAAATCAATAAATATCATATGTAGATCCTCCTTATTCTCTCTATATTTCTCAATCAAACCTCTCAATAAATGCATGACTTCTGTAGTAGACCTACCTGACATGAATCCAAATTGATTTTGAGAAACATTAGTATCACGTTGTAACCTACGCTCCATAACTCGCTCCCATAATTTTAAAGTATGACACATTAACTTAATTCCTCTACAGTTCGCACACTCATGTGCATCATCTTTATTCTTAAAAATATGAATTAACACACTCATTATCCACTCATCTAGCATCTTTTTTAGTTTTCAATAAATTTACTGAAAGGGATGAAATCATTTGGAACATCAAATACTCAACGGTCTTGTATCTGTTTGATACAATCTCAATTTGAGGAATTTATATAATCATCTACTATATTAATATTTTCTAAGACATACAATATGAATGTGCATATTCCTCAAATTGATATTTTAGTCATAGCCATCATATGCAGAGATTTTATATATTTACATTGAAATGAAACTTATCATTGCTATCAAATTGATATTTTAATCATAGTTTATTGTAAGAAATTCATTCCAATACATCAAATCTAAATTGATAGCAGTTGTCTCTTTTTCTTTCATGGTTTTGGATAACTTCGAATATGTGTAGAACTTGTTAGTGACTAAGACTTGCAAGTCATGCTTGTGCTGATTGATGAAAGTTATTGCGAAATAGGTAACTTTTGGATGAACTATCTTCTTTATTCTTGATATTTTTTTCGTAGTCATGCAAGTATAAAGATATGCTTATAAATAAAAATTTTCACCTTTATTGTTTTTCTTGCAAGAGCTTTTATGTAAGATATTTTCTATATATTTCAAAATTAGATTTAGACAATGTGTTATTCATGAGGACAAAAAAATGTTGCCAAATCTCTCAAGCATCATCTCACCAGCTTTTTTATAATTGACAACAATATCAATAACTAACTGCATCACATTATTTGAGCCATCACATTTAAAAACCTCAACAAATAAAGAGCACATGATAGTAGCATCCTTGGCGACATTAGAAGCATAAATTGATTTTATAAGTGACACATCATATGGATAGTAGACTAAAATGTTTAGTAATATTTATCCCTACATCTTAGGGGTGTAAGTGGGCCAAGCCAACTCGTGAGTCAGCTCGAGCTAAACTTGTTAATGAGCTCATGAGCTGAGATTATCGAACTACAAGTTTGAGCTCGAGCCTATATTCTAGTTTAGACTGGCTCAGCTCAAAAGCTCATTTAGCCACTCGATTAACTTAAAACATATTTAAAAATTAATTTAAATTAGTCTTATATACTATATTTTAACCTTTTTAAATTAATTCTATATTAAAAATAAAAATTATTTTTTTTTTTCAAAATTTTAACTTAAAACTAAGAAATTGAGCTTAACAATATAGTCAAGCCCGAGCTTTCCAAATGAGCTTGAGCCTATAAATTCTTTAATGAGTCGAGCTCGAGCTCGAGCTTACGAAGAACTAAACATTCTTAGCTCGATTAGGCATATACAACACTCGACTCGGCTCGACTCATTTACACCCCTAGTCCATCAATCTTCCATGAGTGCACAACCCATCTCTTTCCAAATTTGCCTATAGGAATCAAGAAGTGACCTGTACTCCTTTCTGCAATCGATAAATAAATTAACTATCATTCTATGATATGCCGGGTGCTTGTATCCAAAACCTATAATAGTAATGACATCAACAACTTTATATGCGTATATTGAATTCAAAATATTAAATGGAATGCAAAATTCAAATAACCACCTTTGCAATAACTAAATCTTCATGATGTGTTGTTTAGCCAACACTTTTAAGAAAGAAGTTGTTATAATTAATTCTAAAATAGAAGGAAAGATCAAAGGAAATTTTATATTGTGATGGGGGAAGCTATAATATAAATAATATATTTTTTAGGAAATAACAAAACAAGAAATGCAAATAGCTGTACAACATAGTTTTGATAAGGACAATTATAGGGAATTAATCCCATTCTAGAAATTCAATGCACGTGATTTATTACTTCCCAAATGGAGTAATTATGAGCTGATGAGAGAATCAATTTCGTTGTTTATAGAAGAGAAATAAACAACTTTCCATATGCAATGGATCCCATGGACCTTCAACAACTGGAAAGATAGGAGCCCCAAATGAGAAAGGGCATGATTCTTTGGATCTTGGGCAAGAGGTGGATCGAAAGGGCCAAATGGTATTTTTAGCACTCCCCATCTGGCAAGATTTAATCATAAATAATCAAAGCTTGCCTATCATTTTATTTTCAATGAAGGTCTAGACAATATCTTGGTTAGAATATTATAGTTATTCTTTGAGGATGCAATTTAAGGAATGCAAAGTGTAAAATCTTTAATTTTTCTTTGATAAAATGTCGGTCGACATCCATATTCTAGTATGATCGTAGTGGACAAAATTATGGGTGATACTAATGGCGGTTGTTGTTGTAACATGGTTTTATCATTCCCTTAGCAATGACATGAAGTGATGCAATCAAAAAATATAGGGGACCCTATATTTTTTTATCACGAAAAGAAAACAAGACGACACAACGAAAACTTCTAACGAAATGACTAAAGACGAGAAAAGGAAGAACAAACTCGTACATTTCAAATTAAAGAAATAAAAAGAAATTAAAAACACAAACTCGACTCGATCTCAAGGACACCCTAAAATTGCTTCACTTAGAGAAGAAGGATACATGTGGAATGACACTTGAGGAGAGACGAAAGAGGTTAGAAGCCCGAGAAGAAAGTTTGGAAAGAGCCCGCAGGATTTCCGGAGGGGATGAGAAAGAAGGGTGGAAAGAGCCCGCAGGATTTCCAAAGCAAAACCGCAGGTTAAAGCTTTTCCAAAAATAACATTTTCATAACTTACTTTCAAAACATTACAATCCCCCATATATATAGGTATGAAAGGGAATATTAAAAGACACATAATAAATTCCCATAGGAATTCTAAACATCGTAACATTAAAACACTTAATTGCTTTGCAAGAAACACACCTAAGCCAAGGAACCGAAAAGGCATCCACGGGAACCAAGGAGACCGCCCGGAACCAAGGGGCACAGTCACGGGAAAGAGCCTAGGCACGGGAAAACCAGCAGCCGGCCGGAATCCAAGGGGGCATAAGCACAAAAAACTAAAAGCCATGGAGGAAACCAAGGAGTCACCTCATGGGAAAAGTAAATCTTGGAATTCCAAAGGCCGGTTTGGAATTCCAAGAGACAAACATTAATACGAACATAAAAAGCATAAAATTATATTAATTAAAAGATAATAAATGAACTAAAATGTTAGCTAATAATGAGCTAATCCTTAGTTCAATAAATGAACTAAAGACCAGCTCATAAATGAGCTAAAATTTCAGCTCAAATTTATTTGAGCTAGTAGACTCAAGGGAAGCCAAAATTCATATTATTTTGGACATGAGTTGACCCCCCTTTTGTCTACATCAGACTCCCCTTCTTGCGAACTCAGCTCCTGATGAGTTAGTTCTTGTAGTCTTCTGAGGAGGAGAAGACGGAGCATCAAGTTCATTAATCAGGTCTTCATTGCATGATCTCATCTCGTTCTTTCAGGAATTTGTCTTGTAAGCGTTGCTTTTTCTTGAAGTACCGTTCTGTATGTATGTGCATCCAAGATTGAAGCTTATACAGCTCATACTCCAAAGGATGTGTTGACTTTGTTGATATCCACCTATCCATAGGATCTTCAATTTCTTCTGGTTTGTTTTCTTCTGTCTTTTTGTCTTTTTTCATTTTTTTGACGACTCAAAAAAGACTCAAAAGAAAGACTCAAAAGATTTCTCCTAACAAAAAACTTATACTCAACTTAAGACTCAAAACTCAACTTGACTTGACAAAACAAAACTTGACAACCAAAATAAATTTGACAACCAAATCATAGGACTTCCTAACTTGCTCTGATACCAAATGATGAAATCAAAAAATATAGGGGACCCTATATTTCTCGATCGCAAAAAAAAAAACAAGACGACACAACGAACACTTCCAACGAAATGACTAAAGACGAGAAAAAGAAGAACAAACTCTTACATTTCAAATTAAAGAAATAAAAAGAAATTAAAACACAAACTCGACTCGATCTCAAAGACACCCTAAAATTGATTCACTTAGAGAAGAAGGATATAGGTGGAATGGCACTCGCGGAGAGACGAAAGAGGTTAGAAGCCCGAGAAGAAAGGTTGGAAAGAGCCCGCAGGATTTCCAGAGGGGATGAAAAATAAGGGTGGAAAGAGCCCGCAGGATTTCCAAAGCAAACCCGCAGGTTTAAGCTTTTCCAAAAATAGCATTTTCATAACTTACTTTCAAAACATTACAATCCTCCATATATATAGGTATGAAAGGGAATATTAAAAGACACATAATAAATTCTCATAGGAATTCTAAACATCACAACATTAAAACACTTAATTGCTTTGCATGAAAAAACACACCTAAGCCAAGGAACCGAAGAGGCATCCACGGGAACCAAGGAGACCGCCCGGAACCAAGGGGCACGGTCACGGGAAAGAGCCCAGGCACGGGAAAACCAGCAGCCGGCCGGAGTCCAAGGGGGCATAAGCACAAAAAACTAAAAGCCATGGAGGAAATCAAGGAGTCACCTCATGGGAAAAGTAAATCTTAGAATTCCAAAGGCCGGTTTGGAATTCCAAGAGACAAACATTAATACAAACATAAAAAACATAAAATTACATTAATTAAAAGACAATAAATGAACTAAAATGTTAGCTAATAATGAGCTAATCCTTAGTTCAATAAATGAACTAAAGACCAGCTCATAAATGAGCTAAAATTTCAGCTCAAATTTATTTGATCTAGTAGACTCAAGGGAAGCCAAAATTCATATTATTTTGGACATGAGTTGACCCCCCTTTTGTCTACATCATGAAGTTCCTTAAAAGTAGTTTTAGGCATAATTAATTCACTAATCCCATTAGATAATGATCTTAGTTCAACTCTGCACTACCTTGTAGCTACAACATTTTGCTAATGGTCTCTTTTTCGTTCAAATGATGTTCTTTGTAATTGTTTGAGATTATAAGTGATTTTTTTTTCAATTTACATATTTGATTTGTTGTTTTGACACTCCTGAAGTCCGTAGGGAGTTTCATGTAGACTTTTTCATTCAAGTATCTTGTAAAATTTTGTTATGTTTTTGAGAAGTGCTTTGTATATGCTATTATCCGGCAAATGAACCAAATTTCTCTTGTTTTAAATCCTTGTTATTACATAAATACTAATGAATCTAAATAATCGTGCAATTTGTCTAATCTTACTAATACTTTGAGAATTTGGGGTTCATTGTTATCAAAATTAATATTTTGTGAAGTAGATTTGAATAAAAATTATCTTTTGACTATTTTTATTTTAATAATTCATTTTCTTCATTGTCATTTTGTGATTCTCAGTTCTCTCTTGCTCTATAGTTTGTACTTTCTGCTTACATTTTGTTTGGTTTGTTTGGTTGTTTTAATTTGTAGAGTAAAACCTAAGATGCAAGCATTAAATTGGGAGGGAGGGAGGGAGTGGTTTTGTTTGAGTGCACTAGCTTTTCAAATTTACCCTCCCTAGCAATCTAATTTAATCAATTTATCTCTTTACACCATCTTTAGGAGAGAGAGGTATTCCAATATCCTTTTAGTAACTAATTTTTTTTCCAGCAATATATAGTCTTTTATTCCCCACATAGTGGGATATAGGCTTGTTGTTGTTGTATATAGCCTTTTATTGAGCTTCCTAGCTCATTGATCTCACTTTCTGTGGGATCTATTTTGGTTTATTCATCTCATCACGTCATCTCTTCTAGTTGCTAGGACTATGTCATAACTCTAGTGCTTAATAGCGCCAGCATCCCCTTATATTTGAATCTCCTTATATGTTGTCTATTGTATTCTATACATTGGGTAGAACCTTAAATAATTGCATAATATCAGTGTGAAGACCTTGTTTTCTTTAATTTCCCTTTGTTCAATAATTCATTTTGTTAACGAAGCTATATCTCAAATGATATAACCTTTCAAGTTCTCTACTAGACCTTTTTCAATATTTTAACTTTGGTAAATACTTCTTTTATATTGATTTAAACAATTAACTTAGTATAAACCTTGTTAGTTTCATTATTTTAAAGGGAAAATCAAATTAGCATCTATTTGAAGATGAGAAACTTGAAAATGAAATCAGCATATACTATAGAGGTTAAGGATAGAAGATGTATTAATAAAGTGGCATAAAATTATTGATGGATGGTTAGAAAGGAAAAAAGTCCGAGCAGATCAAATATAACATGAATGGAAGTTGTGCTAAAAGATTTGTACAAAATAAATATTATGCATCACTGAAAAGGAAGAATCGGAGAATAAGGATTCATAAAAATTGACCTCGAATATTGGGGATAAGGTTAATGTTGAGGATAATGACACATTCACAATGATGAGTTTGATATTTTACCTTAATCAAAGGTCAAGGGTTGGAGTTTGTTGGTTTCTTTGGCATGCCTTGTATACTATAGGTGTCAATATTTTACCTGACCCAAAAATCCGACTTGAATTTGACCCAAAAATTTTGGGTTAGGGTCAACCTATTTTGCAAAACCGGTCGGGTTCGAGTTCCCGGATTCGACACGTTTGAAAAAAATGGATCGGGTTCGGGTTTACCCGGAAACTCGATGGAAACGACTGACCATGCTGCCCAGGTTAACCCGGCGTTTGCTTGCCTGTCGGCCCGAGGCTGCACGCGCGTCACATCCGAGTTGCCTGCGCTACCCCTGCGAGTCGCATCCGAAGCTGCCCGCCGTCCGAGCTACCCTTGCCCGCCAGCAGGATGCAACGTGAGCCTTGTTGTCGACGCCAGCTTCGCCGTCTGGCGTCCCGCTGTCCGCCGTCTCACTGTCCAGCTGTGTTGGGTAGGGTCAACCCGGTAACCCGACGGGTCGGGTCCGGGGGTCTAAAATTCTGACCCATTTACATAACCGGGTCGTGTTAGGGTCGACCTGTTTGAACTCGGGTTAGTTCCGGGTTCGACCCGAATCCGACCCAAAATTCGATTTTGACTCCTACTTTTTCATGTGTCCCCCTTTTTCAGAAATGTAGAATTGAGATAGGTTTTGGTTGGTTTGTCTTTTTGTACCAAGGTTTTATTGATGAATCATATCAAAATTTTCTTGTTTCATGGCTTCTCTCCTGATCACATAAAATGTTTTCTTTATTACCGATACAAGGCATGCCTATTATTGAAACTATGGGACATGCTTGGACATGACATTATAATTTTTTTATTTTAAAATTAAAAAATAATTCATACAAATTAAATGTAAGTGCTCAGTATTTTTTATTGCATATTACATAATTCATAAAATAAGTACACAATATTAAAGAGCTCTACCTAAACAAATAACAAACAAAATCAAAGCATGAATATTGAAACTGTATATTATTTGATTTTTTTTATTAATTTAATTTTGTTCTATAATAAATTAATAAGCTTATAGAGGCATAATTGAAGATTATTTATTTAAAATATTCGATCTTCATTCTCTTTCATTGTTTAGTGTTTATTTGGAGGACTTCATACTGTGGCATCAAGAGGAGAGGTTGTCAGTCATCGCCTCATTAGGCTTTGAGCTCGAGAGGGAAAAGAATGTCGGTTGTTGGACTTTGGAGTCAAACTTTCATGCCATTTGGAGAGAGGAAATTGGGAGACAAGTATGTGAGAGTTGAGCTTTGAAAGCCAACGGCTAGATTAGTAGATCCTAAACCCTAAACCCAAACCCTAGCTAAACATGCTAAAAAGGAAAAAGGTCAGGAAATAAGATTTACTAGAGAATTGTCTGGGAGGAAAATGAACAATAGAAGATGTGAGTATCTTTGCCATTAAGATTGGACAATGCCCCTATACTACTGGTGAAAGTATCTTTGTCAAAATAAAGTAAAAAAAAAAAAAACTCTAAATATTCCAAGTATTTATCATGCTCTCCATGACTGCTGCAAACCTTGTAGTATCTCATACAGAAATGTAAAGAACTACATTATATCATCTCATGCATCAAGAATTTAGTTCACCCGTCTAAAATGCTATATGAATTGAACACATCCTAGAAGGCATACATTCACTTCTGTTTCAAAAGTACGTTGCCCAAATTAGGTTTCAGTACCCCTAAAGTACTGACTAATTAACCTGTTCTTTGTGACATGTTGCAAATGGTTTGGCTAAAATAAAAAAATTATTACTCCATTATATCATCTAGCTCTTCAAGAAGATTGTTTTCTCCCGTCCAAGAAGTTTATTACAGCTGAACACGCACCATAAAAGGCATTCAAACACTTATTTCATCTAAACATCAGGGAATGAGCAATAATGCGGACATTTGAGTGCATGATCTGAGACTCCAATCTTCTCCTCATTTACTTATTTTGATTTGATTCTTGCTCGAAGTTTAAACGCTTATCCTAACCTTGATTTAACCATTGAGAGTGAAAAACATCTCTATACTTGTGAGAAGTATTTATCCAAAATAAAGTCCGATAAAAACCCCAAGATTGCAATTATTTATATTGTTCTCTATGACATGCTGCCAAATTTTTGGTTAACCTAAAAATTAAACAAATGCTGATCTTTATTACATCTCTTTCATCAAGAAGATTTATTTATTTTTCTCTCATACAAGAAATTTGACAAGCTTCCATTTGCTCATCCATGCCTCCATGCCTCGTGAAGTGAATGAATGCCACATTGGAATATGTATGTTGATTGTGTTGACCTTTTGTGTAAGCCAATTTTAAGATGGTCATGACTTTTCCATATTGCAACATCTCTGAATATGACATCTGTAATTCCTCAAAGAAAAGCCATTTTCAAGTTTGATGACCATCTGTCTTTCACCAATATTTGAATTGAACTAATTTCTTTCATGTTTCTCTAAATTTTCTTTTATAATTGACTCGAAACTTGTATTGTAGAGTGGTTCAGGAAGGTAAAGAGAGGAGGCGGCAATGGGCACAAAGGAAAATTCAGTTTAAATCCGACAAGGAGAGCGTGCCAGAAGCGAAAGTGGAGGCCCCAGATATTCGTCGAATGTTGCCGAGTAACATAGTCGATCTCCTTGCAGCCCGTGAGAAGTAACTTCTTTTTCTTTTCTTACTAATTTGATATTTGAGCTTATCGCGGTACTATAATTTGCAATTATTGGCTAACTCGATATACATAATGCTTCTATTCGCTTGTAAAAATCTTTTTTAGTATTTGGTAATGATCTTAAAGCTTTATGAGGTGGTGGTTGGGAAGGTCCTTATTATATGATATTCATTTATATAAAATCTTTTTGAGTTTTCCCCCCAAATTGTTATCCTTTGTTGATGGGAGTTTAAAGAATCATTAATCTTGTCATTTAGATCAGTTGAATGACGAGTAAAAAACCTCATTTATCACTTCCAGCTTTCTATGCACCAAATTGTAAATTCATCATTGTCTTACACCATTTTGCAGGCAAACTTTCACATCCGATTCTGAAGAGGAAGTAGTGAATCATAAGCCTGCTATTTTGAAGAAAAAGAAGAAATCTTTCGGGTATAAATTTATATTGATTGATTTAAAACTTACTTATGGCTCATGCGAGCAAGTTATGAGTAACTTGCAAATGATACTTTCCAGGCCTGAAACTGTTCTTCTAGAGGAAATTCCGCCTGCCCAGTGCTTGGAGAACTCCATGGATTTCCTGAAGAGAAGAAAAATGAAGGTTTCAAGGTCCAATTCTGTGCTTATAAATGCAAAACAAGCTTTGCGTCTCCTCTCCACACCTGGAAATTTACTTAGCAAAGGTTAATCATGTAGCAGACAGAATGCAAGAACATGACTCTTGTGAGGGGTACTACTGAACTTTATTATTTCTCTTTTTAAGGTCCATTTAGGAAGTATAAATCAGTGTTAAAAGAGTATCTATAATGCAAGAACATGATTGTTTTTTATTTATTTATTGTGAAAATATTTATGAGGGCATTTTTACATGTTTGGAAACACGTGTGTTTTAATTAATTTGTCTAATTTGGTAACAGTTAAGGTAATTAGATTTGATTAGTGTATAATAAGGCCAATAAAATTTTAGGCATTTAATTATTATTAATAGGTTTGATATTAGCAATTATCGAATGAATTTTAATAAAATTCTTTTTTTTTTGTTAAGGGTTATTGGAGATTAATTAGTGGTTTGTTAACTTTTAATTAAATGCATTAATATTTATTTTGTGTTAATTAAGATAAAGAAATAGGGAATGATGAATAAAATCATAATTTTCAACTAATAAATAAATAATGATTAATGTAGCATAATTTGGGATTATAATTTTAGGAAGCGTCATTAAAGTCATATTTTAATTTTTAAGTTGATTAATCATAGAATAATTATGATATCACTTAGTTACAATGAGTATTTGATCAGGACCATTAAGAAATTTAATTAATGTAATTATTTGAAGTTGTTATAACTATTAGAATATTAATTTAAATTTTCTTTGACTGATAGAATAATAATATTTTAGTAAAATATCAATTAAATGTTCTATTATTAGTCAGTGATTATCATTCTTAACTATAATTATTTGAAATTTAAATTCGTTTTAATAATAACTTTTCATAATTAGTTTGTCTATAATTACATTTTTCAATTTTAATGCATAAATATTTTTATTTTTATTTTTTAATAAAAAATATATATGTTTGAAGTCAATAAAATAAAATAATTAAATAGACTAAAAAAAAGATACTTGTCGTTTTAATTAGGGTTTCTGGTTTTTTTTTTTTTTTTCAATTTCCTGACTTTTTTTAAGTATTGGAGAGTCGGACGCAAATCTAAGCTTTATTATATCAATAAACCTATTGAAAACTATATGAACAATTTCCTAGAAAGTAAACACCTCAGGTCTTTCGAGCTTTTTTTATATCCTTTTAACGCCTGAATTGGAATTTTAAAATTAAAGCAACTTAAATGGCAGTAATTTATTTGTCTCATAAAAATTTAATATAATTTAAAAATGGATTTTAAATAAAAAATATTTAATGTGGATGAAACGAGAAGGTATATTATAGATATTGTGATAAAATGTTAATTATGATAAAAATATTTTGAGAGCTGATGGTGGGTCCTGTCGAAGGTATTTGATGACTTGTACGTTAGGGTTTTGAAGACCTTGCTTCACCTCACTTCAATTCATGTTGATTTTGATCGAAAAAAAAAAGTTTTAATTTGTTGTAGTATTTTTGCTAATTTCTATACATAGCAGAAGGTTTTGTTTGGGATGATTTTTTTTATTGCTTATTAAAGAAAAATTTAGTTTAAAAATTAAAATTTTTATACTAGAAATATGCTTTAAGAAACATTAAGAAAGCCGTCCAAAACGAAGCCAAATACTAAGGTTTCGTTTGGGACAGCTTTCTTACTGTTTCTTAAAGCAATTTTTTAGTACAAAGGTTTTAATTTTTGTACTAAAAAATTATTTTAAGTAGTTAGAAAGCAGTCCCAAACAAAACCTAATGAGGAAAAAAGTGCTTTTTCTAACCTCTTACCATAGAAAAAGCTTTGCTCTTACATGCTTTTTTAGGGCCACTTATGCAACCATGTTAGTTTTTTTTTTTATTTCAAATGAATTATAAAAATTAAAATATGTACCCACCCAATGTTGGGGTGGACCATAGATGATTAATGAAATGACTAATTATAGTAAGTGTATGAAATAAAGATTAACACATCAGAGCAGATACAAATTGCAATTATTAAAGATAATAAAATGTGTAAAATTAAAGTATTTGAATGGTATAACCTCATAGGTGCATACACCATCAAATAAAAATAAAGATTGCAATAAATAATGTTATATAAAGGTACATCTACTTTATTCAATTATATCAACACACCCAATTGGATGATGACTGCAACTTTAATGAGAATAATTATTATAGTAGTTAGAAATATATATTTTGTAAAAAGTAAATTTACATTTGAAAGTATAATGTAAATATAAATTTTTTGAAATGTTTGTACTTATAGCTAAAATTGTTAAAAAGGTTAAAGATCATCCTTTAGAAAAGGGTGTGTACCACAAATTTAAAGAGTTGGTTGATGTAAAAAAGTTGCTAATTTGACGTACTAAGGTTATTAAAGATTAGAGTTGTTGAGAAAGAGAAAAAAAAAAAGTATAAAGTCAATGAATTGAATAAAGTACATAAGATATTTATAGTGCTTTGATATTTCTAAGGCTCTGTTTAAGATGACTTTTATTTTTGTACAAAAAAACAGCTTTAAATTGTAGTAATAAAGTCGTCCGAATGAAGCCTAAAAGTCTACATCAACTCATCAAAACTCCCTTGAAAATTTTACTAATCTCCTCTGCTAAGCGTGATGGAATACAAGTTTTTGTAAAGTTTGAAATGTATTTTTTTAGACACAAACACAACTTTCAATACCACTTTTTAGTTAACATTGATTTAAAAAAATAAGGTCATGTGTTATGATAGGGTTTCTCCCTATGTGGCGAATTGGGTACTCCGCTTGTGGTCGCGCTTTCCACCGCCTCCTCTTCGGTCAAGGAAGTGATCTTGTGCTTTCCTTCTACTTTTTTTGTGTTTTTTGCGTTTGTTGCTTCCGATGGATGGTTCGAAGTTGCTTGATATTAGTTTTCTTGCGGGTAATTCTTCTTCTAAGTCTTTTAGAGATGCTCTCTAAGGGTAACATTTCTTCCTTCCCTGATTTGACGATTTCTTCTCATCGTGGGATGCCTTCTTTATGAATTTTTGAGGCTGAGGTGCTTTCTCTAGCTGCTCTTTTTGAGTTCACATTGGTGGGGAAGTTTCTGACCCACCGGCCGTCACTTGATGCTATTAGGAGATTTTTTTTCAATCTTAAACTTAATGGTGATTTTTCTGTTACTGTACTCAATGCGAAAAATGTTTTGATTAAACTAGCGCATGATTTGGATTACTGTCGTGTTTTTGCGCATCGTTCCTACTTTAGTAACATTTCTATATGCAATTGATCAAGTGGTCGCCTTCGTTTGATATGGATCTTGAATCCCCTATTGTTCATGTTTGGGTGTCTTTTCCGAATTTGCGTCCCCTTATGTTTTCTCTTAGAATCCTTCAGGGTCTTGGCTCGATTTTTGGCCAACCCCTAAAAATTGATCAAGCTATCTCGGTTGGTTCTAGGCCATCTGTTGCTCGTATTTTGATTGAATTGGATGTGTCGAAACATTTTCCGGAGAATGTTTGGGGTTGCCCGAAAAATCTAGGGCATGTTCAATCAGTTGTTATGGAAGATGTGCCTTCTTACTTCCGGCATTGCAAAGCTTTGGGTCATTCCAATGCGGGGTTCTTGGTTTTGCATCCGCATTTAGCCAGGGAGTGTCGTGTGTCTGAGCCAGATATAAATGTGGATGCGGGTATTGTGGTGCCTGTTTCGAACATGGGTTTAGTTCAATCGACTGCTAATCCTGTAGTGTCTTCTTGTCTCCCTGGGGGTGGGTTGTATTGACGATTCTTTACCAATGTCGATGCTTTAGCTGGCTCTGCGGATATTAATGTTGTTGTTGTTTTACCCCCTGTTTTGCCTATCTCTGAGGATTTTAATGCCGTTGAACCTGCTGAGAGTAGTGCTTTGGGTCTGAAGTAAGACGTTCCTATTCTTGTTTTTTCTCCTTCCCCCCACTAATGTTGAGCTATCTTTTGTTTTGTTTAATGCTTCGAATGTTGCTGAGGGAGCAAATTTTCATCCTGCAAATAATTTGGGTTCACATGCCGCTTTTGCCCAGGTGGACTCTGTTGTGCTTGGGGATGCTCCTGTTGCCCATGACCTACGTTTATGTCTTAGTGATGCTGGTGTTATGAAGTGTGGTGTGAATTTGTCTCCTATGTTGTCTTGTGCGGTGTCTGTCCAGTGCGGCTTGTCCTCGGCTGATCGGCCTGGTGTGATCGCTGAGCAGTCTACTTCTGTCGTCTCCATTATTCAGGTTTTATCAGCTGGTGGGTGTTCCATGGATCTTGTTGTTATTTCCTCCTCTGTTGGCTTGGAGGGCAATATCAAATTAGTTAACATCCATATTGTGGTTATGTCTAATCTGGAAATGAAAGAACAGGTGGCTATGTTTGTTAAAAACTCTGTTTTGATTCAGAATGACTAGTTGCTTTTAGAGGATTATTCCTCTCCTTCTAGTGGAGATGAATCTGAGCATCAAGAATTTGAGGACTGTTGTGTTATTAAGCGAGGTTCTCTTAAAGTGAATGGAAATAAGAAGAATAGAAACCACAGGAAGAAATAGATGTTCTGTTTTTGCCCTGCGTTTTAGTTGGTGTTGTTTGTTGGTTTATTGGACGATGATGAGAAGGCCCCTAATGCCCCTTGTTGGCAGAGCTAGCTAGCAACCTGGGTGTTTTGGCTTTTGTTTTGCGATTGCTCGGTCACCTATGGATGGTCCGTGTTTGGTTGAATGGATGATGCTAGGGGCCTCCGTGCCTGAGTCCCCTACCATTGATTTTTCCTATCTGTTTAAGTTTTTTTTTGGGGCTTTCATTGTTCTATATTTTTGGACTATTGGTCTTTTGCTAATGTACCTCTCTATTTATTATAAATGAATAATCTTATTTGGTAAAAAAAAAAACCATTTTTTGGTTGCAAGTATAGCTCTTAATAATAACCCTCTCTTGATCGTAAGCAAAATCCTAAAAGAGTACAAGAAACTATAATAAGGAAGTTTTTCTTGTTTAGGAAAAAATTCAAATAAAAAAAAAACAAAAGAGGTGAACAATTTGCTCTTCATGGTGAGAGATATTTATAGGACAATGTAAGATCAAGATAACCATGATAAAATGATAGAATAAAAGATAGTCTTGAGATTTTAAATTTTTTGAAGGATTATCTAGGTGGATATGCAAAATTTGCTTATTCATTATAAATATGATTTATAAATATTCAAGAAATAACATATATTATCCATGAATATATATCAAATTTTGAGTAAAATATGGACAAAATTGGAGCATTTAATTGATTTATAAATAAAAAGGGAGGGGGAACTTCAAAAGCAAAGAAGCTAGTTAAAATAAAACTATAGCAGAGTAAGAACAATCAAAAGTCTCCCAAAAGAGACCCAAAAAATGGATAAATTATTCTGTGCAGACACCGGAAGCTAATCAGAATGCGCCACGTCACTCGGTACACAACAGTGGTACACAACAAACGAGTGACGTGACGCGTTCTGACTCGCCTCCAGGCGGTGCCTGTATCAGCATAGAATAATTTCACCAAAAAATGGGCTTAGAAAATGAAGGGGAAAAATATCATGAATAAAATGAATGTAATACATATAATATATTTAGTTCTTGATAGGCATAGGGACCTATTTGCCTAGTTAATTAAGCTCATACTAGGAAATGAGAATTCTCATCATTGCTCCAATAAAAATAAAGGGAAATAATTGTAGGAGAAGATCCATCATAGCCTTCAATGCTTATAAAAAAAATAAAAAAAAATTTAGTCAGAACATTTCTACTAATTATTTATCAGAATAGTTTCAAAGCCTCTAAATTAATTTTAAGCAGAGTATAATATTCATTTGATCAATTATTTATATATTATTTTTATCTTAAAAAAGATTAAAACTCTTTGAGATTCTCTTAAAAAATTTTCCAAAATAGTTTTGTTATAGTTTATATATAAAAAAAAAAGTCAATATTAACACATTAAGATTTAATGGGTTGGAAATAGCCTTAATATGCTCATATTAGCTTACATAGATCTGCTGAGATTCTACTTTGTTTTTATTGTGAAAGATTAGTTGGAATTCAAATGGAAGATTATTTGTCTTTTTGTATGGAAAATTTTTAAATATGAGACAAATAAGAAACTATATGAAGAACCAAATATTATATACATACTATAAATTTTCAAATATTTTTTACTGTTCAAAACATAAGATATCAATGATTTAGTAATATCAACTTTCACGTATGCATGTGTACAAATCTTTCATGATATCATCAAAATGCCATGAACCATACATAAAGCTTGCATGTGTATTATTTGTATAATCATGCATGCATGCATGTCATGAAACACATATTTTCTCTATGCATTTTAAAAAATAAATATGAGTCATGATGTAGCCATTATTATGTACACATCTACAAAATAAAAAATGAAGATTTTCTTATATAAATTAAACAAAAGAGAAATTTACCCAAATACAAAATGTCATCCTAAGATCCTTTGCCAGCCCTCCCTTATCTTCTCTCTCCAATATATAGAGCTTTTAGTTTTAATTATGACTAAGCTTCCATATAAGATAAAGTAGTAAGAATATGCATTTAATTATCACATAAATTACTTATGTGGGTATATTAATGCCACTTAAATAAAATTATTAATGATAATTTGATAGTTAGATGCTTAAATCTAATTTACATTAATTTCCTTTTACATATGATTAAATAAGTTTATTTTTTAATTAATTATTTAGAACCGACTATCATTTTTGAACATCATTCTACATGTAAATGTGTTTTCAAGCAAATTATATATACATAAAAATATTTATGATGACGACTCATAAAAAGTGGTATGAATGCAATTAATATAAAAGACAAATTTAAAATTTAAGATATAATGAATTAATTTGTGTCTAAGAATTTTGGCGTTATATTTAAAAATTCAAAAAATTTAGACATTTTGCATGCTATCCTAAGTGGAATTATTTGAGAAAAATAAATGAAAACAAAAAAAATTGGCACTTAGGTTGATAAAATCTAGTTTTGGCCGTCTTTACGCAAACAATGACTCATTCACTTTTTAAGAAAAAAAAAATATTTTCCACTTTCAATCCGTCTCTTCCATTGGTCCCTAAGCTAAAGCCAAAACTTCTATACAGTACTAAATCTAAAAACATTTCAATTACTTATATATATATATATATATATATATATATATTCTATTTTGACAATTGGCTCTTATACATAAAAAGAAGATCTTAGCTAATTTAAAATAGTAAAATATTCACAAATAGCATTATTTTTTAAATTTAATTGGTTTTGTTTTGTTTTATCATATATTAAAAAGCTTAGTGGGTAGCTCAAGTTGAATCAAATTAAATTAATATTAAATTAAATTAGTCTAATTCAAGGCATTAAGATTCTATTTGGGACGCCTTTCTCACTATTTTGCTTTTCAAGTCTCAGCCACAATTTCTATTTAGCTACTCATTTTTTGATACTTTCAACAAAATTTTTATACTGAAAAATTGCTTTCAATAACAACTTTTAAAAAAATTACTTTTACATAGTAAGAAAATTGTCCCAAATGAAGCCTATGAATGATTCCAACTCTTTAAAAAAATCCAGATAAATTTAATTAATTGAATTTTGAATTATAATAATTCAGAAGTATTTAATATATGAGAGACATGCCATTAAACATACATAAAAAAAATAATATAATAGTTAGTTGATAAGTTAAATATGCAAATAAGTGTTAAATATTGAAAATAAGATACAAAAGGAGTGAAAAGCTAATAGAAATTAATATACAAAAAATTATACAATAGAATTAATTTGTTAATTAAGTACTCTTAAAAATCCTAATACACATTCTTTTAATTAATTGATTAAATTCTACAATCATGATTGGATATATTTCAACTAAGGTGAAATCTAAAAGATTAAGCAACCAAGTGTTCAACTACTAAGTTCTATGATTTAGGCTTCGTTTGCGATGACTTTTTTACTACTTCTTAAAAGCAGTTTTTTTGTACAAAATTTTTTAAAAAATTTTACTAGAAAGTTGCTTTAAGAACCAGTAAAAAAGCCACCCCAAATGAAGCCTACAACTTTTGGTAGCTGCTTTTTTTTTTCTTCCTATTTTTAAGATTTTTTTATACAAAAAACTTGCTTTAGAAAGTAGTAAGTTATCCCAAAAGAAGGCTTCGTTTGAGACGGCTTTTTTATTGCTTTCTAAAACGGAGTTTTAGTATAAAAATAAAAAAATTTGTACTAAAACTCCGTTTTAGAAAGCAATAAAGTTTTAGAAAGCAATAAAAAAGTCGTCCCAAACGAAGCCGAAGTCTTGGATTCACTCAACTAAAAAAGCTATAGATTTTTATACCACTAAATACTAAAATCATCCAACAAATGTTCACATAGATTATTGTTTCATAAGAGGACTTACCAACTAGAAGATCAATTAATTCCCTTACCCAACAAATATGCAGAGAAACTTCTACAACCTACACAATCTCCTTATTGGCTAATGCAACTCAAATACCTATTCTTATGGGTTAGTGTAACCCAAAACACCTATCTTTATGTGCTAGGCAACCTAATTCTTCTGAACTTTGGTCAGCATCTAGGTTAATGCAAATAACATCTTTAATAAATTGTAAAATAAATAATATAATTCACTTAAAATATTTTTCTTGAGATTGTAAGAGACCTTTAAAAAAAATGAAAAGCTGATCTTTAAAAATTTCAACAAAAAAGATGTGGTTAGTTAATCACTAAAACTTCATTTCATTCTTAGTCATTTCAATTAGAGATAAAGAAGGTATATAATAAAGAAGAGGAGTTATCAAGATAGCCTCCAACTCTTTTCAAAACTAAAAAGATTAATCTATCAATTATATCAAAATTATAGAGCTACCATATGATTGCATTGCCCATAATATTCTAAATATTTTATACATGACATTTGCAACATAAATTAATGTCTAGATTTTAGATTAGAATAGATGAAATTGAGAGTATTGTTATAATCATTGTTTCTTTGTGCTAGAGTTTCATTTACACTTATTTGAAGTTAATTATGCTGTAATTTTAGTATAAATGTTGAAATTACTTGTGAGATGGTATTTTATTTTAGTCCAAGCTGAAGTCAACTATGCCACATCACCTTATCGAGAAGCAAGTAGATTGAGAGCAAGTTGGCCTTAGGCAAACCTAGGTAGGAGGAGCAAATTTGGGTGAACTGAGAGATATCCTGTGAATAATCTCGAGATCACTCTCAAAGATCTGGACGAGGATGTTCTCGAGAATATTACTAAAAGGATCTCTTGGAAGGCACTCTAAGATTTTTGAACATATTAATGGCTTGAGTGTAAGCCACATGCATGTAGAGATTGTTATTGGGAAGGCACAACTTTTGAACTTTACACATGAGTTTTAGGTGTCGAGTTCATGAAGGAACTAAGGGCATTTAAAGGAGGTTTTTAGAGTTTTATAACTACATGAGTACTAGGGGTATTAGAGTCAAAGAGCAACTAAGCTAGAGTTTAGTTAGGTCAAGGATTCACTATAAATCTTATTGAATTAATATACTTTAAACAAAAAGTGGGCATTCTAGTCTTAGGTTAATCACCTAAGCCTAAGTCTAACTAAGCCGAACCTTGAGCAATTAGAGGCTATTACAGGGTTGATTCTTGGCTAATTGAGTCATGCGTCATCCAATCATGTCAACAATAATCAATGAATCAAGGAGACTTGAATGATTCATAACAATATTAGGGGTCACAAAAGGTGTGAACCAAAAAATCTTAGCGCATCTAGTGACATGGATGCAAAACTATAGTGCTCTATGCTAAAGGTTAGGCCAAGGAAGATCAATAGTAGTACAAACAATGACTTGCTCCAAAATTCAAGTTAATAATGTTCATCAATTCAATTCCATTTACTTTGGTAACTTTTTTACTTTAATCTTTAAACTTTGTATAAGTTTTTTTAATTGTATATAATTCTATTATATTTTGTAGAGGATGAACTTATAAATTAGAAGTCAGCCTTTATAATTTCTCAAAATTTCAAGGTCACATAGGTTTGGTGTATTAGTTTTATCTTAAAGACTATATTTCCTAAACTCTAGGTTAGGTGTTTGATTATGTTGCCCATAACATTTAGGAGTTTGATTCTATTGCCCATAATGAGATAGTATAAGTTTTCTTCTCTGTTAAGAAGTATGTTTGCTTAAATTTCTTAAACACATTTAATTATTTATCTAGTTTATTGCTTGGACTTGCATGATATTTGATGATTACCATATGACTTGTAATTATACTACTATGTAAGAGTAAAGATAGTTACATGTGCTTGAACAATCAAATTCATATCACATCTTAGCATTTACCTTCATAATCACCTTACTTGAGATTATATTTACTTTTGCTTAACTTTAGGGGATATATATAATTGAGTTAAATATTTGAAATTATGGTTGAAGGGCATTTTGGTTGCAAGAAGTATTAGTGTAAAGCAAAAATAAACGGTATGGTTCTAAAAATTTTACTGTTTGGTTGGATAAAAAATAAATGCAGAATGAAATAATGGCGTATTTGAAAACCCTTCTCAATATATTTGGATGAATTTCAAATAGAATGCTTGTGTAAAGTATTGCTAGTAGCGACATGTCAACTTTGATCATCATCACCACAACTATCAATACCAAGTTATAAACTAAATTAATTTTACTTCAAACCAAATATAAAAAATAATCTCATACAATTTATAATGTACTCAACCAAACAACTCAAAAATATTTTCAGTACACTACATTTATTTTATATTGTATCATTACATTTAATTAACCTACACATTATGTGTTTCATTATTCTATATTTAGCTTTCTCCAATGCATTCATTATGTGTGATTTAGGCTTCGTTTGGAACGGGTTTTTTACTGCTTCTTAAAACAACTTTTAATACAAAAATTTTGTATTAGAAAGTTGTTTTAAAAAGCAGTAAGAAATCTGTCCCAAATGAAATCTTAGGCTGTCGTTTGAGACAGCTTTAGACCGCTACTTTTTTCAAACTTTCAATAAATTTTTGTTCAAAAAAATAGATTTACAACATAGTAAAAAAGTGAAACCGTTTAAAAGAGTTTTAAATGCCTAGTTGCAAACCTAATTCATTCCCTCTTAAGTGCTGCACTTTTTCCCTTACAGCAGTATTCCCGAATCATATAAAATCTAGAGATCTGAACGCTGCCTGGAGTACTAGACAAGAGATTTCTAATTTCCCTTCACTCATCGTTCTTTGCTGCTTTCATGATCTCCTCATCTCTTCACTTTTCAGAAGAACGACATCACTAATCACCTCCAATCAGCCTATCATTACATGATGTCACTGTCACTTGATATCTATTGTCACTCGCTCCCCATTGCTAATTTCTCCCACAAGAGATGCTCCTCATATGTCATGTCTCTCTCTATATTATATTTCGCCTTCTCTAATTTGAGTAAGGGCTATTTTTTACAAATATAAATTAAGCAGCACATCAAAAAAGATTTTATTAGGAGTAAGAAAAGAACTAAAAAAAAAAACCCAATAAAACAACTCAAAATGTTGCATTTAGATTCAACCTTTCAACTTGTGCTAACACATGTTCCTACCAAGTGCAGGAAAAAATCTAAGCCTATTTGCACTCCTTATGTGCTTGAAGTTAACTAATAAAACTGATCAAAGCAACTCCAACCCATCACAGAGGAACCATGAAAAAGAAAAGCCATGAAGTTTACTATTGATAGTTCAGTTCCTCTGTATTTTGTTGGGCTGAGGCCTCACAGTTTGATAAGAGAATCCTGATGATGCTGCTGTCATGGCGGAAAACAGATGAGGAGAGCTACTTGCAGTGAAAGCTGCAGATGCTGGCCACTGGATTCCGCCGCCCATTGCAGAAACCGGCAGCCTTTGAGGCTGCTCGTTGCTGCTGACCGATAAAGAAAATAGTCCTAAACCTTCATCTTTTGTTTTCATTCCATGGCTACTGCTTCGAAACTGCATTAAAATTGAATTAAGAAATCAGATTAGGCATCATCATGAGGAAATAATTCAAAATTTAATTCCATTGACGGACCACCCACTTGCTTATGGTTAGCAAATTCAAGCCGATGGGCCTGGAGGACTGGAGTTTGGATATATATGCTGCTTGAGGGATGATGATTAGTTCTGTAATGCTCTTGTTCAGGCAGGTTAGGCTTGCCATCGTACTATAAAAGGAGCAAATACTGCAACTTAGCTATATTGTTTTATCTTTTTGGACTGGTGTTTGAACAGAAGAAGATTGCTATACCTTGGGTCCAGTGCTTCTAATCCATTCAGGTTCATAACTCATTTGAACCCTCTGATCCATGATCATCAAGCCATCATCTTCAATCGGTGCAAGACTTCTTTTCGAGCTGAAGCTCCCCAAAGTGAGATCCAAATTATGATCCGCTTCTACATCTGTTATCAGTTTTCAGAAAAATAAAAGCATTATGTAATTGATTGAGAGCCTCAAAAGGTTATTTTTTTGATCTCATTCAAATTAGAAACTACCTTCAGAGTTGAGCTCTTCTCCATATTTCCTTGGGTCGAAGTTGGTCACTGCATCCCTTCCATTGAGCCTTATTGCAGCTTTATCATAAGCCCTGTAAGTCACAAAAAGGGCAAAAGATTCATACAAGAACAAGAAAAATACAAGTTCATGATTCTGAAAATGCATTATGGTTTAATATTTCATACCTAGCAGCTTCAACTTCTGTATCAAATAAACCCAAATAAACATATCTATTACAAAAATAAGATTTGAAAAGTTAGATTAGCAGAACATTCTAAGGAAATTTTAAAAATCTGAGAAGGATATGAGACATACTTCTTGCCTAAAAGCTGGCCTAATCTAGCCTCCCATCTCCCACATTTATGAAGGGTAACCCCTCTAAACTTAGAACTTCCTCTAGGAAATCCTGTACTTTGCCTTCTAAGAAGAAGAACAAATTCCTCCTTTGTTAGATTACCCATCTGCAATAAACAAATAAATGCACATTGCTAAAATTTTTCAATAAAATTTACTGATCAATCACTTGCCTAAGAACCTATACCTGCTTCATTTCATCCTCATAGTCACTCAGGATGAAATTGATGTCTGCTTCAACGCCACGAAACTTTAGGGCAGCTCTGTCATAAGCTCTAAAAAAAAAAAAAAAACTATAGAATTCAATCTGAAGGTTCAAATTTTATTAGGGAGAAATCAACAGAACAAAGCTTTAACAAAATTTTTGGACTAGAATGAAGAGGGTTAACTACCTTGCAGCAGCATGAGCTGTGTCGAATCCTCCTGCACAAAGTAATCAATTGCCACGATGAAATTTTTTGGGTTGAAAAATCACAAAAACCTATTTTTTTTTTTATTATTTGTGAGAATAATTCTTACCTAAATAAACTTGTTTGCCACAATCCCTGGAAGAAGAAAAATATAGAGAGGACAATGAGAACATATATATATATTTTAAAAAGGTCAAAACGGAAAAAGATTCAAAATCAAAAAAATATTTTTTTTTCAGTACTGTGGAAGAAGGGAAAGTGAAAAAGAATACCAGATGTGGGATTCCCAACGACCGGTCCTCCGGTAGAAGGTGACACCACGGTACTGTGAGCTCCGTGATCGCGGGCCCCGCCGGCTCTTTTTGATTGGCTGCGAGACCACCATATTCTTGACAACGCCGCCGGCCATGGCCGGCTCCGACAGCTTCAATCCGAACCTGGTGTTCTTCTCCGGCGGCATACCACTGGCGCCTAAAGTAAGCAATGGTAACTCCGGCAGCCGTTCACTAATCGGAAAGAACTGGTGCGTCACTACCGCCTCACTTTCGCCGGAGTAGCTCTCCTCGAACCCAAACAAGTCCTCAACGCCGACTCCACCGTTCGAGTGCTCGATCACGACGGTAGAGGAGCTGGAGTTTTCAGTAGACCCCGCTCGAAGCTCCATCACCATGGCATCGGAACCGCCTGAGGAGATCTCCTCGACTTGGGATATCGCAGCATTTCTCTGGTCCGGCGACTCATTGAGATCCCACATCTCTCAGCTTTTCAAGCAAAATCCAATCTTTCTTCCAAAATTTTTTCTCCAGCGAACTTTAGAGAAGAAAAACCGGCTTCTTTAGAGAACACTTGTGGGCAAGCTTCCCCCTTTCTCTGCTTTCCCTCTTTCTACAGTAAAATCTAAAGCGCAAAGAGGCACAAACTTTGCCAAACTCGGCCGACGAAATCTAATGAGAGAACTTCAAAGAGAAATCTAAGATATGAGTAAAAAAAAGACGCAGGAGGAAGAGACCAAGTTGGCCTTCTTCTCTACCGTTATTCTTTCTCTTTTCAAAAATCAACCATCCTCCCCACACGCTCCCCGCTTTGGTTTCTTGTAATGGCAGCTATCAGAAAGGGGTTATAAAAGAAGATGAAGAGGTAGGCATATAAAGTCCCGCTTCCCACGTTAACCAAATCGAAAAGAATAATCCATGCGTCAATTTCTCTAAGAGTTTCACCACTAAACTTGAAAGAGACCCATTGCCCTATGTTAATCTGACCTATTAAACTCTTAAGAAAATGAAAAAAAAAAATCCTGATATCTTCATCAGATTTTAATTAAAATAAAATAAATAAATTTCTATTATATTTATTTCAAAATGAATTCATTAATTTCATTTTATAGAAAATTAAAATAATATTTGTATTTTAAAATTTATAAAATTTAAAAATTTATTTTGAAATTAATGTAATATCCAAAAATTCAATTATTCATGTGTTATATTTATCTTAAGATACATCTACAAATTTCAAATTATCCTAATTAAACTTCAATCATAATTGTGAATGAATTGCAATCATTAATAAAATAATAATTTGTTTCATCCCCTCTATTGTACAGTTGTTATTCATTAACAATTATCTTAACTACCCACATTTCGGAGAGGATAAAAATTAATAATTTTATAATAAATATTATATATAATTTATAAAATTTTAATAAATTGATAATACATCAAAATTTTGTTTGAATTATAAATTTGGCTTAGAATTCCTCAGACTTCAAATTTGTATAATGATGTTAGGCATAAGAGCAAAATTAATAGGCATCTGCTTAAAATTATTTATAAAAAAAATGCAATTTTACTTCATTTGTACAAATACTTTTAATTAATTTACATCTTATAATATATTTTTATTGAATGAATAATATATAATTCTATTATAATTATGTAGTATTATTTAAGAGAAAAAATAGGTAAGAAATATGAGGATAAACCTCATCAAAATAGGATAAAGCATATTAAATATTAATCATAATATTATGACCGAATTTTAAATTCTTTTTATTGGACTGCATATATTCAGAACATTATAAATAAGAAAATTAAACTATTTTATATTTCTTTAAATTAAATTATTGCATATTAATTTTAAAGAATGGAAGGTCTGTGAACATTAGAAAACATTTGCAAAGCAAATTGTTTAAGAAAAAAATTATATACAACATATTAAAAAATTATGAGATAAGTATTTCAATTTAAAAAGCATTTGAAAATAATATTATGATTTATTTTTATTTAATAAAAAAATATCTTATTATTCTAATAGCATAGCATTCGGCCACGTGGAATTTTGCTCGTCGACAATTGGCCAAATCGCTCTTCTCTTCTCCTCGCTTTCAAAGCCGACCCAGCAATTTACGAAAAAAATAAATAAATAATTCATTTCAGAAAGCTGATCTGATCCCGATTTATGATTGATTTGTGGCCGTCTGATTTAAATGGAAATAAATTGGCTTGATTTATTAATGTATGACTTGTTAACTTTAATTCGATCATCTAATGTATATTTTTAACGTTTAGGATATGACATTTGGCGGATTCTATCTATAGTCACAAGATGGTTGACCTTTTTTTTTTTTTTTTTTTAAAAAGGCAATTTCATTAATAATAAAAAACCAACGGTTACAACACAAAAAGGAGGGAAAACAAATAAAAAGAAAAATACAATTAACGGTCGAGCTCAGTTAACGGTCGAGGCTACCAGCGTCACTGAAACCACGCAAGGACCGTCCAATAAGGTGGAGGAGAGACCAACTACGAACCAACCCGAGAAGCCACACCAAAGGTTGCCACCAACGAGGCAGCAGGGATGCGAGCCCCAACCACATCATTGCCCACATCCCACAAAACCAGCTGATCGTTAAAAAAAAATGAGCAGAATAATACGAAATAAGAGCAATGGACAAACAATAGAACACGAAAACTATCGCCTACGCCGGCCTCTGCCACGAGTTTGCCCCGAGAGCTAACATTGAAAGTGGATCTAGAACGAACAAGAGTAAAATCATTACCAGGGTCCGAACCCCCACAAAAATCCGGAGAGACCAAACCACCATCTGAAAATTCGGATGCAAGGTCACCATCCGAAGAGCTATCCAACCAATTAATAGGATTCCTTATATCCAAACCAGAACTATCACCCAAGTTAGCGCCCAAATTCCGCATATCAACCAAATTAACAGGAACATCGATTAAATTATTGACCACCGGAATGCATTCATGAGGCTCAGCCTCCACCATAACAGGCACCAAAGGATTCACAGGAGATAGCCCATCAACACGGATTTCCGCAGAGCAAACCGACAAAGACGGTAAAGTAGGAGGAAAAAATGGAACAACATTAGGAGATAAACCAATCGTGGCAACATTAGATGTTACACAACAATGTTCCAACCGTCCAACACCCTCATTAACATCCACCAAAACAGACACATTCTCAATTAAATCATCCTGGACAGATACCGAAATAGGCTCAACAGTAATAGGAGAAGGATCAACATTTAAGTGAACACCAGCTGAAACCAACTCAGTCGTATCAGGACGACACTCGTCGATAATCATATCTGTCAAAGTCATAGGATCCTCCCAAGCAACAGGGATAGCATCCGCCGAATCAGCCACAGGGAGAAGCCCAACATTAGCATTCTCACACTCCAAATCCGTATGAGGCGTAACAATCTCAGTATTGATAGCATCTAAATTAACGCACGGGCGAATGAGAGATGACTCGTTAACAGGCTTGACTGGACGACAGTTACCTAGAGAATGACCAATACACTTACATCCGGCACAAAATCGAGGAAATTCATCAAAGACTACCTCTTGAATGTAACCTAATGACTCAGATCCTAACCAAACTTGTTTGGGGTAGGTTTTAGTAATATCGAGCTCAACTAAAATACGGGCAATTGATGGACGCGAACCAACAGCGGTGGCTTCATCGATTTTCAGCGCCTTACCAAACAAACCGCCAGGACCAGAAAGAATTCTGGGGGAGAAACAGTTGAAAACAAGATAGGAGCGATGGCAAAAAACTCTGCAATAGTCGAGATCATTTGCCAGTTTAATCAGAATGTGAGAAGGGTCCAAAACCGTCACAGATACTTCACCATTCAGCTTCAAATAAAAAAAAAAGTTTCCGAATAGTGTCGGGGGGGGGGGGGGGGGGGGGGGGGGACGTTTTGAGGGAAAAAAACCAACTAACGAAAAACGAAAGGGGGAAGCAAACGCTAAAATTTCCTCATCGGAAACCCATAAGGACGGCAGACCACGAAAAGTAGTTCTCAAATCCGAAAAGAAAGAAGAAGAACCAGCTAGAGCTTCAAGAAATGACTTAGGGTGAGAAAGACCACCAAAAAGACCGGGATCTTTCAATTTAATCGGCGCCATACCGGCACCGATGGCAGAAAAGACAAACTAACCAAGAAAAACGCCACCAAAAACCAGAAAACAGAGGAAGGAGGAGAAACTTCCCTGAAATCCGGTGAGCAGCGGAACCAGAAACACCCCCCCGCCGTCGGGGGAGAGCCCGAAGCAGCAAACCCTAGCAGAGCGATTTCGTGCGAGGTGAAAATTATGCATCTATTATAAGGCAAGAATAATATACAAGACGGTTGACCTTCAATATGAATTAAATTATTTTTAATAGTCAAATATTTAGTAAGATATAATATAATTTTTGGCTTCGAAATTGTAAATTCAAACTATCATATGATTTTCATTTTAGACATTAGACCACATGATCAACCATAAATTTTAGTCTAAAATTTTGACTTCATAATATTCCAATAATTAAATCAATATTTTTTTAAAAAAATCTTTTCAAGGTTCAAACCAACATGACATATTCAGCCGAAATTATAATCAAATATCATTTAAGTTGGAGCTTGTTTATAATCTCAATAGACTCTGTTGGCTTGAACTATATATGATCATGACGCACGTGATCAAGGGCTGCCTATTACAATTTTGGCATTACTTTTAGACATTAGGGGTTGGTTGATATGCTCTCCAGTAATATCTTATTAGGAGCAGTTGCTCGTATTGTTAGATAATCTCGTATTTCAATCATATTCATAGAACTCATAGCTCCACTCCATGTTCTATGAACTATTCACTTTAATTGATTTCTCTTGGTGCGAAGAATAATTTAATTCTAGTGTATGTCACACATTATGAGGGGGAAGGGAAGGGAAGGGAAGGGGGATGAATTGATGTGCGATTTTAAACTATGTAAATGAAATTTTAAAAATCGAACAATATTTTTTATTTTTTTGAGAAGTAAAAATAATAAATAAAAATGGCCTTTCTTCGCAAAATATGAGATCTTAATAAGCCAATATATTTCAAAGCTGATCATACAAACAACAAACAACTATATTTGATTCTTAAAAAAATAAATAAATAACTAAATAAATAAAAAAACTATATTTGATTCTACACAACTATTTATTTCCACAACATGCTAATAAGATCAAGAGCAAAGTAATTCTATCATTCTCATTATTTTTATCATATGAGAGAAGTATGATTAAAATAATTTTTATCACATCACATAAATATTAGAGCCTGTAAAAATAAAAATCGATGTTGTAGAATAGAAGCGTAGAGTGACACAAACATATTTATTACGATTTGACACTGACATATCTATCCATGTTTTGGCTCATCCACTCGAGATTTACAGTATCATTTTGTTTGGCCAGTGCCTGACAAACAAGCGTATCTCCTTAATTCGTGTTAGAGAAGCCCTACACATAACTTTCTTTCTATGTGGATATCCAAAACTATTGAATAGCGACTAGCCAACCAAGCTAACACAAGCTCTTTAAGATTGCAACTATC
The DNA here is from genome assembly GCA_022539455.1 of Dendrobium nobile. Taxonomy (NCBI): domain Eukaryota; kingdom Viridiplantae; phylum Streptophyta; class Magnoliopsida; order Asparagales; family Orchidaceae; genus Dendrobium; species Dendrobium nobile. The sequence continues at coordinate 34,587,364 of CM039729.1, forward strand.
CTTTATAAATATAAAACACATGTTCACTCATTATCTATTTTCTTTAATTTCTCCTCCATCACATGTATTTCAAGCTAGAAAAATCTCTATATATTAAACACCATAAGAACTAAATTCTTATTTTGAAATAAAAATTACATTATGTACAACCTTAAAAAATAATCTAATTCGTATAGCATGATCAAAATTGAATTGTAGGAGTAAGTCAACCTGAATAATATCACATCAGGCTTTAATTTTGGCTATTAAATTAGAATAATTATAAAAACATATCATATAATATGACGCACATCATTTAGCATGATCAATTTAAATTTGATTAATTTAATTAAAAATAATTAGATAATTTACCTATTTGAAATAACATTAAACAAGCAGATGATCATTATTCATATAGTATGATTTTTTTTTTTAAATTTAATATATTTTTTTCCCCCATAATACTCAAAATCATGACATGTATAATTGTTCCCTTTCACACTTACACCAAAATTTTCTATTTTTTGACCTTTACACCAAGTTTTAGTTTGAAATCTATAACCGATGACAATAAAAATTGGCCAACATTTCTCTACTCTTATAGGTCCCCAGGCTATACTCATGAAACTTTGGTATTAGAAATCTCTGGCTTCATTATGAGCGTGATTTATGTAGAAAGTGTATATATGTTACTATAATTTTCATTGATTATATAGAAGGTTGAAGTGACTTGTCAAAATACATTACATTTTTTTGAACCAATGTCAAAATTCAGATTCTACTCTCTTTTCTTACTCTAATTGTGATGTTGTATTCAGAGCATTAATGATCTTCCTATAAAATTTTTGAATTTAGGAGTCCATAGAATGTATAGAATTTTAACTTAAGCTTACTCGATATATGACTCAACTTTAACACAATTTAGTAGTGTAAATAATGTCGTACCTCTCATCTCTTTATATGTTAAATGACGTATAGTACAAGCGCCTGCTACCTCACCACTTCCATTGAATACTGATATGATATTGGTAGATGAATATATATTTTGATTAGCCAAATTTTGAGGTGTAGTAGTCTTTGTCGATTCTAACTCTGTGCCAAAGTAGTATGAGCAAAATTGAGTAATCTCATACTTTAAGTATGGTTCATATATTGATCCTTTAGGATATGCTTTATTCTTTACAATCTTCTTAAGTTTATTTAAATACTTGAATGATATAGGTGAGTTTTTTTTTTTTTTTTTATAATAAATTTAAGTAATCAATTAATGGTTACAAGAATGCATCTATCTTTGCCTTTGGATTGTGTGGGTCTGGAATGATAAGTGTCAAAAATATATAGGGTGTAGTCATATACAACTATGGAGGAAGATTGTAGTGGGTGAGCATCACAGGATAGCATGTGTAAGGTGAGGTATATTGATTAATTGGAGTAAAATCATATGCACATAAACCTAATCTTACATTCCTTAGTTCTACAATGCAAGTAGGATGTATACAGTCAAAGTGTTTATAGGCTTCTGCTTCTAATAGATGTGTTAAAATACATACTTGTGAGCTATGTTCCTTATGTCATCGCATATGTGCAATAAAGCTCATAGATGCATATGAACATTATAATCTAGCAACGATGGGTACGTAGAACATATGGCTAACTAAAACATACTTCTGCCTTCTTTTTTCCCCAGAATTTAATTTAAAGCTTAGTGCGTTACAATGATAACATGTAATCTTTAATAACTTATCCCCATAGTATAACATACATCCGTTAACACAATAATATATTTTATAATTGTCAAATCAAGTTTGAAAACTAATTTTTTAGTCCAGTATAAGTCAATTGGAATTAAATTATCTACATGGTTAGTATCTTTAAATAGACCAATGAATTGATTAAGTATTCTCTAGGTACATTATATTTTGTCTTAATCTTTAATTTCTTTATAGCATAAGATAACTTTGAGTGAGTAGAGCACCCATTTTAATTTGGTTGTTTCGCAACATGCAACAAATTATAAAGTTTTGTTCCTCTTTATTTGAGGATTTTTCTATATATTATTGAAATTGTTTCCCTATTGCATCATAAAACAAATCCTCAAATGTCTTAACTCTATATTCCTTAACTATTTTGGAATTTATAGACGGGTCAAACTGTGAGTCAAAATGAGACTCGTACTCATCATATGAAATCAAATACTAATATTCTAACATGAATCATCTGCAATATAGATCAATAGTAATCTCATCTGGTGTGGGGTAGGCTTAATTTTTATGTTTGGAACATGGACAACGAATATTTTCCTCTACTAAGAAGGAAGATAATTGACAAGCTGCCTGAATGAAATAATTCACTCAATTCAGAAATTCATATGTTAAAGTCTTGTATCTAGGCAACAACTGATTATCATCCAACTTCTATAATTTTGAATATCCATAACATATTTGTGCTATAAATTCCTACAACCAAATAATGAGATTTGTATCAATTTAAAAAAGAAAAAAATAAAATTATGTGCAATAGTGATGATTTTAGGAGTTTTCATGAATAGTTGTGTTACTCATTTCTGCATCTACTTTTCCATCCTCATCTCTGCAACACATCAGTTAATATTATGATCTTTCTAGGTCTATACCTCTACCTTTCTTAACTTAAGAGTAAAGCCACTCATCCACCTAAGCATCCTTATCTATTCAACACTTAACTTAATATTATACTTATCTTTTAATGGATAATATTATACTTACACCATAAAATATTATAGGTTTCATCACCATCTTATAGAATTTTTCCTTAAGTTTGAGGGGACTATTCTATCATGCAATAAGCCTTCCTATACAATTCAACCATCCAACATGAATTCTGCTAATAATATCTCCATCCATTATACCATCATCAATAATAACAGACTTAAAGAGTAAAATGCCACTCATCCACCATCTTAAAGAATTTTCCCTTTAGTTTGAGGGAAAAGTTTCTATCACACAATAAGCCTGATGTATTCTTACACTTTAACCATGCAACATGAATTCTATACTTCAACAATCCAACGTGAATTCTATCAATAGACAATTAACCCTATGGATTTAATAAATCCTATAGTTTGACTGCAAGAATTACACCGGATTTGAGAATGATTTAGCATAAATCCTCCCAAAGAAAACCTCAGTTTAGCTCATGGTGCATAAAACCCTTGTTTTCCTTTTTTTTTTGCTTTAAATCACATATTTAAAAACCCCTATAGTTTGGCATATTTAAGGGATTTGGCAGAAGAAGCGCACAAAAAGGAGAAAGTTACATTCATAGTAAGTGATCATATCATAATATGTTATATTTTTCATATATCATAGTAAGTTACATACAATATCATACTATATATGTAAAAATAATTAGATGATATAATATATGGAAATCATCATCCCTAGTTCATAAACACTCAAAATTATAATATGTTCCCTATTTTATCTCTCATCCTATATCAGGTTTATACTACTAACCTGTTAAAAAGAAAGGCCATTAGTTTACCCTCTTGCGCTAGGTATCATATCTCTGCCATCATGAATCATATAATAGCCAACTTTTCTTGCATACAAACATTTCATAATATGTATATCATATTAAATATTTAATACCATTCCCTTTATTCATCTCATTATATTATTTCCAACACATATAAAGTTTTTACATGAATTAAAAATAGTGAAATTTATAGGATAATTCAACATGCTCAGTTCCATATATATAATTACAATAAATGAAATTTAATATATATGCATGCCATCTTTTTGCATAAATATGATGCAACAATTATTTTTTCTTAATTTCTTAATTTATTTATCTTGCTGCATTTAGGGAATAAGCATCACAATATAAAAATATGTTTATGTTAGCATGTGTAGAATGATTAAGACTATAACCTACTCAAAATTTCATGATGAAAGTTTGTTAAAATTTGAGATATTATATTTTTTGTAATTTTAGAATGAATTAAAATATAAAAAATATAAAATATGTAAAATCACTAAAATCAAAGGTATAATAATGATAAGATATCTTAAGCCTAATAATTTTCTCAACTAACTCGTCAGTCAAAAATGGCTCTAAAAACCCAAACCCTAACATCTCTCTCTTCCCTATCACTTTGTATACTTTTTGTCTTTTTTCTAATGAAAAAAAGTTTATTTAAAAAAAATGTTTTTCTTCTCCTAACCCTTTCTTCCTTCATGATTTTAGGAAATAAAATGGCTTTGGAAAGTTTATAGAGTGCAATGGAATTTTTGTAAGGGAAAGCCATGGATAAAAATAAAATTATATATTGTTTAGTTTTTTAGTGTAATATTCTTATAAATCTTTTTAAAGCTTGAAATATAGATCTTCTAAAATTTTGAAAAAATTAATTATAAAATAATGTATCATATTTAGCATGCTTTGGTGAAAATAGTTCATAAAATTAACGGACATCGGAAGATTCCAAAAAACTAAATTGTTCCATCATTTTTCAAAATTTGAAGAAATTTTAATTGAATAAGCAACCTCTTGTTTTAAAATCTACAATGCTCATAAAATTAGAAAAATGCCTATAGGTAGTGCACATCATTATCTATGATGGGACGAAGACCGCTTGTAAATCAGGCTTATAACAACTGCAAAAAATATTATTTTAATGTTGTTGGTTTATATCTTATAGAAATTTAAGTTTTTGTTTCTTAGAAAAAAATTAAATTTTTTTTAAAGGTCAAAATAATAAGAAAATATATTTTAATAGGCATTATAGAGCTTTATATCAATTAAACGTATATTTATATAATTATATTAAAAAACAGACATATGAGAGTCTTGTAATTGCTTTATGATCAAAACTGAATATGTGAGTATTATAACCTCCTCATTTTAGAAATTACTAATGTCATCCTTGACATTCCAATATATTTACTTATAAATTACTAATTTCCCAAATAGATTAACTTTCTAATAAATGCCTCCACTGAATTTTCATAATAAGAATATGATTATTTCTAATTTATTTTACATCATAGGTCAATATACGACCATGTTCTTCTTTACAGGTCAAATTAGGATGTAATTTCTTTTCACTCTCTTAATCTCTTTTAACTTTATATGTTTTCTTAATGAAGATATATGAAATATATTATGAATATCAAATATATTCTTAATATATGATCTGATAGTAATAATTTATAAGTACACGTCCCAATTCTGGATTTCAAAGTATCCAATATATCTAGAACTAAGTTTTTCTTCTCTACCAAATCTATTCACTCCCTTTAATAGACTAGCTTCAACAAGTATAAAACCACTCTTATAATTCTACTATATAATGCCTGAGATTATAATACTTCCTCTATCTATCTTATGCTACCTTCAGTCAATTTATTATAACTTTAACTTTGTTGGTAGCATCATTAACCAATTATGGACCTAATAATCTTCTTTCTCCTATCATTTTCAATGATAAAGGCATTTCACACTTTCGACCACATACAACTTTAAAAGGAGAAACACAAATACTAAAATGGAAACTATTATTATTAGTAAATTAAATTAGTAAAATATGATTGCTGAAATATCTCCAAAAATTTTGAATAAAAAGTTTCCATAAATCCTAAAAGTCTCTATATATTTTTTAGATTATCTATTTTTTATAAGTGAAAGGTTGTACTAAAATTCAATTTAGTAGCTAAATCTTCTTGTATTCCTTCTATAGTTTAAAAGTAATCATTTTATCATGATTAAACATAATAACTTTAGATATATCAAACAACCTGACAATCTTACTCATGTACAATTGAGCTAGCTTATCTACTAGTTTGGTTTTTCATAGGCAAGAAATGCAATGACTTTGTTAATAGCTCAACCATTACCTACACAACATTTGTTGGAACTCGTTCAATATGAATTGGGATGTTAAGCCTAATTAATTGTCCCAAGGCTAACCAAGGGGGGGGGGGGGGGGGGGGGGGGGGGGTGAATTGGTAATTTAAAAATTATACTTCTACTCTTGGATTTTTAGAAAACCTTTTTAATTATTAATGCAAGTTAAATTTAAAGTTTAAGAAATAAACTTTTTATCTAGAGTAAACAACTTGCAATGAAATTAAATGCGGAAGTAAAATAAGAAAGAACACATCAGATTTATAGTGGTTCGGTCAAACCTTGACCTACGTCCACTCACCGGAGGCACCCTCCGAGTATTGCACTAATACCACAAAGTGACTCTCCTTTTGCCCCCACATCAAGGCGGAGAAGCCTGTACAAATTCATTTTCACCTTCCCCGGTGCAGCGGAGTAGCCGGGTTCTTTGACACCAAAGAGATCTTCTTCTCGCCAAAACTTCCCTCAAGACGACCCTTGAATCTGATGGTACTGAAGTGCAAGTTCGCCGGAGCAACCGTGTGAATATCCCCTCCACACTCCCTTGAAATCCCCTCCAAGGATCTTCTCCCTCTGAAACTCCACCCTTTCCTCTCTCCCTTTCAAGTTCTCTCTTCTAGTTTTCTCCCAAAGAACGAAGACACAATGGCTGTCAAAGATACACTTTGTCGTCCTTTTACACTCTCCAAGTGTCGGCAGAGAACCAGACCGATGTTGTTGAACTTCACTTGAGAGCCTTCAAAGGAGATGGGAAGAAACAAAGAGATCTTCTTCTTCAAGTAACCTTGTGAATCCCTCACAAACCCCTCACTTGATCTCTCACTCTTCACTCTTACAATCTCTCTCAAACTCTCACTCTCAATGATCCCTCTCAAGAGAAAACAACTCCAAAGGCACTTGTAATAGTTTCTAGGACTCCTTATATAGAAAGGCATGAAAAACCGCCCAAAAAACTACTAAAAACATGTTTTTCTGCGCACTGGATCGTCCCGTACGAAATTGAGTTAGTACGGACGAACTGTGTAAAAAACTGTCCCGTACGAACCATTTGTGCATCTGTACGAACGAATTTCATCCTGGACAAAATAGGTTCGTCCCGTACGAAAAAATTTCATCCGGTACGAACAATTATATCAAAAGTTGGTTCCGAAAACTGCAAAATGTTGTCAGAAACTTCCATAGTCGGTTCTCATCATCCTGGACGAACATGACTTCGTCTGGACAAAATTTTTACAGAAAGAAACTCGTCCTGGGATGAAAATGATTTCGTCTGGACGATCATGACTTAGAAAAATTTTCCAGTTCAGTTCCTGGCCGTTCCATTGCTCTTACAAGGAGATAACTGATCTGATCATCCCGTACGATCAGCACAAAAACTTTTTCAAGATCTCCTTTTGTGTGTGTTTTAATTCACTCAATTTACAATCACTCCCTTTCAAGTTTATTTCAAAGAAAAGTACAAGCTTCAAATCATAGAGTATTTCATGATGAATTGATTTTGAAGTCTTCGTTTGTCTGGAGTTTGATTGTCGTGAAATGTTAGTTCACACTAGAGCAAAAACAAATCTTCTAAAAAATGTTAGGAGATAACAACACATAAAACAATAATATTTTGAATCATCAAAACTATACAAGTTGCAAGAATGTAAAACATACAAATAACAACTTTCCTAACAACATTATGGAAAAACTAATTACTGTCAAATCCAAATCATGTGCAGGATAGGTTTTCTCATGTGATTTCAATTATCTAGATGAATATATTATTACTTTACAAAGCCGCATTAAAACACACTCCAAACCTTTCAATGATGTACCACTCAACACTTAGAATTCCTTTAGTAGTAGGCAGAAAAATTAATATAGGTGTTGAAACTAAATAGTTCTACAGCTTCTGGAAAGTATCTTCACATTCTTGCTCTCCACTTGAATGAAATTTCTTTCCGTGTCATCCAGATCAGATGAACTATAATATGAGAAAAGCCTTAATAAATTTTTTATAATACCTTGCCATACCAAAAAAATGACATACTTTTGATACATTAGTAGGTATTTTCCATTCAATAATAGCTTGCGCCTTTTGTAGATCTATAGATATCTTTTATCTACTTATTATATGGCCCAAAAATAAAATTGTTTGTAACAAAAATTCATATTTTATAAAATTTAGTAGAAAACTTATTTTTTCTTAATGTCTACAATACTAATCCCAAGGGAGTTTCATGAATTGGTTCAGTTCTTGAATATATTAATATATTGTGATCTCCTAAGTCCAATGAAATTATTGAAAACCCTAAACCTATAATTTAACTTCTCAACCATCGATAGAAAACAACCAGAACAGCTATACATCTAAAAATTAAAGTAACTAAACATATTTTATTTCATCAAAATGCATATCTACACTAATCCAATCAAATTTTAATCATTTGTACATCAAGAGAAATTAAAATTGGATTATAAAAGAATACCTCAACTTCCTAGAATTAGAAGATCCTGCCTCTATCCGAGCCTTTTTCTTTCTCTGAAATATCATAAAATATCATAGAATGAACATAACTAGCTCAAAAGACTTCTCTCTCTAACCCATCATAGATATCAATATTCAAATTAAAATATTAAATATCAATTAGTTAATTAATATAAATATAATAACTTATAAAGAATAAAAAATGTATTAACAAAATATGACTTTCTAGGGTTTTAATGTCTACTCAATTTCAAGTTCTAACTAGAACCTTTGAAGCCACTTTCATAAATGGTTTAGATGCATCATAGAACACTTGCTATAAGAGGTTCACTTGCACTTAAATTACATATTTTATTAGGATTCAAATAGAAAATCAGGAATTATTAACTTTCAATTTTGCATATTACTTATACTCAATTCACTAAACTATTAACATATGTAATGCAATGATTATCATGCACATGTTTTGATGTATGTTGACCTCATTTCTATAAGAGGCCATTGGGACCTTCCTAGGTTTTCTTTTGGTGGCCTAATGATTGGTAGGTGCCCACTTGTCAATCACAAAAGTCCTAATCAAATCCCAATCCAACCCTTAATCAAATCCCAGTCCATTTTCCAATCCAATCTTCATTCCAGTTTTCATACTTCTAAGCTCCAGTCCAGCATTCAACCAACTTTCAGTCAACCTTCAAATCATATCCTATCAATTTTAATCATTAGTTTGACTTTCATTGATTTAGATAATTCAAACTCAACCATTCAAGCAAAAACTCAATCCAAACCTTAGATTCCAAACCAAACCTTAGCGTTAAGGACCTAGGTCCTAAAACCCTTTGTGGGTGATTTTTTGTCACTTTGAAACTCAATCAAATGACCTCTGATTTAGGGTCTATCAATTGTATATTATTTAGATATGTCTATAAGACCAACCCACCAAATTTGACCTCCTTTCAAGGCTCCAAGCCCCAAATATTGAATTGATTTCCAAAGGTTACAAAACCTTTAAATATTTATGTCCTATGCCATATGACTTGCCACCTAGTGTAATTTGACCTTGGGATTATCCCCAAATATTCTAACCATATAATGACATTTGTTATGACTTTTTGATTAGTAATCCACACTTTTTTGGACCAAATTTGACCCAATATTGGCCAAGGGTCACAATGACCAAAATGCTCTTTAAGGGAATTTTTTGGTCTTTTCCCCAAAGTTCAATATAACCTAGCAATATCAACCTTCAAAACCTATCCCAATGGATTCTAAATATCATTAGAAACATATTGGGCAGAAACTTACCTTTTGGTTAGACTAGGTTTACCAAGTCAACCATGGTTGATCAAAATAACCTTTAAGGATTTAAATGGCCATTTCCAACCAAATGAATTCATTTTGATTTGAAACCTCTTCCTTTGAGTTCATATGATCAACATGAACTCAATGGTCCAAAACCTTGACTTAGGTCAACTTGGTTGACCAAGTCAACCAAGTTTGTCCAAATACACATTTACCTTCATCCCATTCAAACCTTTTGACCAAGTCCTTACCAAGCCTACCGAAACCCATGAGATGACCCATTAGGTCTTTAGGGAAGTTCCCTTAAAATCCAAAGACTTGGGCCCACTTGGTTTAGCCATTTGGCTTGACCCAAGTGCCCAAAGAGAGGTTTCTCTTAAGCCAAATTCCACTCTAAGCCAAATTGGATCAAACCAATGGTGGCATTGGGTCCCCCGTGTCCCAATACACCTTCCGTAGTTGACCCATGGGCTAGTAGACCCAGCCCCTGGGTCAACTTGGGTTGAGAATTAGGCTAACCCAAAGTGGTCGAAACCACTATGGGTTTAGCCATTTCTCAACCTAAGCTTCATCAAACTATTTCAACACCTCCATTAGCTTGCCCTAAACCAAACACGCCAACCCTAGTTAGCCTCACCCTTGGGTTGACTTGGGTCAACCTCTAGGCTATCTCAAAGTGGTCAAAACCACTTTGACCCAAGCCATCTTCCTGCACAAATAAGACCAGGCCCAATTGACACTTACTTTTTTTTATTCATTTTATTATTTTTTTTCAATTGACACTTACATTGTGTGCCCCTTAACCCAATACATCTTACCCATTAATCCCATGACCTGGCTTGACTAGGGTCCAACCCAAATGGATCCAAACCTACCAAAATTTTTGTCAATCTGAGCCATATTGAGGAATTTGACCACCCCATGACCAATTCAACCCATGATTGGGTTCACCATCACTCAACCTACTTCCCCCTTCAATCCCACCACTTGACTCAACCTAGGTTGTGCCTAAATGGACCCAAAACAAATAGGTTTGTGTAAACTTAAGCCACTTAATCAAATCAGACTACCTCTTGCCCAATTGAACTCACTCTTGAGTTTGCCTGACCCCTAGCTTCCTTTCCAAATAAGCCTGACCCAACTAGATGTTAGTAGTGTTAGGAATGAATGGAGATTTGGCTCCGATGGACCCCCATACTTGAGCTCCACCCAAAGGCTTATAGAGCCTGGTTTCACTGAGTTTGAGCTCATGAGGCTCTAAGAAAATGTCCCCTTCCACATGGTAGCAATCCAGTCGCTGGCCCGATTAATCATGGCCATCCAAGCTCTCGACCAATACTTGAGTAGAGTGCCCTAACCTAGAGCGCCTCATTTGATCCCAAGTTTTCTAAAACTTCCCCTAGAGCTCCTTGAGCATTCCTCTCTCATTCCCCAGCTTCCCCCTAGAGCTCCTTGAGATGCCAAGTTCATGTGAACTCTGACAAAACCCACTCACGTCTAACTAGAAGTCCTACCTCTGGCAATCCTTTGGCCTTGGAATCTAAAGGAGAAATCTTTGCCTTCATCTCCTCAAGCTTCATGTTAGAAAAACCCAATCATTGGGGCTTTATATATGGTGAAAATCCTTTCCTGATCTCCTAGGTAAGTAGTAATGGTCAAGTGTGAAGTAAACCGTTAACCCACTAGAATCTAAATATTGGATTAATAGTTTATGTTATCTTGATCCTTTTTGTGAAATTTTGAAGTTCTCTGGATGGTTCTCTCAGATCTCGCTAGAAAAGGTGAATGACTTTAGGTCTATGCGGGATGTTAAAGATGTGATCCTAACTGTTGATTTAAATCAATAGTTTCAATTAGATCCCATGATTACGTAGCCTATTAGATCACGACCACTTGATCAATAATCCGATGACTATAATCATTTTAATTTTCATATAGTGAGCTGAAATGATTAGCTGACAAATTGTATAGTGCCCATGTGTACAACACTGGCCGGCTGTATAAATCAAGGTTTAGTTTCATAAGAAATTAAAGGAAACATAAAAAAATATATCTCTTCATAAACTTATCGGATTTAGGTGTTCTTAGGCTAATTAGAAAGATCTTGAGTAGATCTTCAAAAGCCATATGATATCAAGTTTGTTGCAAATCTGGACCCAAGTCCTGTATTTTTTATGATACAAATATTATTAGACTTTTTACTATGCTATATTTAAATTTATTACATATCTATTTTTCCTTGCTCACTAATATTTCAGGTTCATTGTTCACTTGTAACTTCAATCAGCTCAAGATTTGGCTTGAGTTAGTTTATAATTTCAACTTCAATATACTTTTACCTTTCTTGAGTCAAGTCATGAATATGGTGGATACTAAGATAAGTAACTTTACACACACACACACACACACACACACACACACACACACACATACACACACACACACACACACTCAAGGGAGTGAGTTGGTGAGTTAGAAAAATTCTATTTTTTAAACTAATCATATATTATGATTTAGAGTGTACTGGATAATCCATTAAAATAAAAAACCCTAATTAGGACACCTCAGTTAATTAAGATTAATTAAACTCATTGTATTGTATGATCTAGATTGTACATACTAATCAGTTATAATTAGCAAAATAGTAATCAATCACAATACCGTATGATCTTCATCGTACTATATGACTAATGAAAATCATACCTAAATTAATCCTATGATTGGGTGTTTAATTATGATTAAATTGTTCAATCAGATCATACATGATGGACTGATTCCTACATGGGATAATAATTAAATGCTGTCCATCGTCCAAGACAAAAAACCATAATTTTTTATTGATTGTATAGAACAATGCCCAAACTTCATAGTGTATGAATCAATCTCTACATTATAAGATATTTAATCACCAGCTATATTACTGGACGATCAATTCAATCTCTCGAATAGATTGTATAGGACGATCGTAGGATAATATAAGATGATCACTATAATCTATTGAATTGATCATCTAGACCAATGCAGTTCGTACTAGTAGAAAGTGCTATTTTTAACTAATCGTACAAAATAATATCAAATCTTATTGGATGATCAGAAGTGCAATATTGAAATTTAGGCCTTCTTTGGAGGCTCTCTATTTAAGCTCTCATATTATCTTATAAAGACCATCTTTTGCTATCAAGAGTCTTAAGAGGGAGCTTAGAGAGAGAAGTGAGGAGAGCTTTGGGAGAGAAGAGAGGCAGATTTCTTATGAGGGAGAGTTATGAGAGCTTCATAAGGTTACTCCAAGCAAGGTTCTTCATCATGTTCTTTAAGCTTTTGCCTCGATCCTTTGGAGTCTCTAGGAAGAATTAATACAGCACTAGGTCCGTGGTTCTCTGCCATCTCTGGGAGAGAGAAGAAGGATTTGTGGTTCTCTGCCATGAAATGAAGGGTATAAAAGTTCAAGGTTTTCTGCCATCACTGAGAGGGTGTAAAAACTTTTAGTTCTCCACCACACTAGAATGGTGAAAGTGATTTTGTAAGGGCTTCTTCACCATGTTGAGGGTAAAAGAAGAGAAACTACTTTTATTGCAATAATTGGAGTAGAGGGTTTTGAGGAGTGGACATAAACCAGGTTAAACTGAACTATTATAAAATATGGTGTGTACATTCTTATTATTTCATGCACTTTTATTTTTCTGTGGTTTACTATGTGATTGAAAACTTTAATTTGTTTTATTACTGTGAATTTATTCATTTTTGCATCTATTGTTAAAATCTTTTTAATTTTTTAAAAAGTAAAAAAAAAGGTTTTTTTTTTTGCTTAAAGAAGTTTTTTTTAAACTACCAATCCACCCCCCTTTTGGTTAGTCTCAGGATAGTACTTAAATGTTTAACAACCTTCACAAACTTTTAAGTGATATCATAGTGGGATTCAAAAATAAAGTTTTAAATAACTTTTGAAAAATGATCAATGGCTAGCTTTGGAAATTATAATACCGTGGAAGGATATTCAATCACACGACCACCTTCTATTTGATAATATTCCTTATAACTTTTGTAAAATTCACATGTCTATTCTATAATCTATAGATTACCCATGTAGATGTTAGTTCAGGAAGGATATTATGCACCTTCATGTTTTGTTAATGGCATAAAAATTGAACTCCCTTTTTTTGAATGGAGCATAAAAGATAGATATTTAGCCCAATCGAATGCTAAATGTTTAAACTATTTTTTTATGCACTAAAATCTAACGATTACATACATGTTTCTACGTGCACAATTAGTAAAGAAATTTGAGACAAACTCTGTATAACTTATGAAGGAATAAATGAAGTAAAATAATTTAGGATGAACATTCTGCTGCATGAATATGAACTTTTTTGCATGAAACCTAGTGAATCAATTTCTAAAAAGTATACTAGGTTCACTTAGATTGTTATTTCTCTGTATGCTTTAGGAAGAGAACTTACTAACTATGAAAAAGAGAATAATATATTATATTGCCTATCTACTTCCTACAATGTAAAAATTACTACTATTATTAAATATAAGGATTTGAATATTTACTCCATTGATAATTTACTTTGATCACTCATTGCCTATGAGCAAGGAGTGAGTCAAAGACAGCTTGATGTAGGAGAAAAGAGAAAGGAGAAAACTATAGCCTTAAAGGCTAATAGTTATGATATGACAATTCTTTACCTAAGGATGATGATGATATAGTGCTGATGACATGACAATTCTAGAGCTTTCTAAAAAAAAAGTAAAGACATTATCAGCATGGAATAAAGATAAATCTAATAAAAATTCCAAAACTTTATCTGATGTCAAATGTTTTGAATGCAAGAAGCTAGTGCACATGAAGACTGATTGCTCAAATCTTAAAACTCACCCAGTCATAAAAATGGGTGAAGAAAAAAGCTAAGTTTAAGAAGGGCAAACAAATGACTCAAAAGACTATCAGGGCAGATTCCGCTTCAAACTCATATGAGATAGAAGCTAAAGAGGAAGTAACCAACATTTGCTTAATGGAAGATAACCATCTTGATCATTTTGATCAAGAGGAGGTATGTGAGCTTTCCTATGATGAACTATTTGAAGTTTCAAGCAAATTCATAATGCATATAAGAAGCTCAAGAAAATGTATGCAAGACTCAATTCTGATTTCTCAATTTTTCAAAAAGAGCATGAATGCCTTGGAAAGATCATTCTACTTTGGATAATACTCATATGGCTTTATTAGATGAATTTGATACTTTAAACAAGTTGCAGCGTGATTTAATTGCTGAATATGACTTCTTTAAAGCATCACATGTTAATGTAGACAATTCATTTAATAAATTAAAGTATGTTTAGATGAAGCTGATGATTGGAGGATGCATTAAAAATAAAAAATTTAATTCTTGAAAGTGCAAATAAATTTTTACAAGTCAAATTAAATGCTTTCAAAGAAAATATAACATCACCTATACTTGCATAGTTACATAATCCATAACCACAACATGTAACATTCAAACCTAGGAAGAGGCACGATAACCCACATAAATTAGTAATTGTTTTTCCTAATGTTAGATATTTTTCTTGTGGCATGTTAGGATATAACTCCCATACTTGCACTATCCATTGTATAATACATTTGGTGTAGAGACCAAAATTGCATATACCACAACATAACATGCATGCATCTCATTCTTCAATTGATGAGATGGAACCTAATTTGTTTGGGTTACTAAATCTAACTTTTGATGATTTTGTAGGGATGCTCTCACAAAAGGCCTTGTGAGAGCAAGTGGTACCTGGATAGTGGATATTCAAGGTATATGACTAGAGATGCAAATCAATTCATTTTGTTGGAGGCCAAGGTAGGAGGCAAGGCGACACTTGAAGATAACACCATAAGGAGAGTGGTGGGCCCAGGTATAATTGGAAACTCATAAAATTTCCTCATTGATAATTTTTTACTAGTAGATGGCTTAAAACATAATTGGCTTAGCATAAGCCAGCTCTATTATAAAGGCTTCGGCACTAAATTTTTATCTACCAACTATATTATAAGCTTAAATAGAAATATTGTGCTGTAAGGAAAAAGAATCAATAATGTTTACAAGCTTGATTTAAACTATATTGAACTTACTAACTCTCTTTGCCTAAAAGCTATTGACGATGAATCCTATATTTGGCATAGAAAAAATTGTCATGCAAGCATGATAAATCTTAGAAAATCATCTAAAAAGACAGTGTGAGGCATATACAAACAAGAATTCACTAATGATCACTTGTGTGATGCCTGTTAGTTAGGAAAGTAAGTCAAATCCTCCTTCCACTTAATTAAGGATTAACACTAGTAAACCTTTATAAGTCCTTCACATGTATCTCTTTCGACCCGTTAGCACTACATGCCTAGGAAAAGTCTTTGGGTATGTGATTATTGATGATTACTTGAGGTTCACTTGGGTTAGATTCTTATCATATAAAAGTGAATCATTTCGATAAATTTAGAACATTCTCCACTTGAATTCAAAGGAAGCTAGACTATAAAATTTTAACCATTCATAGTAATCATTATGGAGAATTTGAGAATGAAAAATTTGAATCCTATTGTAAGGATCAAGGGATTGATTATAACTTTTCAGCTCTTAGAACCCCTTAGTAGAACTTGGTAGCAGAAAGAAAGAACATGACCTTGATAGAAGTTGCTAGAGCCATATTAGCTAAATATTCACTTCCTAAATACTTCTAGGCATAAGTGGTAAATAAAGCATGATATGTTCTGAATAGGGTTAATATTAGATCCAAACTGAACAAGACACCCAATGAAATCCTTAAGAGTGGGACACCCAACCTCTCTCACCTTCATATCTTTAGTTGTAAAGTGTTTATTCGAAATAATGAGAAATCTCTGCTAGGAAAGTTTGACACAAAATTTGATGAAGGAGTCTTCCTATGATACTCAAATGTTAGAAAATTCTTTAGAGTTTTCAATAAAAGGACACTAATGGTAGAGGAGACCACTCATGTAGTTTTGATAAATTTGATAACTCTGGAGGGTCTAGAGTAGAAGAATAATAAGTAGTTGAAGTCACCCAAAGAGTAGTATCTACAAGTCTAAAAGAAAGGGTAGAAGTTGAAAATTCACTGCCTAAAGAATGGAGATATTCTTCAAGTCATCCTAAAGAACTAATCTTAGGAAACCCATCTGAAGGTGTTAAAATTAGGCATGGACTTAGGAAAGAAGTGAACCACTCTACCTTTATCTCAATGATTGAATACATAAATATAAATTAAGTACTATATGATGAATTATGGATCCTAACTATACAAGAAGAATTAAATTAATTTGTAAAAAATGATGTTTGTTAGCTAGTTGAAAGACCTAAGGACCAGAGTGCTATTGGAATTAAATGGGTTTTCAAAAATAAAATAAATGATTTTAGTGTAGGGGCGAGAAATAAAATAAGATTAGTGGCTAAGGGGTACAACCAAATAGAAGATATTGATTTTGAAGATACCTTTCCCTTTGTAGCTAGACTAGAAGCCATAAGGGCACTATTAGCTTTTAAATGATTTAAGGGACTCAAAATGTATAAAATAGATGTTAAAAGTACCTTTTTGAATGGCTAATAAAAGACGATGTGTATTTTGAATAACCCTTAAGCTTTGAAAACTAATAATTTCCTAATCATGTGTTCAAATTTAAAAAAAATGCATTATATGGACTTAAACAATCACCTAGAGTATGGTATGAAAGGCTAAGTACATTCCTACTAAATAGAACCTTTATTAAGGGGAGCTTAGACACCACCCTTTTTCTTAAAAAAATAGGAGAAGAATAACTCATTGTTTATATTTATATTAATGCCACTTTGCTTGGAACTTATGATAAAAAGCCATGTGATGAATTTTTTAAAATAATGAGTAAGAAGTTTGAGATGAGTATGATGGGAGAATTAACCTACTTTCTTGGATTTAATATAAAGCAGAAGGATGATGGAATTTTTCTTATTTATTCAAAATACATTAAGGATATTATTAAGAGGTATGAAATGGATACAACCAAGGTAATAAACACTCCCATGAGTTCTATTGTTCAGTTTGATAAGGACTCAAATGGAAAATTAGTTAATTAGAAAATATATAGAGGAACAATTAAATCACTTCTTTACTTGAATGCTAGCAGACATGATATTATATTTAGTTTTTATATATGTGCTAGATTTCAGGCTGATCGAAAAAAGTCCCATATGAATGCTGTTAAAAGCATCCTTAAATATCTCTTATGAACCCAAAATATGGGAATCTAGTATACTTGGCACAAAACTTCCTTTGAAATCGTAGGATATTCTGATTCATACTTTACTAGATTTACGGTTGAGAGAAAAAAAACACTTATGGAACTTGCCAATTCATAGGATAATATTTAGTCTCATGGTCTAGTAGAAAATAGAACTCAGTAGCCTTGTCCACTACAGAAACTGAATACACAACCATAGGAAGTTGTGTGGTATTGGTCCTTTGGTTAAAGTAAAAAATCCTAGATTTAGGACTACCTGTAAGCACCATTCCAATCTTATATGATAACATTAGCATCATCTGCATTTTAAAAAATCCAATCCAATACTCTAGGACTAAACACATATACATAAGACACTAACATCATATGCTTATTTGAAAGAGCTTATTATATTAAATAAAATTGGTACCTATTGTGTTAGAATTTAATGAGTTTGGGTCCTTGGTTCTTATTTTTTTGCTTTGAGGTTCCTTTAGTTTTGGCTTCCTAGCAAATTTTGCTGGATTGGTTTTACTGGAGCAGTATGATTCCTGGCCCTTGGATTTGTTATAGTAAACTCCAGGTAAGTTGCCTATTTTTGTATCTACTCTATCTCTTGTTCCTTTGAGTATTTTAAAGGAGATAGATAAGATGTGCATAAATTTTTTATGGAATAAAAGAGATGGGAGCTTTGGTATCCATTTTGTGGCTTGGGATGTATTGTGCAAACCTAAAAATAAAGGAGGTAGAGGGGTGCAATCGGTGCTGGATAGAATTGGTCCATTAAGAGCCAAATTAGCCCTCAATTTTATTTCAAATCCTTCATCTTTATTAAATAAGTCATTTACTGCCAGATACGGGATTGATATATGGGAAGGTGAAAATTGTTGCTTTTCCTCATCTACTATGAAAATTATTTTGAATGGAGCAAAATTCTTATACCCTCTATTAAGATGGAAAATCTGTAACGGACAGGATGTGAATACTATGAATGATGTATGTCTTATGGATAAATGCTTAAATAAGTGGCCTACTTTTACATCTATTATTGATCAGCATTGCTTTAATCTTTCAGCATTATTAGAAACGGTGAATGGAATGTTGATTACTTAAACAATTATTTTGGTATGCAGCTTATCTTCTGAATCTGTCAAGTTCCCATCTTCTCTAATATTGATATTAACTGCTTGGAATTAATCTCTAAATACTCGGGTAAATCAATAGCTGCTTTAGCATATGAAAAAACTAAAGAACATGACATGGATTATTTAAACTGGAGTTGGACTAAAAATCTCAAGTTAAGACCTCAAGTTGAACTATTTCGGTGCCGTCTTTGTATGAATGCTTTACCTTCTAAATGTTTTCTTCACCATAGAGGTATTATTGAAGATAATGGATGTCCAAGACTATGTCAAAGCATGGAAGATTCAGAACATATAGCTGTGAATTGTGGTATTATCAAAAGTGTATGCAGTAAGCTAAAAAAATAGAATTTTCATTTGCCTGCATTTAACTCTTTCGAAGAGTGTCTGAATGAGTTAATAAAGCTCTCGATACAGAATCCTATCATTGGGAATTTATACTGTTTAGTGATTTTTTGCTGTTGGAAAAATAGAAATAAATTAATTCATCATGGCAATGAAGAAAGCTGTTCTTTCATAGCAGCTAATGCATTAGATTATGCATTTGGATCTTTTCGTAACAATCCAGTTTGGGATAACTGCGAAGCTAATCAGCACTTAGTGCTTGGTATGACAACTTTGCTTCCTCCACCTCCTGGCTGGATTAAATGCAATGTCGATGCTTCTTTATCCAGTAACAATCTAGCTGGAATAGGAGGTATTTTTAGAGATGATAAGGGAAGATTTTATGGAGCATTCGGTTTCAGCATCAATCATTGGGATATTGCTTAAGTTGAAATACTTGCTATTCTTTCATTAAGAAAGTATGTTCAAGATTGGATGCTGGATGCTAAAGATTTTATGATTGAAGGTGATAATCATAATGTTATTCTTCTCTTTCAAAGAGCTTTTCAAAATATTTCAATTTCAAAAGAATATCTAAATCCTTAGATTTTCTTAAAGATTTTAAGCAAGTTATTTTTTCTTTTGCTAGAAGAGAATGTAATAAGTTAGCTGATATTTGTGCTAACTATGCTCTACGTTCAGATTTGTTTTGGAAGGATCTGAGTGATAGTATCATTCCTTCTTCTTTTCTTCTTTTGTTGAAGAAGGAATTTATTTGTACCTAGACGCTTTAATAAAATTATTGCTCTTTACATTTTCTCAAAAAAAAAAAAAAAAAAAAAAAAAAAACCTCCAGGTGAGTGGTTTTCTGGGCATTTTGTTTTCATTCAACTGGGTTTTCCTAGCTGCCTAGGGGTATGGCATTTCTCCTTTGTGTTGCTTGGTTTTTCCTTTTTTATTATTCCTACTTGGTCTGGTGATTGGTTTGTTCTGGAGCTCTACTATTTTGAGCTTAAAGTTTTGGTCAGGTATTGGTTTCTATAATACCTTCATAACTATTGGGTTTTATGTTTTCATTTGTATTGGTTTTCTTTTCTATTATTGTATATGCTTTATGGGTGTTATTATACATGTGGTTATATGCCAATTCTTTCTCTTCAATGCATTATTTGGTTCTATTTCTGGTCTTCTATTCGTTGACAGTTTGTTGTTGTGTTTTGTGGGTTCTGGCTTTTCCCATGTTAGTTACTATACGCGGTCTTTTGAGGATTTGAGTAATAATTGGTATTTCAATGTACATGAATTATATCCCCTTTGTTGCTTTTCTGTTCTTATATATATTTACTTAGTTTGGTTATTTTGGTCACTTTGAAGGTGCGCTGGATATGTTGGCCCTTCTGCTTAGTTTTCCTGGGGCTTTTAGGTGTCTTTAACTGTTGGCTACTGGATGAGTTGTCCCTGATGTTAATTGGTGGGGGGGGGGGGGGGGGGGGGGGGGGGGGGGGGTCTATGGCCTTTATTAGTTTTGTTCTATGGTTAGTTAATCCTTCTTAGTTACTTTCTTATTGATCCAGTTGATTGTTTCATTTAGCTGGAAGTTATTGTCAATTGCCTTCATGTTTATGAGGATTGTTGCAAATCTGATTTCAGAGATTATAATTTTGATGGTAGTAAATATTTCTGATACTTCTATTTCTCTACGACTATCTTGCCTATTAATATTTCAGGTCCACTAGGTCAATTGCAAATCAAGCCAGCTCAAGATTGGGTAGAGTAGGAGTAAGTCAGTTTGTAAGTGCACATCAAGAGTTTTTACCTTTTCTTGAGTCAAATGTAATAAAGTGGGTCATGATGCTAAGTAATCTTGCACACACACACTCAGGAAAAAATTCTGTCTATTTTTAGTGTTTTTTTTTTGTTTTTGATCATATCATTCGGGATGATCCAAAATAGTCCTAGACAATCAGTTAAATATGGAAACCCTAATTAGATCATCCTAATTAAGGCATCCAAAATTAATCCAATCATACTAGATGATAGGCTTAAATCAGAAAGAATCAGCCACCAACTCTTTTAGGCATATTTTATTTTTAGCCATTATCCAGGACATCGTCTTGAATGATGCATTAAAATTATGCCTGAATTAGTCAAATGATTAATGAAAGAAATGAAGGTTTGATTGCTCGATTATATCATCCTGGACAATCGCAGGATTATCCAGGACGATCAGTTATACAAACCTTAGTTTCTTCTTAGACAACCAGGGTGATGTTCTGGATGACCTTTGACATTTTAAACTAATAGTACAGGATGATCCATATATCATCCTGGACGACCAGTTATCTTTTCATCGTCTATGCATATAAAGTCTGATTGAACAGATGGTTTGGATGATATTTAACATCTTGAACTAATTATCCTGGACAATCATGAAATTATCCTAAACGATCAATTACTTTTCATCATCCAAGCCATGTAAAGCATGGCTGAACAGAGCAATTGTCTGGATGATACTCAACATTTTTGAACTAATCATACATGACGATGTCTAATCATCATGGACGATCAGAGCAAACAAATCGTTTAATCATCCAGCCTCATCCAGATCGTTCTAGCTGATTGAGCTAAATTTGCACTGATCGTACGGGATGATCCATCGATCAACCTATATGATCTTTATCGGTTTGTTGCAATTAAGGGAGAATTTGAAGCTCTTCTATATAACACCTCTTATTTACCCAAGATTGGATCTTTTGCTGCTATCTTGACCTTAGTGAGCAAAAGGAGAGGGAGAGTAAGGGAGAGAGAGAGAGAGGATCTTGTGACGGGGAGTTTGTTAGGGGTTTCACAAAGCTTGCTCCAAGAAAGGATCTGAGTCATCTTCTCCGGTCATCATCCCCTGTTCCTTGGAGGTTCTAGAGAGGTCTACTTCAGCGATTGATCGAGGTTCTCTACCTACTTTAGGAGGAAGCAAAAGGAGTTGGATTCTCTACCTCATCAAGGTTGGTGAAAAGGAGTTTTTATATGGGCTTTTTTGCTTTACTGTGTGAGCAAAAGGAGAGACACTAAGTTTAGTGCAATACCCAGAGGAGAGGCTCCTAGAGTGAACATAGGTCAAGTTGATCGAACCACTATAAAATTTTTGCTCTTTCCTATTGCATTTTTTTGCATTTATTTTCCACACATTATTTTTGTGGTGATTGTTTGGTTAAAATTGTGATTTTTGTTCGTAAATTTTTAAAACACCAATTCACCCTCCCTCTTGGTTATCCTCAGGCTAGTTCATAAGGGCTTAACATCCCTAACGAACTTTCAAGTGTTATTAGAGCGAGATTCATAAAATTGAGTTTTTGAAAACTTTTGAATTTTGATCCATGGCTAACTTTGATAATTATAATAATACGGAAGGGTATTCTATTACTCATCCACCTTTGTTTAATAAAATACCTTTTGATTTTTGGAAAACTCGTATATTTACATTTTTATAATACATTGACTATCACATGTGGATGTTTGTTAAGGATGGATATTCACCACCAACTCGTAAAATTAATAACATAAAAACTAAACTTCCTTTTACTGAATGGACTTTTGATGATAGAGATTTAACACAACTTAACACAAAATATTTAAACTATTTTTCTATGCTTTGAAATCAAAAGATTATATGCGTGTCTCAACTTGTGTTATTGGTAAAGAAATATGGGATAGATTGTGTATTACTTATGAAGAAACAAATGAAGTTAAGAAATCTAGGTTGAATAGCTTACTACATGACTTCAAATTTTTTTGCATGAAACCTAGTGAATCAATTTCTAAAATATATACTAGGTTTACTCAAATTATCACCTCACTGCATGCCTTAGGAAGAGAACTCACTAACTATTAAAAGGTTAATAAAATTTTGAGATGATTACCCTCTTCCTTTAATGCTAAGATAACTGCTATTACTAAATCCAAATATTTGAATACTTATTCTGTTAATAACTTACTTGGATCACTCATTCCTGATGAGCAAGGAGTGAACCAAAGACAACTTGATGCAGGTGAGAAGAAGGAGAAGCCTGTGGCACTAAAAGCTAATAATATGAATACTGATTCTTCCGAGACTGAAAGTAATGATGTTGCCTTAATCACTAGGAAATTTAAAAACTTTATAGGGAAGAAGCATAAGCACCATCAGAAGTGGAATAAAGGTAAGAGTAGCAAGAATTTTAAAATTTTTATTGATATGATTTGTTTTGAATACAGGAAGCTGAGATATGTTAAAGTTGATTGTCCTACACTTAAAGCTCACCGAAGTAAGGAGAAGGGTAAGGAGAAACCCAAGTTTAGGAAGGTCAAGAAGCGATTCCAAAGGGCATTCTGAGTGGATTCTGCATCTGACTCCTCTAAGATTGAAACTAACGAGGAGACTACAAACTTGAGCTTGATGGAAAAAGATCATCTTGGTCATTCTGACCAAGAAGAGGTATGTGAACTAACCTATAATCAATTACATAAAGTTTATGAGAAAATTCAAGCATCATATAGGAAACTTAAGAAATTGCATGTTAGCTTAAAATTGGAATTTTTAAATTTGCAAAAAAAGCATGAAGTTATATTTTAAGATCACTCCACACTTGATAATAATCACATATCATTACTTGACGAGTTTGATGCATTAAATAAAAAGCGTATTGAATTATCTGATGCACACGATTCCTTAAAATTATCACATATTAGGTCAGAAAAAGAGTTTGAAAATTAGAGGAACTTGCATGGGAGATAGATGATAATGAACATCGGCTAAAAGTGGAAGTGTCAGCTTATGAATATGAAAATAAAGCATTAAAAGTAATGCTCATATCATTTGAAAATGAAAAACCATCATTGCATGCATCACATAATCTTAAAAGGAAGCATCACCACCCGAGTAGATTAATAAACCCTTTTCTTTGTGTTAGATGTTTTTCATGTGGCATGTTAGGACACATTTCACACACGTGCACTTTTCACCATAGTACACATTGGTGTGGAGACCCAAATTGTATGATTTATAACATAACACACATGTATTGTATTCTTATTTTCATAAGAAGGGACCTAAACTTATTTTGGGTTCCTAAATCTGACGTTTGATTATTTGTAGGTGTTCTCTCATAAAAGACCTCGTGAGAGCATGTGATACCTAGACTACGAATGCTCATGATATATGGATATGCCAATCAATTCATTTAACTAGAGGCCAGGGCTGAAGGCAAGGTCACTCTTAAAGACAACACCACCAGGAAAGTGGTGGGCGTAGGTATAATAAAAAAATCTAAGAACCTTTTGATTAAAAATATTTAGTTATAGATAGACTGAAACAAAACTTGCTCAGCATCAGTTTGCTTTGTGATAAGGGCTTCATTATAATTATTTTGGCAATACTTGCATTATTAGCTTGAATAATAAGACTATTTTATAGGGAAAGCGGATTAATAATGTTTACATGCTTGATTTAAATAACATTGAATGCGCTGCTTCATTTTGCTTAAAAACTATCGCCTCTTAGTTATTGCATAGGAGATTATGTCATGCAAGTATGAAAACCCTTAGGAGAGTGACCCCCAAAAGACCTAGTTAGAGATGTCCCCAAGCTTAAGTTCACTAAAAATCACCTATGTGATGCCTATCAATTAGGGAAGCAAGTCCAATCCTCCTTACATTCCATTAAGGATATTAGCACATCTTGACCTTGTTGGTGGAATTTTGAAAGTGGTTTTTTGAAAAATATTAGTTTCCTTTGGAAATTTTAAAATTAATATTAGATTCTAATTCTAAAGTCGAACCATCCTATTGAAAGAGTGTATATCACCTCGAAAGGTAAAAATACAATTTTCTAACGGTGTTCAGGCTTAGAATTGTGAAAATTCATCTTGAATATCGTAACTAGATTTTAAAGAGAACTACGCATGGCCCCAAAGGACCAAGATTAAGTTTGATTTAATATCTAGCTACAATATTCAAGAAGTGTGATCGTCGTGTTCTCATCCGAAGCCTTATCGAAGAAGGATGTATCTCCCCAAAGGAAGATAACACTATTCAATAATAATCCTTCGAATGCGACAACAACAATCATCTTTTAATTTTATCCAAAGAAAGCCAATAAATTTTTTAGAAAATCAATTTTGAAATCAGGTGAATGTGTGGCTCCAAATCTCCTACGAGCGCAAGCCCTCGTAGTTAATTATATCGTAGAGAGACAGAGTCCCCTACGAAAACTCTCGATTAAAATAGTGACGAAATTTTGTTAGATCTTTTAAGAGTGATACCAAAAAGAGGTGAATTTTGTAAACATAAAAGAGAATGGATCAAAGTTGAGCAGTTATTAACAAAATCAAATGAAGAAGAGTAGGGGACACTTTGAGATTCCAGAACCATCCGGAAGTGTCCCAACTTAATCTAAGTGTTGGGCTTTATGTTTTAAGATCAAAATGAAGCTTTAATTAGAGTTGAGCATTTTATTAGAAATTTGGGATTATATTCCCGAAATTTGGGGTCTTATATTCAGAAATCTGCCCCGGATCTTAAGTCTAATTTGGACACTGGACCACAGTCGTCCGAACCTAACTAATGTAGTGCAATGCCTGGACTTACCCCGGCCTGGATTGGGGAGCCAGCTAACCACCTAATCGATTTAAAAGAGATGAGTCTGGTCTTTTATGAAAGAGTGGTAGGGACGTTGTATTTAAAGTTTTGGAGAGTTGGGGCCGACATCTAGAGATTTTTCCTAATTGGCCCCTTTGACTTATGTTGGGTGCTGAAATGCTAAAACTGATGCAATTAAAATTTTGACTCTTTTAATTTGTATCTAATGCAATGCATGCTGGTCGACAACTTCTAAATCAAATATGCTTGAAATTTTTTTAAAAACAGGCTTATAAAATAATTTTTTAGAAGACTGGACTTCCCCAGGTCTGGCACCTCGTCCTCATAGGTCAGACTATCTGGACTCTACCCGCAGGCGGGGAAGGGTCTAAAGTAAGGAAAGAGTAATGCAGAAATATGCATGCGACCCTGGGGTCAATCCCTGGCTAATTCCCTAGATTCGTTATCTTTTTATGTTATTTAGACTCACTAAAATTTTAGACATTTAAGATTTTGAGTAGAAAACTTTCACACCCTCACGAGTCTCACGTATCCAGGTGAAAACAAAAGCGGCACACAATCGCCAAAAAACTATGAAAAGCATGTAATCCTAAAGGCAATCAATTCAACACATCAAATATAAATAAATTAATAAATAAATGTCCATAGGCAAAGTTGCCTTGTTTATTACAAACCAGGGTCTTACAGAAAGTAAAGTGGCCGGGCACCACTGACAACAACCCGGATTCTAGACCTAATAATGACGCAAGTTGTTTTGAGTGAGATACTCTCAGTCTTTAAATCTTCAGTCTTGTTCTCCTTTAAGCTCCTTTTCTTCAAGCTCCTTAGATTCTTCGTAGTAGGCTACCCAAATGGATAAGAGGGCACTTCCTATAAGGGGAAGGCCACTCTTTCCTCTTTGGGTAGGGAAGAAGTGTGGTCCAAATTTGGATCTCCAAATAGAAAAGGAGTACTTCCCAAAGGGGCATCCTTTTCTCTTCGGAGTCCAAGCTTTGGACCTATATATCCCAACTTAAAACTAACTTTCACAACACTTAATAATTACACAAATTACATTTATTTAAAAATAAAATCTAGACTCACCTGCATGGTTATCCTAAGCAGTTAATAAATAAGATGCAGTTATTCCCAAGCAGTTATATATGTGTAGAAAAGAAAGTAAACACACTGGCCACGCTCTTTTCATTTGGGGGCTTTAGCAGCTGAAGCACCTGTGCAAGCATTTATAATAATTAATATTTTTTATTGATTTAGCCCCCTTTTTATTACCCTGCATGAGCGTGGCCACCTGCAGAAAACTGTGTGAACATCCAGATCGTACCTAACCTAAGGGAATCTGATCGCCAAACACATCAATCCATCCATAGAGTGCAGAAAAGTAAGCAGACACAACAAAGCAATTTCATCCACAACATGCAGTGAAAACTACTAAAAATCTGGCACACAGCGGTAAAGTAAACACCGGCCTAACTCAGATCTAGAGTTGGTTGTCCTATCACATCATCTAAAGTGTGTGTAGAAGGTCGTGTGATATGGGTAGGTCCTAAAGTGGGTGATTTGTTAAAGTTGTCTAAAATTCTGGGTTTGTTAAGACTTAAAAAGGGGAATTTAGATTAATGTTTAAATATTAATATATTAAGAGTTTTGATTAAGTATGTTTTAAGAGTTAATTGATTACTACCTTTGTTTCACACCGAGGCCGTGAAGTTTATTCCACCTTCCTTGGGGCTAAGCTAATAGCCTTGTAGGCCTGGGTTACCCAGTAGCAATCAGGGTTAATTAAGTTGATTTAAATTATTTGGAATTAAAAGAGTGGATTAATATAAAAAGGAGTTGTTTACTGATTTTAATGGATTTGTTGATAATTTTATTAGCCTATTAAGAAAATTCTGGAATTTAAGAGGGTTAGTGGATTTTAAAGAATTATCCGGATATGCTAATTAAAGGGTCAAAATTTGACTTTTAGAATTAGAGAGAAATTAAGAGGTATCAGATTTTTAATAAATACTAGACCTAATTATGAGTTGTTAGACAGGTGGTACATTCAATTTGGAGTTTTCTATCAAAAGTTATGATTTTTAGAAGTTTTAACCCGATTTTGACCTAAAGTTGACCAAAATGTTGATTTTTTGATTTTGACCATATTTTGGTGACTTGATATTTTTTAGAAAATACTAGATCTTAATTGGAGTCATTAGCCACTGATTTTGACTGATTTGGAATTTTCTATAATTAGTTATGAATTTTCAAAGTTTTTTTAATTATTTGAATTTTAAAATTCCTTAATTAAGAAGGTTTTGATTATTTTGACCCAAACTCATTCCAAACTGCATGTAATCATTCCCAAAGGTCAGGTATGACCCATGGGAATGTTTCCAGTAATTTGGAAATTATTTGAGATTTTTAATAATTTTTAATTAATTAAATTAATTAATTATTATTTTTTATTAGAAATTCAATTAAAGTTAAATTGAAGGTCCAGTCAAAGAGATTTTATTTGGTTTAGATAGATAATTATGTTATGGACAATTTAAGGTATTATTTGTAATTTTTGGATTAAAATTTGATTTATTATAATTTTCTAAATTTTCCAAGTCCTTAAATGGGCTGAATTTTGAGAAGGATAATTTTCTAACCTAGTGAGCTCCAAACTCAGTAAAATTTAAACCTATGGTTTAAAATGTCACTAAGTTTAATGTGTTTGAGTTTAACTTCTATTGGGTGTGTGTATAGTTCCCTAGAAATTTTCTAAGTTTTCTAGACATTTCCTTAATTATTTTCCTTAAGTGTCCCTACTATTCAAATGGGCATGAAATTTGGTGTGTCTAACCCTGGTGCACATACAGGCATATCACAAAAATTTCACAAAAAATTACTAAGTATCTAAAGAGTTATGAATTTTCAAATTTTAGGGTCCAAAATGGACCTTTTATCTTGAAAATTCACATCACAGAAAATTAAAGAGCATTTGATCCTAGAAAAATCACATAATGTGCCTAAGATGCTCAAGAACATTCCACCAAAATTTGGGATTAATTTGATCCCTGGATTGTAAGAAAATTAGGAAAATCTAGATTTAAATAAGATCAATTTTCTTATAATCCAGAACTTAAAACAGATTAAAATTAATTTTATTAAATACTACATTAAAATATCTTTCCAACGAGCCCAAGAATGTCCAATTTGGTGGAAAATTCAATTTTCTATGAATTTTAGAAGATTTGGATATTTTTTTGAGTTATTTTTGACCAAATTTGGTCAAATCGGCCATCGCATAGATGGACGACCAGGATTTCGCCACGTCATGCACCTGGACCTTGGGATGACCCGCGTTCAACCCTTGAGGAAGGATTCACGCGGTATGCCCAGATCTGGGCCGTCCATCTTTGATCGGACGGTCCAGATATTCCGTAGTTCATTTTGAATAGAAAACTTTAAATGTCCATATCTCCCAAAATGCTCAACAAAATTTAACGAAATTTGAAACGTAGCTTTAGGGCAATATAATCTTCCAACACCTGAAGTTTGGAGGCTTCATGTCTTGTAGATTTGCTACAGTTTTAAGTCAAAGTTTTAGAGAAAAGTTGCAATATCTTACAATCCTGTGGACGGATTTTGATGTACTTAGGCTCGTTGGAAAGCTATTGATATACTCTACAACTTTACTGAAGGATCCAAGAACGTTTGGTGGCTAGATCGAAAACTGCTACAGGAATAATGTTTTCTCTCTCTTTCACTCTCTCTCTTCTTAGTTTGGGTTTCTAGCTCAAGCAACACACACTCTAATGGCTGGTAGAAGCTTAGTTATAGAGGAGAAGCTTATTGATGCATTGGGGGATGTTGTGGGCTGCTAGGATTAGAGTTTTTGGAAGGTAGGGGGTGAGGACAAAGTCTTGAGTGAAGAGTGAAGTTTTTTTTTTCCACCACTTCTCATGATTACTCCCTAAACATGATAGAGGAGAGATATTAATGGCTATCAAATGTCCCCTCCAGCCATCAATTTGCATTGAACTTGAGTTATCAAGTGGGCTTGGCTTACCAAGGTGATAAACCCATTCATCAAATAGGTTTGACCACTTTGACTAGTCAAAAGGCCACATAAGTTAATGAGGTGGCATGGAGAGTGTTTGAGCTTTTGGAATGATAGGTTGAAGAGGGTTTGATGCCTAGGAATGAGGCTTGAAGGCAAGGAAGGGAGTTTAAGCTAGTTTGACCAAGTCTAAAGGTGTTAACATGGTCAAAATGATCATGGATTTACTCATGTCATACCAAGGGATATTTAAGATGTTAAATGATGTGGAATCAAATGTTCTTAAATCATCGAGTGAATATGAGTGAAGTGGATTCAATCTTGAGTCAAATATTAGACCTTATATGAGGCTTATCAATTGAGTGAAAAGGTGTATTCAATACATGGCTTTGACCATAGGTTTGACCATGTAAAATCAAGATGACTTGGCTTCAAATAAGTTTGAATGGATTTGACTCAAGTTTTGAGATGGGTTTGGAAGCTTAAGGGGTTTTGATTTGATCGAATGGGTTAGAATAACCCATTTAAAGCTTTAAGGGGTACTTTTGTCAATATAGGTTGACTTGGTCAACATAGTTGACCCAAGATTTGGAATTGGGTCCAATAAGTCCCAAAAATTATTAAAAAAAAAAAAATATTTTGAGAAGGTTTCAAAGATTGATAATCAAATCAAGTCAAGTCTAGGTCAAAAGTCCAAAAGTTCCCTTAACGGGCATTTTGGTCATTTTGGCCCTGAGTCAATTCTGGGTCAAATTGATTCTAGAAAGATGTGGATTATTTTATAAAAAGTTAATACCAAGGTCCTGGGAGTGATCAAAAGATTTGGAGGGCGTCTAAGGTCAAATTCCATTGGGTGGAAGATCTAGTGGCATTGGCTGTAAATATTTAAAGGTCTTGCAGCCTTTGGGTATGGATTAAGTTTTTGAGGTTAGAGTCCTCCAAATGAGCTCAAATTTGGAGGGTTGACACAAGAGACATGTCACCTCAATATGAAATTGGTAGACCTTGAATCAGATGCCAATTGACAAGATTTCAAGGTGATGGAAAAATCACCTAGAAGGGGCTTTAGGACCTAAGTCTTTAGCCTAAGGATTCTGGGTTTTAATTGAATTTAAGATCTGAATTAGGCCTAAGGGCTAGGAGCTTGGAAGATCCTAGGATCTAGGACTCAGGAAGGAATCAAGAGTGACCTCATACAAAAATGAGGTCAACAGACCTTTAGAAGTCCTTCACATGAATTTGTTTGGACCCATTAGCACTACCAGGTTAGGGGGAAAAGCATATGGATTTGGGATTGTCGATGATTACTCTAGGTTCATATGGATTAAATTTTTGTCACATAAGAGTGTGTCTTTGATGAGTTTATATCCTTCTCCACTTGGATTTAGAAAAATTTTGGTTATGAGATCTTGACCATTCATACGGACCATGGTGGAGAGTTTAAAAATGAGAGATTTGAAAACTTTTATGAGGATAAAGGGATTAGTCACAACTTATCATCTCCTAGGACCCCTCAGCAGAATGGGGTATCTAAAAGGAAAAATATGACCTTAGTTGAGGCTGCTAGAGCCATACTTTCTAAGTATTCACTTCCAACATACTTTTGGGCTGAAGCGATAAACATAACTTATTATTTATTGAATAGAGTGAATGTTAGAGCTAAACTAGATAAGACACCCTATGAGATCATTAAGGGTAGAACACCCAACCTTTCCCACCTCCATGTCTTTGGCTGTTTGATTTTCATTCTTAATATCAGGAAGTCTTCCTTTGGAAAATTTGACCCAAAATATGATGAATGAGTGTTATTAGGATATTCAAGTATGGGGAAATCCTTTTGGGTGTTTAACAAGAGGAAATTGGTGGTGGAGGAGACTACTCATATAGTGTTTGATTAATATGATCCTAAGAAGTCTAGAGTTGAGGAAGAAGATGAAGTTGGAGAGATTTCCTAAGGAGTTGAAAATTTAGAGAGAAGGGTAGAACCACAAAATACTAAAGGAG
Source organism: Dendrobium nobile (assembly GCA_022539455.1). Taxonomy (NCBI): domain Eukaryota; kingdom Viridiplantae; phylum Streptophyta; class Magnoliopsida; order Asparagales; family Orchidaceae; genus Dendrobium; species Dendrobium nobile. The sequence continues at coordinate 34,619,391 of CM039729.1, forward strand.
TAGGTGAGATTACCCAAGGAGTAGAAATGTAAATATGGAGGAAAGGGTAGAACCTGTACACACTTTCTAGAGATTGGAGATATTCTTCAAGTCATCCTAAAGAACTGATCATAAAAGACCCTTATGAAGGTGTTAGAAGTAGGCATGGACTTAGGAATGAAGTGAACCACTTTGCCTTTATCTTAATGATTGAACCCACCAATATCAAACAGGCCCTTTAGGATGAATTTTGGATCTTAACCATGCAAGAGGAATTAAACTAATTTGTCAGGAATGATGTTTGGGAGCTAGTAGAAAGACCAAAAGGATAAATCATAGTTGGAACCAAATGGGTTTTTAAGAATAAAATGAATGATTCTGATGTGGTGATTAGGAATAAGGTGAGATTGGTGGCTAAGGGGTACAACCAAATGGAAGTGATTGATTTTGATGAGACCTTTACCCCTATAGCTAGATTGGAAGTCATTAGAGTGCTACTAGCCTTCGTCTTTTATAAGGGATTGAAGCATTTCCAAATAGACGTCAAGAGTGCCATTTTAAATGGGTAAAAAAAGAGGATGTGTTTGTAGAGCAACCCCTAGATTTTGAGAGTTCCCAATATCCAAATCATGTTTTCAAATTAAAAAGGGCCTTATATGGATTAAAATAGGCACCCAAAGCTTGGTATGAGAGGCTTAACACATTTCTACTAGAGAGGGAGTTTGTTAAGGAGAGCGTAGACACCACCCTTTTTTTTGAGGAAAATAGGAGATGAGTTAGTCGTTGTTCAGATCTATGTTGATGATATAGTTTTTGGATCTACTGATAAAAAGCTATATGATGATTTTTCTAAAACAATGAGTAAGGAGTTTAAGATGAGTATGATGGAAGAGTTATCATTCTTTTTAGGGTTTAGCATAAGATAATTAGATGCTGGAATATTTCTAAATTAATCAATATACATTAAGGACATCTTGAAGAAATATGAAATGGATAAAGCCATGCTAATAAATACTCCCATGACCTCCAGTGTTCAGCTGGATAAGGACTTAAATGGAAAATCTTTTGATAAAAAGAAGTATAGAGGAATGATTGGATCATTGCTTTACTTGACTACTAATTGACTTGATATAGTGTTTAGTGTTTGTATCTGTGATTGATTTTAAGCTGATCCTAAAGAATCTCACCTGACTGCAGTTAAGAAAATTATTAGATATCTCTTAGGGAACCAAAACTTAGGAATATGGTATTCTAGGCACAACACTTCTTTTGAGATTATTGGATATTATGATTATGATTTTACATGATGTAGGGTGGATAGAAAGAGCACTTATGGGACTTGCTAATCCATAGGATAGTCTTTAGTCTCCTAGTCCAGTAGAAAATAAAATTATGTTGCACTTTCCACTACTAAAGCTGAGTATATTGCCTTAGGAAGTTTTGTGGCCCAAGTCCTTTGGTTGAAGCAATAAGTTCTCGAATTAGGATTACCTATAGGCACAATTTTAATCCTTTGTGACAATACTAGCACCATTTGCATCTCTAAGAATCCTATCTAACATTCAAGGATGAAAATCATTGACATAAGGCATCACTTTATTATAGACTATGTGGCCAAAGGAGACATTGAGTTACACTATATGGAAACTAAGAATCAACTGGCTGACATCATTACTAAACTACTGACCTTTAACACATTCAGCATCTTAAGGATCATATTGGGTGTGATTAACATAAATGTATGAACTTGATGCTTACTGAATTTTGAATTTTATTTTTCTAATAGTTGTTTGTTGTTTTCTTTTCTTTCTTTTGACTTTAGTTTTATTTATTGATTTTTATTATTCTTTTCATATTTTTATTTTTGTTGTTTTATTTTTTTTTTCTTTTTTTTTTCTCTTTTGATCAGTGCTGAAATGATATTTTGTGCCTTGTTTTTATTTTTGAAAATTTTAGTTAATATTTAACATCCCTAAGTTAGTTAAAGGGAGAAATATCATTAATTGTTTTCCTTTCTCTAACTTCTTTTAGCAGTATAATTTTCTTTTCTAGACAAAAGTCTAACTCAAATTAACAACTTGACTTTGTGATTGAGATCTTTTCTATCTTGCTACAGCTATCTATCTTATATAAAATGTTCAAAGTTATTAAATCACTTTCAAGCTTTCATAATCTTGTCATTACTCTTATCATATGAATTTGATTCTGCTTTGTGGTTTACTCTTTCTTGTATTAGAGAGTGAGTTTTTCTTCTATAATATATGAAAGGTATTCTCACAACTGAGAGTATACAAAAAAGTTTTGAAAGGATCTAGTTTGCAAAAATGACAAGGACATAAAATGAGACCAAAAAGAAGAAAAAATGAAAAGATACGCAATGACTGCAAAAAAAAAAGAAAGATATACAAGGTGTATCAAAAATCAAAAGATGCATAAAGTGCCTCAATTAATTAACAAGAGATACAAAATGAGCCCACAAGAAAGCAAGCATACTTGTCTTTTAAATCTTTAAATCTTAAAAGAATTTATGTATCACTTGATATTTTTAAAGGCTTGATTTCAAAATGCATGATTGTGACTATTTACTTTGATATATTATTCTATAAAATATTTTTCTGGAACAAGTTTAGAATGGATCTCTTTTTCTTATCGAATTGATTTTTCTGAGTTAGATCTTTATTTTTCAAAAGATGGTTTGTCCTGTGAGAAGTCCGAGCTAGGGCTAAGATGATCAATTGTTCTACCATTTTTGAATTTCGACGGTGTTAACTCATTGATTCTTACAAATTTGTGATTCAATTATATGAAAAATTTATCATATTCATGCTTTGATTAAAAAAAATGTTGTTTTTATTCTTTTCGTCATTTTTCTCTTTTTTGTTTTGTTGTTTTATTTTTATTTTTAACTTTTTTCTTTTTTTTAGCCCTCTCTGGTCATCTCTACTGATCCACAAAATCTTTAATTTTTGATCAAATCATCCTGGATGATATTCCTATCATCCTGGTGATATCGCACACCACCCTTCATCTTCTATCTGATGACTGATATAAATTTTTTGATTTATATCGTCCTGGATGATCCATTATCATCTCGAACATTCTGATTGTATTCTGCTTTAATTATTTGTGATCGGCCTGAACAATCCTCCTCATCTTGGATGATCTTTTAAATTTTTGCTTAATTATTGGTGATCGTCCTGGATGATCCACCTGTTCATCCTAAACTATCCACATGGAAAAGCTGTTACACATTTTGAATTCGGCCGATATGATCCATTAATATTGATCATTCGAGATGATCCACCTAATCATCTTGGATGATATGCTTTTTCAATGGTCGTCTGACATGACTCCTTTGGAAGATTTTCTATGTCTAATATTCTCGAACAATGCCTGATCATCTTGGATGATATAAATGCCTTTTTGACCAATCTTCCAGTATGTAATAATTGCACCAAATTTTCCTGGATGATTCTACAATTGTCCTGGATAATCGGGTCATTTATTTATAAACAATAGTTTTCAAATAGTTTTCTCACCCCATATCCTTCTATTCCTTATTGCTCTCACTCATTCTCTAATTTTCTTGTTTATAGCGGGTGGCAAGTGATCTAGAATGCCGGATGGAAGCTCTTTAAGGGCTAATGTTAACCATCGTTTCACAGAGGCAGCTGACCAAGCCACCTACCTTCTCTACAAGATAGCTAGGATCATCATGTCCAGGATTGTCAATCCCCGTACGCTTACTTACCATGTTCTTGATCTTTTGGTGCACACCTTTCTCATATTCATCCTAACCTTTGCCTTCCCCTTTAATTTCAAATAACTCTTTGAATTTTTTGCAAGCCTTCGGATAAACTATTCTTATACTGCACTTCAATCCTACATCAATAAACATCGTATTGAAATCACTTATCAGGACTATCATGAGCTCCTCAAATTATCGACCACTAGAGATAAGCTTCACCTCTTATCTCAAGATCCTAATTTTGACTAGGCTAATGTCAATCACTTTATGAGGAACACTTTTGTATCCTATCATGATAGGGCATCTAGCACCTTAGTCAAGGATGCTTGGACAATCCAACATGTATTTAGAACCTAAATTATTTCCAAAGCTATTGATCGTGTCCATAACACTCCTCTCATTTCGATCACCACCTTCTATATCATGGCCCAAAGAAAATTCAAATCTGCTGATCTTTTTTTTATTAAATTAAGCATCTCACTAGCATCAGGGGTTTAGGGCTCAAAAGGAAGCCTAACTTAGCCTTAAAACACATCATAGCCTATATCTTGGAAACCAAGTTCAATCTTTAGTATCCTACCCCTCCTAACTTTCAACATGCCTTTTGCACCAACACCTCTTTTCACGTTCTTCACGATACTCGTCTCCACCAGGAGCACGAGGAAGCTAAGGGAGCTGAGGAGGAAGTAGCTTCTATACATATTCCTACACCTGCATCGCTCTGCCAGCACTCATAGTTGGATCAGCTGGTGGAGCGGTTCAACTAGTGGGAGGCTCAGTTCTACTCCTACGTTGCTATATAAGAGCAGTAACATGTGAAGGATGTTGATAGATTTGATTCGTATATGGCTCACAAGCAGTAGTAGCATGACAAGGATATGGCCTGGTTTGAGGAGCAGTTCGCCACCACCACCTCCTTATGATGATCAATGCCTGTCATACTTGTAGTTTGTTTTTCTTGTGTCGACTTCCGTGATGTTGTTTATATCCTTTTGTATTTTTCTATTCTATTTTTCCTTTTTATTTTCCTCCTCCTTTTTGTGATGTTAAAAGGGGGAGGAGCGGTTATGTTTATGTTATTTCATTGTTTTTTTTTACTACATCTGGTTAGTGTTTGTACCATCTATTTGATGTTAGTAAAATTTGAATTGCTTGTTTCAATTAACCACTTAAAATTAAACTTTCTACCAAATGTTTTCCATCATAAAAAAAGGGAAGATTATTGCAAATCTGATTTTAGGGATCATAATTTTGATGATAGCAAATATTTTTGACACTTTTATTTTTCTACGACTACCTTGTATACTAACATTTCAGGTCAACTAGGTCAATTAGAAATCAAGCTAGCTCAAGATTGGGTAGACTAGGACTGAGTCAGTCTGTAAGTGCACGCCAAGAATTTTTTTCTTTTCTTGAGTCAAATGTAACAAAGTGAGTTCTGATGCTAAGTAACCTTGCACACACACTATTTTTAGAGTTTTCTATTTTTAATTATATCATTCAAGATAATCCCAAATCGTCCAAGATGTTTAGTTAAAAAAACCCTAATTAGGACATCCTGGTTAACACAGCTAAAATTAAGCCAATCATCCTAGACAATATTAGCATCGTCCTAGACAATAGGATCAAATCAGAAAGAATCAATCGCCAACTCTTTTAGGCATATTTTATTTTTGGACATCGTCCTGGATGATGCATTACAATTATGCCTTAATTAGTCAGACGATTAAGGAAAGCAATGAAGGTTTAATTGCTCGATCATATCATCCTAGACGATTGTAGGATCGTTCGGGACACTTAGTTATACAAACCTTAGTTTCTTCCTAGACGACTAGGGCAATGTTTTGGATGACCTTTGACATTTTAAACTAATCGTATAGGATTATCCATATTTTATCCTAGATGATTGATTATTTTTTTTTATCATCCAAATATATAAAGTTTGGCCGAATAGAGCGATGGTCTGGATGATATTCAACATCATGAACTAATCATGCTAGATAATCATGAAATCATCCTGGATGATAAGTTATTTTTTCATCATCCAAGCCAGGTAAAGTTTGGCCGAACAGAGTGATTTTCTAGATGATACTCAACATTTTTGAACTAATTGTACAGGATGATGTTCAATCATCATAGACAATAAGAAAAAATAAATCCTTTAATCTACCAGCCTCCTCTAGATCGTCCTAGCTAATTGAGCTAAATTTATACTGATCGTATGAGAATATCCGTCGATCGTCCTGGATGATCTTTGTCAGTTTGTTACAATTAAGGGAAAATTTGAAGCTCTTCTATATAACACCTCTTGTTTAGCCAAGATTGGATCTTTTACTACTGTCCTGACCTGAGAGAGCTAAGAGGAGAGGTAGAGTAAGGGAGAGAGAGAGAGAGGATATTGTGATGGGGAGTTTATGAGGGGTTTCACAAAGGTTGCTCCAAGAAAGGATCTTTGTCGTATTCTCTGGTTGTCATCCCTTATTTCTTGGAGGTTCTAGAGAGGTCTACTTCAGTGATTGATCGAGGTTCTCTGTCTGGTTTAGGAGGAAGCAAAAGGAGTTGGGTTCTTTGCCTATTTTAGGAGGAAGACAAAGGAGTTGGGTTCTCTGTTTCATCGTGGTCGATGGAAAGGAGTTTTTGTATGGGCTTTTCTACCTTGCTGTGGGAGTAAAAGGAGAGACACTGAGTTTAGTGAAATACCTGGAGGAGAGGCTCTGGGGAGAGGATGTAGGTCAAGTTGACCGAACCACTTTAAAATTTGGTGCGTTCTATTGCATTTTTTGTATTTATTTTTTGAACTTTATTTTTGTGGTGATTATTTGGTTGAGATTATGATTTTGTTTGTGAATTTTTAAAACAATAATTCACCCCCTCATGGTTAGCCTCGGGCTAGTTCATAAGGGCTTAACATCCCTAAAAAACTTTCAAGGGTGGATTGGTTGCCTATAACTTCCTTTATTTTTCTTCATGGTGTTCTCAGCTTCTTGTGCAATTATGGGTTTAGAATTGAGTGGCATTAGAGTATTAATCATGAGGGTTGCGGCCATATCTGAGCTCTATTAATCCTTATTGCAATGCTAGTTTCACCTCTCTTCCTTGGGTAACCCCTGTTCTATTATTGGATACTGATTACTAGAACTTAACTTGTGTTGATTTATCCTTTCTTACTATTTTCTATTTTAGTCGATTTTGCTTTATCGTTGGTTTCTTTTTTGGCTGTCTGTCTCCTAAGTGGAATTATTTGGGCTTTATTATTGGCTTATATGGTGTAATCATTCTTTATCACTATGGTCCCCTGTCTAACTATACTGATGGGAGTATCTCTAATTCTTGCTTGATTTGTGAATTGAATAGTTCTTCATTAGTATTACTCATTTGTTTCTTTAGTTTTGGTATTTATTTTGGCAGGTTCCCTTATGTGCTTGGTCATCAATGCAGGTTCAAGTACTGGTTATGGTGGTGGAGGCTCTGCTCTATTTTTTGGAGAAAAACTGTGCTCATCTTCCATTTTATTATCTTCTTTTTTTGGGTGCTGTCTTCTTACAGGCCTCTATTGTTGCCAGGTTTCTTTTTACTTGTTACCATAGGGGACTTTCAACTCTTAGGATTTTTTAAAGATTTTTTTTGTAGCTCTTTTGAGCAGTAGCTTGTTGAAGGTCCCGTCTAAGGACTCTGTAATGTTTTTCTTACTTCATGCGTAGTCCCCTCTGTGGATTTAAAAAAATGGAAAAGAGAAAAAAATAAGCCAATTATAATAAGGCAATTGATAAAAAAAAAGATCTCCTAGGAAGATCAAGCTTCTGAATCATCAGACGATGAGCAAGATAATGAGGTATAATGTTTTTTATGTGTTTATCTGTGTTATAGTTAATGCATGCGTGTAGGTTCCTTATTTTATTTTTATTCACTATGAATATTTTTATTTTGTATGGTATTTTAGTGTTTTGTTTTATGGTAAGATATTTATGTTTGTAATATTTTATATTTAATTTTTCATGTATAGTTTGAGATTACTCTTTGATCATCACACACAAATCACAACTTACATCATATTTGCACAAGAGAATCAACCACTTATATCGAATTATATTTTTTCTTAAAATGAAAAATTTACCTCATTTTTATTTAAATTTTTTGGTAAGTGATGATTAACTTCTATAAATAGTTAAAGGAAGAGAAATTAATGACTATCCCTCTTCCTCTAACTCCTTTAGAGGTGAAACTTCTTTTTGAATTAAAATCTATTTCAAATTCAAATTTGGACCTAGAAATAGAGATTTGCTTCATCTTCCTATATTTCTTTATCTCAGATGAATATTTTGCAAGTCAATAAATCCACTTCAAATTTTCTTAATCAAGTTATTAGTTTAGATCATATAGATCTAGTTTTGCTTTGTGATTTACTCTTCTTTATATAAGAGAGTGAGTTCTTCTTCTCTTATATTTAAAAGATAATCTCACAATTGAAAGAACTCCTTTAAAGATTTAGAAAAGAAGCAAGTTGGCAAAATATGAAAAGAGGCACAAAATGAGCCGAAAATGAAAATATGTGTAATGTGTACCAAATAATTGCAAGATGCATAAAGTGTATCAAAAATTAAAAGATATGCAAAGTGCGACTAAAATTGATAAAGAGGCACAAAATGAGCCCACAATAAGTTAGCTCTTATTTCTTTCAAGTCTTTAAATCATAGAGAAATTCATGTTTCAATTGATATCTTCAATACTTGAGTTTGAAAATCATGATTCCTGATTCATCATTTTTGTATTAATATTCTATTTGATACATTTCATGCAACAAAACTTAAAAGATTAAAATTCCTTCTCTAATTTATATTCTTAATTAGATTTTTTTTTAAAAAATATTTTAATTTATAAGGAGCTTGGGTTAGGATGAATAGAAATTGAATCTCTAACCTTTATGGTTTTAAACATTGTCAATGCATTTCTTACTAAGCTTTTGAATAAAATCAATATAAAACTTTCTCATTGCAAGAAAATTTAATGAAATTATATTATTCCTCTAAAACATCACCCCCACCACCACATTAACATAATCAAGGTCCGTATGAACCTTAGCTTGTTATGTGTGTTCCATTTTGTTTTCTCTATGTTGATAATGTCAAAGGGGGAGAAAGTATTTGACTGGCTGTATTTGTGTTTAAGTTGCATAGGTTCATCTTGTATTTACACTAGTTTATTTATTATGCAGTTTCTACGTATTTTTTGTTTTTATTTAAATAAAATCTCTTTTGGTATTCCCTATTTTTTAATAGAATTCTTTTATGAGGGGATTTTAGGAGAAATGGGTTTCTTTAGTTTGTAAATTCAACCAGTAATATTTAACATCATCAAAAAGGAGGAGATTATTGCAACTTAAACTTACAAGTTTACTTTTTTGATGAAAACAAATATTGTGGCTTACATCTTTATGAATCATATTTTTTATAGTATATATTTATTTGTAACTGTACCAACATTTTAGGAACACTATGCACCATCCAACGAAGACACATGGCTTAAGGTTGGACCCCTTAGCCACTAATCTCACTTTATTTCTAACCATTACAACAAAATCATTCATTTTATCTTTGAAAACCCATTTAGTTCCAACCACACTATGGTACTTAGGTCTTTGAATAAGTTCCCAAAAATAATTCCTCACAAATTGAATTTAACTCTTCTTGTATATTTAGGATCCAAAATTCATCAAGTAGGGCTTGTTTTTTGTTGGCGGGTTCAATCATTGAAATGAAGGAAGAGTGGTTTACTTCTTTTCTAAGTTCATGACTAGTTCTAACACCTTCTGATGGGTCTCAAAAGATCAATTCTTTAGGATGACTTGAAGATGAAAGTTTTTTAGGGATGTTAGGCCTTATGAACTAGTCCCGAGGCTAACCAAGAGTGGGGGGGGGGGGGGGGAATTGGTATTTTTAAAAAATCTTTAAACAAAAAGAACAAATATCACAAACTAAAATCACCATGGAAAAAACAAGTGCGAAAAATTAAAGTGTGGAAGCAGTAAAAAGAACACAAGGGGTTAAAGTGGTTTGGTCAACTTGACCTATGTCCACTCCCCGGAGGCACCCTCCGAGTATTGCACTACCAACGTGACTCTCCTTTAGCCCCCATAGCTAGGCGGAGAAGCCCTTACAAAACACCTTATTTTGGCCACACCCGACAAGGAAGAGAACCCAACTCCTTTTGCTTCCTCCTGAAGCAGGAAGAGAACCACGATCACTTGCTGAAACATACTCTCCCAACCCTTCCAATGACAAGAGACTCTAGGGAAGAAGAAGTGGAACAATGCTTGGAGCAACCCTTGTGAACCCCCTCACAAGCTCCTCCTCACAAGATGCTCTCTCTCTCTTTCTCTCTCTCTCTCTCTCCCTCTCTCACTCTCGTTTAGGTTTTCTTAGGTCAAGACAGCAGCCAAGGATGTTCAAAAATGTTAAACAAGAGCTCTTAAATAGAAGAGCTTCAAAGGAGCCCATTAATTGCCAGTTGTCGACTTTATCGTCCAGGACGATATGGAAATCATCCTGGCCAATCAATACAAATATCATAAGATCGGCCAAAGCATCGCCCTGAATGCAAACTGGACGATTGAAAATTTGCTTGATCGTCCCGGGTGATATCAAGATCATCCCAGCCGATCAGCTCAAATCAGAGGAAAATCATCTAGAGCATCGCCCTGAATTTGAATTGGCTGGTATTTATCGTCCAGGAGCAACCAAGAGTTTTTGAATGGATCATCAAGGCCGATCTTGCGATCATCAAGGATGATGTGATCGTATCAATCATCTATAATTACTCCCATGATTGTCGGATCAATTTAGGCATAATTATACAATATCGTCTAGGTCGATAAAAGAATCATCCTGGCCAATTTCCAAAATATAAAATACCTAAATAGATCATGACGGCAATTTCTTTCTGTATTGAGCATATCGTCCTGGCCGATACAGGTATCATCCAGGCCGATCAATTAATTACGGCTGCCTTAACTAAAAAATTCTAATTAGATCTTCTATTTTGAACTTGATCGTCCAGGACGATATAAATATCGTTCGGGCCGATGTGAGTAAAAACTGAAGTTCTAAATCTCTCAAGTGTGTGTGTGTAGGGTTACTTAACATCAGTCACTTCAAGTAATTACAATTGACTCAAGAAGGGAAAAAAGAAAATTACAGACTGACTCAAACCTAGTCTACCCAATCTTGAGTTGGTTCTGTTATCGTCCAACCTTTGAGTCCTGAAAAGTCAATAAAAAAAGACAGTCATAGTGAAACAAGATTTGTTTGCTATCATCAAAATCATAATCCCAAAATTAGGTTTGTAACAATCTCCTCCTTTTTGATGATGACAAATATATCGATAATCAATTTTAAAACAGTAATGCAAAATTAAACAAGCTTTCAAATTTTTGAATAGAACAAGTACAAACATACTACAAGAACAAGTAAAAACATACTACTCCCCCTTTTGATATCTCAAAAAAGAGGAGGAAACTAAAAACACAAACTAAAGTAACTAAAAACATAGTATAGAAAAAGAAAGCAATCTACAGAAAATAGAAACTAAAACTATAGAAACGAGGGATCCTGATCATAAGATGGAGGTGGAGGTGGTGGAGCCTGCTGAAAGTAGCTAGCTAGCATAGTAAACTGAGCATTGAACCAGGCTATATCCTGGTCGTGCTGTTGTTGCTGGTGAGTAATATAGCTGTCAAAACGGGCTAAGTCCTCTGTGCGGTGCTGCTCGTAACGGGTCATGTTCTCAGAATGTTGTTGCTCTTGTGCAGCAACATAAGTGTCGAAATGGGTCTCCCAATGAAAAATCTCTCCACTAACTGGTCAAAATGTGAGTGCTGACGAAGAGGAACAAGATAAGGAATGGGAGCGGGAGCCTCCTCCTCCTCAGCCCCCTGAGGTTCCCCATCTCTTGGGTGGAGATGAGTACTGTGAAGGACATTGAATGAATTGTTTGCGTAGCAGGGAGGCAGATGGTTGGGGTGAGCAGGATATTAAAGATTGTATTTAGTTTCAAAAACATATGAGATGATGTGTCCCAAAGCCAGATTAGGTTTCCTCTTATGACCTGGATCACGGATTGTAGTTAAATGATCAAGGTATCGAAAGATTTGATCAGTAGCATTAAAATCTCTATGGGCCATGATGTAAAAGGTGGTAAGAGAAAGTAATGGGGTGATGTGGATTCAGTCCCCAGCTTTTGGAATTATGGAGGTGCGAAGGACATGTTGGATTATCCTAGCATCTTTGACTAAAGAGCTAGTCTGTCCAACATGAAAGGAAGAGTTGGTTTGACGTAGAAAATGATTTGAAGTCAAGATCAGAGACAGTTAAATGCAGCTTATTCCCGGTGGTGGATAGCTGCAGCAGTTTAGCACAGTCTTGATATGTCTTCTCGACCGGACGTCGATTCATATAGGAGGTTAGGGCAGTGTAGACATCATTTATTCAGAGATTTGCAAAAAATTCAAACAGAAGTTCGGAGGCAAAAGGGACTTCTGGAGTAAGAATGAAGCAGAGAGAAGTGTGAGCGAATATATCTAGTACCGGATATGAAAGGTAGGAAGGATTGATTATCCTGGAGAGAGTGATGCTGCATTCTTTATACCGATGATAAGCTGCTTGATCTTCAGCTTCCCGAAATCGAGAGTCCAGAGTGGCCCTCGAGGAGCTCCTAGAAGCTTAACGGACTCACTTTCCTCCATCCATATTAAGAAATCAGTAAGTAAGAAGGAGAGGAGAAGAGGTTCGATTTGAGAAAACATGGTTGGAATGCTCTGAATTTAAAGAAATAGCCACATCGTCCAGGACAATCGCAGAATCGTTCAGGACGATTTGGTTCAATTATTGCATACAGGCTAATTAGTCAAAAAGGTGGTCCGATTGTCCGGGCCGATCAGATATTGGCCAGGATGATTAGACACAGGAGATCATCTTGAGGAGTCAAGCTCGACGACCGTTGAAAAAGCAGATCGTCCAGTCCGATTAGGTGTATTGTCCAGGATGATGCACAATAATTGATCATACCAACCGAAGTAAAACATTTTAAATTTGTGCCACGTGTATTGTCCAGGACGAATAGTGGATCGGCCAGGATAATTGTCCAATAATGGATCGTCCGGAACCAATTTTAAGGATTTAAACGTACTAATATGTGGATCGTCCAGGATGATATAGTGTATCGGCTAGGACAATGACCATAAATGCTTCGGCCAGGATGAAAATTGTATCAGCCAAGACAATCAAGATGATTGTAACAGAGTTCGATCGGATCGTCCAGGATGATAAGGTATCATCCGGGACGATGCGTTATAGAAGGCTCAGAAAAGTTCAGTAGATGAAATTTTGAAGAGAAATTATCATATTGTCTAGGACGATAGATGTATCGGTCAGGATGATGTTACAAGAAATTGAAAACCATGAAAAGATGGAGATGATCAGAGGGAGCCCCAAACAAATAAATAAAATAAAAAATTAAAAAGTTAACAAACAACAAAAAAACTAAAAATAATCAAAGAAATTTTTTTTTTCTTTTTTTTTTTTTTAATTTTAGCAAAGCATCCATATGACAAATTTCTCAAAACATTAAATTTTAGAGATTCAAAAGATCAATGAGTTAACAATGTCACAATTTGAAAATGGTAGAATATCCGATCATGTTAATCCCTAGCTCGAACTTTTTTCAAGGTAAAAAAATGTCTTTTGAAAACAAAAAGCTTAACTCAAAATAACTTAATTGGGTAGAAAGAAGATTCGTTTAAAACTTGGTTACAATGATAAATATCTCATAGATAATATACCAAAGTAATTTGCCTCAATCATGAAATTTGAAATCAAGCATTTAAAAATATCAAATAACCCATGAGTTCTTCTAAGTTTTAAGAGATTTGAAAAGAGAGGATAGCTTGCTTTTAGCGGGCTCATTTTATGCCTCTTGTCACTTTGATTTTCTCTTTGAGCATCTTTTGATTTTTGATACACTTTTGTGTATACTCATTTTATTCCAATTTGGCATCTTTGCCAATTCCCCCCCCCCTTTTTTTTGCAAGCTAAATTCTCTTTTACAATCTCCTAAAGATGATTCTTAGTTGTGAGTATATCTTCCAGATATTAGAGAATAGAAGCTCTCTCTCTAACATAGGGAAGAACTAGTCACAAAACACAATCAAAATCACATGATATGTGCAATGGCAAGATTTCAATTAACTTGAAAGATATATAAAAACTTTGGACATTATATATAGGATAGATTTATTGTATCAAGATAAAAAAAATATTAATTTCAAAAACTACTTATTAAAATGAGCTAGACTTTTATTTTAGAAAAGAATAATTATACCTATTAAAAGAGGTTAAAAGGAGGGAAAACATCAATGGTGTTTCTCCCTTTAACTGATGTAGAGATGCTAATCATTGGCATTAAATCTCAAAATCTAAAAGCTTGAAAAATCATCATATAGAAAACCAGAATAAAAATAAAAAAAGATCAAATAACTAAAATAACAAAACACTAGTACGAAAAACAAAACCAACATTAAATAATAAATGCATTTCAAGAATTTATGAAGCAGCAAGTTTAAGTAGTTATGAGCTACGAGCCTCCGTTTGTCCAAGTTTCTTATGCTCTCATGAGGTCTTTGGTGAGAGCAATCTTGCAAGAATCAACAACTATCAGATTTAGGAACCCAAATAGGTTTGGGTCCCTTCTCATGAAAAGTAGAATGTAATGCATGTGTGCTATGCTGTGAATTGTACAATTTTGGTCTCCACACCCAATGTGTACTACGGTGAACATTGCAAGTGTGTGAGATGTGTCCTAGCATGCCACATGAAAAGCATCTAACACCAGGAAAATGATTTCTTAAATGGTTTGGATTGTAATGCCTCTTCCTAGGTCTTGGTTTTAGATCAGAAGTAGGTGTCATCCAATTTCTCTTAATTGAGTCAAATTCATCATTAAGCCTCAAGTTAGTATCTTCTAAAGCATTATTATCAATCCTCAAGTTGCACTTTATTTCTTTAGATTTTTTCAAATCAGATTAGAGTGAGGTGTGTGAAACTTTTAATGCATCATGCTCATTAATTAATTCTGAATGCTTTTTATTTAAATCATTAAATTTATCAAGTAGAGCCATGTGATTTGAATCAATTATAGAATGATCTTTGAGAATAATTTCATGCTCTTTTTGTAAATTTAAAAGTTCCAACTTCAAACTAGCATGAATTTTCTTAAGTTTTTTGTATGATGCATGAATTTTCTCATAAATTTCATACAATTGATCATATGTTGGTTTACATACCTCTTCTTCATCACTTTGATTAATATGATCTTCCGCCATTAAGCACAAGTTTGTTGTTTCATCTTCAGGTTCAGTCTCCGATGAATCAGTTGCAAATCCGCCCAAAACGCCTTTTGAAGTCTCTTTTTGTCCTTCATGAGCTTGGGTTTTCCCTCACCCTTTTCTTTGCTTGTGTAATCTTGAAGTGTAGGACAATCCTCTCTGACATGTCCAGACTTCCTGCATTCAAAGCAAACAACATCAGAAGATCTTTTAGAATATTTATTATTTTTACCTTTTCTCCAACTTTGATGATGCTTGTGTTTCTTCCTTAGAAAGTTTTTGAATTGCCTTGTGATTAAGGCAAAGTCATCGCTTTCAGATCCGGAAGAGTCAGAGTCCAATTTGTGTGCTTTCAGTTCCACTGTTTTCTCTTTCTTTTTCTCACCTGCATCAAGATTTCTTTGATTCACCCCTTGCTCGTAAGCAATGAGTGAGCCAAATAAGTTATCAATTGAATAGGTGTTTAAATCCTTAGATTCAGTTATAATAGTGATTTTAGCATCAAAAGAGGAAGGCAAGCATCATAAGATTTTGTTTACTTTTTCATAGTTTGAAAGTTCTCTTCCTAGGGCATGCAAAGAAGTTACAATTTGAGTAAACCGTGTATACATATCAGAAATTGATTCAAAAGATTTCATACGAAAAAGTTTGTAGTCATGCAAGAGAATATTCAAACGAGATTGTTTCACTTCATTGGTTCCTTCATAAGTAATGCACAGCTTATCCCAAATCTCTTTTTCAGTAGAGCAAGTAGAAACACGCATGTAATCCTCCGACTTTAAAGCATAGAAAAAATAGTTCAAACACTTTGCATTCAATTGAGCTAAATCTCTTTCATCGGTAGTCCATTCAGTAAAAGCATCTTTAGTTTTAATTCTGTTAATTTTATGAGTAGGTGGAGAATATCCTCTTTAATAAACATCCACATGCGATAGTCCGTTGATTGCAAAAAAAGTAGACATGCAAGTTTTCCAAAACTCAAAAGGAAGGTTGTCAAACAAGGGAGGTTGTGTAATAGAATATCCTTCAGTTGTATTACGATTCCCAAAGTTAGCCATGGATCAAAATTCAAAAAGTTTTCAAACTTTATTTTTATGAATCCCGCTCTGATACCACTTCAAAGTTTGTTAGGGATGTTAGGCTCTATGAACTAGTCTTGAGGCTAACCAAGAGGGGGGTGAATTGATATTTTAAAAAAATCTTTAAACAAAAAGAACAAATATCACAAACTAAAATCACCACGGAAAAAACATGTGTGGAAAATTAAAGCGCGAAAGTAGTAAAAAGAACACAAGGGTTTATAGGGGTTCAGTCAACTTGACCTTCGTTCAGTCCCCGGAGGCGCCCTCCGAGTATTGCACTACAAACGTGACTTTCCTTTAGCCCCCACAGGTAGGCGAAGAAACCATTACAAAAACACCTTCTTTTTTCCAGTACAAATCTCATAAGATTGGCCAGAGCATCGCCTTGAATACAAACTGGACGATTAAAAATTTGCTTGATCGTCCCGGATGATATCACGATCATCTCGACCGATCAGTTTAAATCATAGGAAAAACGTCCAGAGCATCACCCTAAATTTGAACTGGCTGATATTTATCTTATAGGAGCAACCAAGGGTTTTTGAATGGATCGTCCAGGCCGATCTTGCGATCGTCCAGGACGATGTGATCGTATTAATTATCCTTAATTACTCCCATGATTGCCGGATCAATTTAGGCATAATTATACAATATCGTACAGGCTGATAAAAGAATTATCCTGGCCGATTTTCAAAAATACAGAATACCTAAATAGATCATGGCGATAATTTTTTTATGTATTAAGCATATCGTCCTGGCCGATACAGGTATCATCCAGGCCGATCAGTTAATTACAGCTGCCTTAACTAAGAAATCCTGATTAGATCTTCTATTTTGAACTCGATCGTCCAGGATGATATAAATATCGTCCGGGCTGATGTGAGTAAAAACTCAAATTCTAAATCTCTCAAGTGTGTGTGTGTAGGATTACTTAACATCAGTCACTTCAAACAGTTAAAATTGACTCAAGAAGGGAAAAAAGAAAATTACAGACTGACTCAAGCCTAGTCTACCCAATCTTGAGTTGGTTCCTATTATCGTCCAATCTTTGAGTCCTGAAAAGTCAGTAAAAAAAGGCATTCATAGTGAAATAAGATTTATTTGCTATCATCAAAATCATCATCCAAAAAATAGGTTTGTAACAGAAGAATATCTCCATTCTCTAAGAAATGTATTTTCATGTTTAACCTTTTCCTCCAGATTTTTAAATTCTAATCCTTGGGTAATTTATGCAATCTCTTATTCTTCTACCATAAATCCTCCAGAATTATAAGATTCAACAAATAAAATATTAGTGGTCTCCTTTACAACCAGTGTTCTTTTATTAAAAAATCTATAGGATTTCCAAATATTTGAGTAACTCAGGAACACTTCTTTATTAGATTTGGAGTTAAACTTTCCTCATAGAGATTTCTCATTATTCAGAATGAACACTTTACATTCAAAGACATGAAAGTTAGAGAGGTTAGGGTTCCTACTATTAAGAACATAATAGGTTGTATTCACCACTTGTGCCCAAAAATATTTAGGGAGTGAGTATTCAGCTAACATTACTCTAGCAGCTTCTACTAGTGTCCTTCTCTTTCTTTCAGCTATCCCATTATACTAAAGGGTTGTGATCTATCCCTTGCTCTTTACAATAAGATTCAAATTTCTCATTCTCCAATTCTCCATAATGATCACTATGAATTGTCAGAATTTCACATCCTAGCTTCCTCTAAATTCAAGTGGAGAATGATCTAAATTTCTTAAATGATTCAGTTTTATGAGATAAGAATCTAACCCAAGTAAATCTCAAATAATCATCAAAAATCATATACCAAAAGACTTTTACTTATTAGACTTCTAAGTGTTTACTAGTGTTAATGTCTTTGATTCAGTTGAAGGAGGATTTGACTTATTTTCTTAATTGATAGACATCACACAGGTGGTCCTTAGTGAACTCTAGTTTAGGAATTCCTTTTTTTTTTGAAAGAAATGATAATATGCATTAAAAATCAAATAGAACCCAATTACAACTTACTCAAATAAAACCTAAAGAGTCACATTCCTCCTTCAAGCAAAACAGGAAAGGAGGAATCTCAACATCACTAAGACCATTCCAAATAAAAGACCTTTCTAAAGCCAAATTAGCACAAAAATCCACTAATTTGTTACAAACTCTAGTACAGAAGGAGAATAAGACTTGTTTAAAATCTTGTAGAAAACCCAAATTCTCTTTAATTCTTCCATTATTCTTCCAATTCTTCAGAGCTAATTGAAGAATTTTTATAATACTGAAGTTGTCACCTTCTATAATCACACCTTGAGCTTCACACACCCAATCTTGCATAATATTCTTTAAATAATACATAGCCTTTAACTCCACTTGAGCTATGTCCCAATGTAAGTATTGGGCTCCAAATGCTAACAAAAATCTTCCTTTGTCATCTCTTTCCACGCCTCCAATCCCAGCCATGTTATTAATGTTAAGTGAAGCATCAACATTGATCTTTATCCACCCAGGTGGAGGAGGATGCCAAGAAAAAGACAGCTTTCGCTGGTTGACATCCCAGTTGTCTAGGGAAAGATTAATAAGGTTGCTTACCGTAGCCATAGACACAACGTTAGCTGCTATGACATTGTCCGTATCATCTACACCTCCATGTACCAGCTTACATCTACTCTTCCAAACAAGGAATACCGATATACAATAGATATTGGCTAATAAAGAGTTCATATCAGCATACCTTTGTAAACTGTCTAAGCAAGCTTTAAAGTCTTCAAACACAGGTAATTGGAAACCCCGGCTGTTAGGAAGATGAATTACGTTAAGAAATTTAGCCCATCTCCCAGCAATGTGGCAGCTATTCTCTTCTTCATTACATCCTCTCGGGCAACTAGAAAAGTTGCTTAATCTCCTTTTTAACAAAAAAGCATTAGATGGTAAAGATTCATTGTAAAGTCTCCACCAAAATAATTCAATTCTAGGTCTCAGTTTTAACTTCTTCATCCACATCCAGTGAGTAATCTATCCATTATGATACATTGTCGCTTCAAATGATAGGGCAGCTATAGATTTACCTGAATTCTTTAACTTCAACTCCATGTGTTCTGTTATACTTCCAGCATCAATCAGAATATGTGAAATAAGCTCCACCAAATGCTTCCCAAAGAAAATCTGGAGCTGATTCAAATTCCATTCTCCTTCCACAATAAAAGAGCTTAGACTGAAGTTTGATATTTCCTGGTTGTTCACAAATGTGGGCCATTTTGATAAGTATTTGTTCAGAATCCAAGAATCAAGCATCCAATTAATAGATTTTCCAATTGAAACATTTCATCTAACAATGTTTCTAAGATATAAATCTCCCATGGTAATAATCTTCCATGTTGGAGAACAAGCATTTTTCACCTTATCAGTCCATATATTGCCTCCATATTTGCTTCTAAGAATTTGGTATAGCAAAGAATCAGTCTTCATGACAAAATCCCAAGCAAACTTTGCCCGAAGAGGTCCTATCTTGGAGACCACCGAGAACAATCCACGACCACCTTCATTCTTTGGTTTGCAAAGTAATTCCCAAGAGACATAATGCAATCCTGCACTTCCATTCTTATTATTCCACAAGAATCCTCTACACATTTTTTCAAACTCTTTGAGTATACTCAAAGGTACTAATGAAAGAGAAGATAAAAACATTGGTAGAGAAAGAAATGCAGATTTTACCAAGACTAACTTTCCTTCCAGAGAAATAAAATTTTTTCCCCAAGTGTTCAATTTGTTAGAAGCTATTTCCAAAATATTTTGAAAATATGAAGCCACCATCCTTCTTAAAGTTATCTTCACACTAAGATAATTAATCTCTTCCACCGCCTTGAACCTGAGAATTTTTCAATTTTCTTCCTTCTCCTTAGGTTGATATGCTTATCAAAAAGAATCATAGACTTGGCTTGATTTACGGTTTGTCTTGACCATTTGCAATAGTTGATAACAATTTTTTTCAACTCCTTAACCTTCCTAACATTAGCTTCCGAGAAAATTAAGGCAACATCGACATAGAGTAAATGAGATACTTTAGGAGTATTAGGGGTAATAGACATTCCAAATGTATTCCTCCTTAGATTTAGAGCATCAGAAAAAATTTGAGAACATAAAATAAATAAATAGGGTGACAACGGACACCCTTGCCTAAATCCACTCTTTCCTTCAATCCAGTCAATTTTCTTCCCATTAATCAAAATGCAATATTTAGGATCATAGATACGTTGCATTAAAAGATCCAAAAACTTGCTAGGAAATTTAAAGTGAATAAGAACTTGCCTTAGTGCTTGCCACCCCATACTATCATAAGCTTGATCCATGTCAAGTTTGATAGCCAAAAGCCCTTTTTTAGCTTTAGAATACCAAAATTTGTTAAAGACTTCTTGTGCTAGCAGAACATGCTTTGACATGGAACGACCTTTGATGAATGCTGCTTGATCTTCCAAAATGATTTTATGAATAACATTCTCCATTCTATTCATTAACATCTTTTCAATGATCTTTTTAAAAGTCATACAAAGACTAATTGGCCAGAAGTTAGAAGCTACCTGAGGATTTTGGATCTTTGGGATTAAGACAATTGTTAAGAGAGTTGCTATTTTCATGTTATACATTCTTGCAACTTGTATATTTTTGATGATTTCAAATATTATTGTTTTATGTATTTATATATCCTAACACTTTTTGGAAGATTTGTTTTTGCTCTTGTGTGAAGAAACATTTCAGAAAAATCAAACTCCAGACTACTGAAGACTTTAAATCAAATTTAGCATGAGAGATTTTTGTGAATTGAAGCTTATACTTTTATTTGAATTAGGTTTGAGAGGGAGTGATTGTAATTGAGTGAATAAACACACACACACACACACACACACACTTAAGGAGATCTTTAAAAATTTATACTGATCGTACGGGATGAACGTAGTTCGTACGGGACGATTAAGTTAGTTATCTCCTCTAAAGAATAATGGAACGAACAGGAGTCGAAGAAAATTTTTCTATGTCTTGATCATCTAAGATGAATGCTAATCATCCAAGGACGAAATGTTCTCTAGAAAATTTTCGTTCAGACGAAATTCATATTCGTGCCAGGACGAAATGCTCTCTGGAAAATTTGTCCAGATGAACTCAAATTCGTCCTAGGACAAAATGTCCTCTGAAAAATTTTTGTTCAGATGAAATTCAGATTTGTGTCAGGATGAAATACTCTTTAGAAAATTTTTGTCCAGACGAACGCAAATTCGTCCTAGGACGAATTGTTCTCTGTAAAAATTTTGTCCGGACGAACTCATATTCATCCCAGGACGAAGTGAACCAACTATTCAAATTTTGGCGACGTCCTGTAGTTTTTGAGAACCGACCTATGGTATAACTATTCGTATCAGATGAACCTAGTTCATACGGGACGATGCTCGGGTACGATTTCTATTGGTACCAATATACATTTGGTTCGTTTCCACAAATTTAAGTAAAATCGTCCAGGACGATCCACGATCGTACGAGACGATCAACTTCGTGTTGACTTAAAAATTTGCTGTTTTTGGACCGTTTTTCTTGTCTTTCATATAAATAGTCCAATTTAGACTGCCACTTAATCTTTTTTGCTTACTAATCTTCGTGCCAATTGAAAGGAGAGTCAAGGAGAGAGTGTTCGTAGGAGATTTCTTACTTCAGGAGTGTGAAGGATTCACTTGGAACTCAAAGGTAAGAATCAGTACTTGTGGTTTTGATTACTTCACTATTTTCTCTCTTCATTCTAGATTTCTTGTGAGAAAATCTGTCAAGGAGATCTGGTTCTCTGCCGACACTTGAAGAGTGTGAACAGCCGAAGGGTTCTCTGTCCACACTAGGAGAGTGTGAAAGGACGAAGGGTTCTCTGCCCACACTTGGAAAGTGTGAACAGCCGAATGGTTCTCTGCCCACACTAGGAGAGTGTGAAAGGATGAATGGTTCTATGCCCACACTTGGAGAGTATGAATAGCCGAAGGGTTCTCTGCCTATACTAGGAGAGTGTGAAAGGACGGACGGTTCTCTGCCAACACTGGGAAGAATGTAAAAGCACGACGGTTCTCTGCCGCACCGGGTAGTGGTGGAAGAGAGTTTTGTAAAGGCTTCTCCGCCTTGCTGTGGGTGCAAAAGGAGAGTCACTATTGGTATTAGTGCAATACTCGGAGGGTGCCTCCGGGGAGTGGATGTAGGTCAAGTTTGACCGAACCACTATAAATCTCGTATCTTTTATTTTTCCACTATTTTTATTTTTGCTTTTATGTTTTTAACTTGTGGTTGAAAAATGTTTTCTATAAAATTCACTAAAGTTAATTTTCTCGATTTTAAATTTTAAAAAGAGGGGTCAAATTTTTAATTACCAATTCACCCCCCCTCTTGGTTAGCCACTGGGAAAAAAACTTAGGTTTAACAACCTAATTCATAGTGAACAAGTTTCAACAACAATAAGTGTCTCCTTCCACGAATGGTGCATTAGTCCTAAAGATAGAAATTGATTTACTGCTTGCCATACATTATCCTTGATATATTTCCAAAAGTCTTTAATAAATGAGAATGTAATCCCATCCAAGCCGGGGGAGATGTTCCTCCCAACCTTGTCCACCATCTCCTGTAGTTCCTCTCTAGTGAAATAAGCATTAAGTCTTCCTTGATCTTCTTCACAAATAACTGAAGAAGGTCTCGGCCAGCCTTCCAGTAAGCACCCCCTATGTTTCCATTTCTGTTTGAAAAAATCAGAGAAAGTTTTCTGAATTTCAGCACAATCTTCTGTTACCAAACCTACATTAGTTTTGATATGACTAATCCAGTTAAAGTTTCTCCTAGCATTTGCAAATGCATGAAAAAACAAAGAATTAGAGTCCCCTTCTTCCATCCATTTTTCTTTTACTCTTACTTCCACCATGTATTGAGCCGGACAATAGTAATATTAAGCTCATTAATTTTATGTCTGAGAAGCTGCAGCCTCTCAAATGATATCCAACCTTCTGCTTCCTCCAATTGGATTTCCAAAATCTCTTCCTTCAGCTTCTCCCGCAACAAGTTCAGATTTTTGAACTTAGCTTTGCTCCAAAAGAATAGAGCTCTAAGATTTTTCTTAAATTTCAAATTCAAAGATGTTGCCGGGTCATTAATAATCCATTGGTTTGAGAATTTCCAGAAGAATAGGATAATGATCTGAGGCTATCCGAGATAAGTGTTTCACCAAGGCTAGATGAAAGGAATTAAGTGCAGTGAAATTTATTAGACATCTATCCAATTTCTCTAAAATCCGAGCTCCACCGGATTTTTTTTTCGCACCAAGTGAACTTGGGTCCCATAGACCCCACCTCATGAAGATCGTTGTTGATCATGAAATTCTTCTTATCCTTTGATCCTTGAGACATGTTGAATTTTTTCCCACCTCTTTTTTCATCTTGTGAGAGAACACAATTAAAGTCTCCTCCCACCACCATAGGCCAATCATCAGAGCAATGTTTCTCTAAGCACTCCCATAATACTTTCCTTTCTAGAGCATTAGTACTCCCATAAACAGTAGCTACCTTCCAACATCCCTTGTTAAGGATCTCCAATTTACTAATAATTAATTGTGCAGAATTTTAAATCATTGAGAAAGATGCTAAGTCCTTTCCCCATAATACCATCAATCCTCCAGAGAGGCCTTAAGAAGGAACATAATACGATTCCCAATTAGTTCCCAAAAACTTCAAGATTTGGATGTTTTCTAAAGAGCTTATTTTAGTTTCCATCAAGCCCACAAAAAAGAATATTATTATCCTTCACCACCTCCTTCAGATATAGAGCAGCCTCCACTTTCTTGGCTCCTCTACAATTCCAGAAAACCAAGGAAGTCATTTTTTAAAAATAGTGGTAGAACCCCCATTCTTTTTGGCCTTTCCACCACCCATCTTCCTATTATGAGCAATAATGTTACCCGAGCCTAGAGATTTAAGCTCTTTAATGAGCTTTACTTTCTTTCAAGAGGAAAAACTCTCCACCATATCAACCTAAAAGTTTTTCAGGGATGTTAAGCCCTTAAGAACTAGCCCGAGGCTAACCAAGAGGGGGGGGGGGGGGGGGGTGAATTGGTATTTTAAAAAATCTTTCTTAAGCAAAGCACAAAACTAAAACCAAGTCAATTCACCACAAAGAGTAATATATGCAGAAATAAATATGGAAATAAACCAAAGAAAGATCACACCTGATTTATAGTGGTTCGGTCAAACCTTAACCTACGTCCACTCCTCGGAGGCACCCTCCGAGTATTGCACTAACAAAGTGTCTATCGTTTAGCCTCCACAGCTAGGCGGAGAAGCCTTTACAACAAACTCCTTTTCACCAACCCTGGTGTGGCAGAGAACCGACTCCTTTTGCTTCCTCCTGAAGGGGCAGCGAACTCGGACCTTTTGCTGAAGAAGACCTCCCAAGAACCTCCCTAAGACGAAGGATGAAGAACGGAGAAGATGACTTGGAACCTTTCTTGGAGCAACCTTTGTTAACCCTCTCATAAACTCCCCTCAAAAGTTCCTCTCTCTTTCTCTCTCTCTCTCTCTCTCTCTCTCTCTCTCTCTCTCTCTCTCTCTTCCTTTCCCTAGGCTCTCTCAGGTCAAGACAGCAACACTCAAGGTCTTGAGCATGAGAAAATTTGGGTCCTTTAAATTGAATTTCAAGAATCGACATTATCGTCCTGTACGATCAGTACAAATTAAGCTCAATCATCCTGGATGACCTAGGACAATCAGAAGAAATTTTGTACACATCATCTAGGACGATAATATATCGTCCTGTATAATTAGTTTAAATCACAAATTATCAGCTAGATAATCGCTAAGAAAGGGGGTCTAGATGATCGAAAGGCCGATCTCATGATCATCTTGGATGATTAGTTCAAAATAGAAGAAAATCATCCAGATTATTGCTCGAAAAAGTGCTGGCCGATGTTTGATCGTCCAGGAGCAACCAAGGATTTTTTGAACTGATCGTCCCGGAAGATCCTGCGATCATTCAAAATAATATGATTGTATCAATCAAGCCTTAATTACTTTCCTTAATTACTAGATTAATTTAGGCATAATTATGTTAAATCGTCCAGGCCGATGTAATGGATCGGCCAGGCCGATGTCCAAAAATAATTCTTACCCAATTAGATATGACAGCTGATTCTTTCTGATTTGAGCCTATCGTCCTGGCCGATACAAGGATCATTCAGGACGATGTGCTTAATAACGGCTGCCTTAACCAGGATACCCTAATTAGGGTTCCTATTTTTAGTTGGATCATCCTGGTCGATATGAACATCGTCTAGGATGATGTACTCAAAATAGGGAATAATAGAAAAACTCTCAAGTGTGTGTGTGCAAGGTTACTTAGCATCAAGAACCACTTTTATAATGGACTCAAGAAAGAAAAAATTACAAATTGACTCAAACTAAGTCTACCCAATCTTGAGCTAGCTTTGAGTTGCATTTGATCTTGTGGACCTGAAAAGTTAGTAGGCAAAGGAGTCGCAAACATTTATGAATATTTGCTATCATCAAAAGAATAATCTATAAACTTAGATTTGCAACAATCTCCCCCTTTTTGATGATGGCAAACATAATAAAAAAATTTCAAGCAGTTTCAACAGTTTAATAAAAACAGTGTAACAAAAAATAGTTTACTAAATTCCAAAAATAAAGTACAAGGTACAACAGACTACTCCCCCTTTTTGACATCACAAAAAAGAGAAGAAAACTAAAAAAATAGAACATAAACTAAGACAACCATAAGAAAAACACACTATAGAAAAATAATATAATAATAATAAAAAAAGTAAAGAAATGAGGGACCCTGATCATCAGACGGAGGTAGTGGTGGTGAAAAGTAACTGGTCAAAGTGGCAAACCAAGATCCAAACCAGGCCATGTCCTGGTCATATTGGTGCTAAATGCGGATGATGTCCTCAGTATGTTGCTGCTCCTGTGCAGCAACATAGGTCTCAAAGCGGGTCTCCCACTAATCAAATCTCTCCACCAACTAATCCAGCAGAGAGTGCTGGCGGAGAGGAACAGGTGCAGGATGAGGAGTGGGAGCCTCCTACTCCTCAGCCCCCTGAGCTTCCAAATCTCCTGGGTGGAGATGAGTACTGTGAAGGATGTTGATGGAACTTTTTGAGTAGCAGGGTGGCTGAAGGTCGGGAGGAGCAGGATATTGAAGGTTATATTTGGATTCTAGAACATATGTAATGATGTGTCCTAGAGCAAGATTGGGTTTTCTTCCATGACCTGAATCTTGAATTATAGTTAAATGTTAGCAAAAGATTAGGCCAGTTACATTAAATTCATGATTGGCCACTATGTAAAAAGTGGTGACTGAAAGGAGGGGAGTGATATGGATTCGGTCTCCGGCTTTGGGAATCACAAAGGTGCAAAGGACGTGTTGGATCATCCTAGCATCTTTAAGTAAAGAGCTAGTCTCCCCAACATGAAAAAAGACATTGGTGTGATGAAGAAAGTAATTAGCCGTAGCCCAGTTAAAATCAAGATCAGAAACAAGGGTATGCATCTTATCCCCAATGGTAGAAAGCTGTAGAAGTTTTGCACAATCCTGGTATGTGATATCGATAGGTCGTCGATTCATATACGAGAAGAGAGCATTGTATACAGAATTGATTCGGAGGTTGGCATAAAATTCGAAGAGGAGTTCAAAATTAAAAGGGATTGCAAGAGTGAGAATAAAACATAAAGTGGTGTGAGTGAAAAGGTCGAGTACCGGGTAGGAGAGGTGGTTTAGATTGATTGATCTGGAGAGAGTAATACTGCAATTTTTATATCGATGGTAGGAAACCTGATCGTTTGCCTCCCAAAATCGAGGGTCCAATATGGCCCTCGAGGAGCTTCTAGATGTGTGACTGGAATGCTTGCCGCCAGCCATGAGCAGAAATTAACAAAAAATAGGAAAAAAGAAGCTAAAGGAAGAATTTTGGTGTGAAAAAACTTGCTGGACGACTCAGAATTTAAAGGATCGGCCGGATCATCCAGGCCAATTGCAGGATCGTCCAGGACGATCTGGTGCAATTATTGCTGCTGGCCAATTGGTCAAAAAGGCGATCCGATCGTCCAGGATAATCAGATATTGTCTGGGATGATTAGACACAGGCGATCGTCCCGAGGAGTCAGACCGGATGACCGTTGAAAATGCAGATCATCCAGACCGATTATGTGGATCATCCAGGACAATGCTCAATAATGGATCGTACTAGCTGAATTTAAAATGTTTTAAAGCATCTGCCACATGTATCATTCAGGACGAACAATGGTTCGTCCAGGATGATTATCCAAAAAGGGATCATCCTGGGCATTTTTGTAGATTTTAAACGTGCTAACACATGTATCATTCAGGACGAACAGGTGTATCGGACGGGATGATTACCAATAAATACATCAGCCAGAATGAAAAAGGTATCGGCCAGGATGATAATAACATAGGACGATCATATCATCCAGGACGATAATAGATCAGCCCGGACGATGAAGAGAAACAAAAGTCAAAATATTTACTAGATGGAGTTTTTTGAAGAAAGATGAGCCGATAGTCCAGGACGATTAGACAAAAAAAATTTGAAATCAAGGGAAGTATGGAGATGATCAGAGAAGGCCCAAAAATAATAAAATCAACAAAAATACCACCGATAAAACACGAAAAAA
Source organism: Dendrobium nobile (assembly GCA_022539455.1). NCBI lineage: Eukaryota > Viridiplantae > Streptophyta > Magnoliopsida > Asparagales > Orchidaceae > Dendrobium > Dendrobium nobile. The sequence goes on from CM039729.1 coordinate 34,647,286, forward strand.
TTATGAAAACTAGCAAAGAAACGGTTTTGTTTTTATTCAAGGCATGAACATGATGTAGTCTCCATGTGATTGATTTTAAAAATTTATAGGTAAATGAGTTAACAACATCAAAAAACCAAAAAATGGTAAAATATCCAACCATGTTAACCATAAGCTAGGACTTCTTTTAGGGTAAAATCATCTTTCGAAATTAAAAGGCCTAACTCAGAAAAATCAATTGGATAAGAAAAAAGAGGTCCGATCAAGACTTGGCTTCAGAAAAATATCTTATAGAATAAGATATAAAAGTAGTTTGTTACAATCACGAAATTCAAAATCAAGTCCTTGAAAATCTCAAGTGATATATGAAATCTTCTAAGTTTTAAGAGTTGGAAGAAAGGAAGATAGTTTGCTTTTTGATGGGCTCATTTTTTGCCTCTTATCCATTGAATGGCGCATTTTGCACATCTTTGGATTTTTGATACACTTTGTGTGTGTGTGTGTGTATATATATATATATATATATATATTTCATTTGGTGTCATTGTGCATCTTTTGCTTTTGGCATCATTGGCAACTTTTTTTATTATTTTTTGCAAGCTAGATTCTTTTCCAAAAACTCTTAAATATTCTTAGTTGTGAGTATATCTTCTAGATATTAGAGAAGAAAAATTCACTCTCTAATATAGGAAAGAACAATCCACAAAATAGAATCAAAGATCATATGAGAGATGCATTGACAAGATAACGAGAAATCTTGAAGTAAAAAAAACTTTGATTATTAAAAATATAATCTAGATTACTGTAGCAAGGCAGAGAAGATCTCAATTTGCAAAATCCAGTTGTTAATTTGAGATAGACTCTTGTTTAGAAAAGAAAGTTTCACCACCAAAATTGGTTAGAGAAAGAGACATAATGAACGGTGTTTTTATCCTTTAGCAGATTAAGAGATGTAAAACATTAACTACAAATTTTCTAAAAGAAAAAAACAAGGCATAAGATATCACTTCAGTGATGATTAGAAAAATAAATTAAGGCATCCAAAAAAACTAGTTCATGCATTAATGTCAATCATACCCAATCTGGTCCTTAAAGTGTCGAAGGCCACTGGTTTAGTAAAAGTGTCAGCCAGTTGATTCTCAGTCACCACATGGTGTAACTCAATGTCTCCCTTAGTCACATGGTCTCTAATAAAGTGATGTCTTATGTCAATGTGCTTAGTCCTTGAATGTTGGATAGGATTCTTAGAAATACATATGGCACTAGTGTTGTCACAAAGAACTGAGATAATGCTTACAGGTAATCCTAAATCTAGTACTTGTTATTTTAACCAAAGAACTTGGGCCACACAACTTCCTAAAGCAATGTACTCGACTTCAGCAGTGGAAAGTGCAACAGAGTTTTATTTTCTACTGGACCATGAGACTAAAAATTGTTCTATGAATTGACAAGTTCTAGAAGTGCTTTTTCTATCCACCTTACATGCTGCAAAATCAAAATCTGAATATCCAATAATCTCAAAAGAAGTGTTGTGCCTAGGGTACCAGATTCTTATATTTTGGGTCCCTAAAAGGTATCTAAGAATTCTCTTAACTGTAGTCAGGTGGGATTTCTTAGGGTCAGCTTGAAATCTAGCACAAAGAAAAACGCTAAACATTATATAAGGTTGGCTAGTAGTCAGGTAAAGTAGAGATCCAATCATCCCTCTATATTTCTTTTGATCAATTGATTTTCCATTTAGGTCTTTGTCCAACTGAATTCCTGAGGTCATGGGAGTATTAATTGGCTTGGCTTTATCCATTTCATACTTCTTCAAGATGTCCTTTATGTATTTTGATTAATTCAGAAAGGTTCCATCATCCATTTATTTTATACTAAACCCCAAAAAGTAGGGCAACTCTCCCATCATACTCATCTCAAACTCCTTATTCATTATTTTAGAAAAATCATAACATAGCTTTTATTAGAAGATCCAAAAAGTATATCATCGACATAGATCTGAACAATGAGTAAATCATCTCATACTTTCCTCAGGTAAAGGGTGGTGTCTACGCTCCCATTAATAAGCTCCCTTTCTAGTAAGAATGTGCTAAGCCTCTCATACCAAGTTCTGGGTGCCTGCTTTAATCCATATAAGGTCTTTTTTAATTTGAAAATATGATTAAAAAATTGGGAACTCTCAAAACTTAGGGGTTGTTCTACAAACACATCTTCTTTTATTTTCCCATTTAAAAAGGCACTCTTAACGTCCATTTGGAAAAGCTTAAATCCCTTATAAAAAACAAAGGCTAATAGCACTCTAATGGCTTCCAATCTAGCTACAGGGGAAAAAGTCTTCTCAAAATCTATCCATTCTATTTGGTTATTCCCCTTAGCCATTAATCTTGTCTTATTCCTAATCACCACTCTAGAATCATTCACCTTATTCTTAAAGACCTACTTGGTTCTAACTACACTTTGTCCCTTAGGTCTTCCTACAAGCTCCCAAACATCATTCCTAACAAATTGGTTCAACTCCTCCTGCATGGCTAAGATCGAAAACTTTTTAGAAAGGGCTTGGTTTATGTTGGTGGGTTCAGCCATTGAGATAAAGGCAGAGTGGTTCACTTCCTTCCTAAGTCCATATCTAGTCCCAACTCCATTAGAAGGGTCTCCTAAGATAAAATCTTTAGGGTAACTCAAAGTGTATCTCCAATCTCTAGGCAAAGTGTGTGACGGTTCAACCTTTTCCTCCAGATATTTATTTTCTACTCCTTAGGTAACCACTTCTACTCCTTCAGTGTTTTGGTGCTCTGCCCTCTTCTCTAAATTTTCTACTCCAGTGTTAATCTCTCCAACATCATCATCATTCTCAACTATAGTCTTTCTTGGATCTGACTCATCAAACACTACATGAGTAATTTCCTCCACCACCAAAGTCCTCTTATTAAGCTCCCTAAAAGACTTCCCCATGCTAGAATATCCTAAGAACACTCCATCAGATTTTGGGTCAAATTTTCCTAAGTAAGACTTCCCATTGTTGTGAATGAAAACCTTACAACCAAAGACATGAAGGTGGGAAAGATTGGGTGTCCTTCCCATAAGGATCTCATGGGGTGTCTTATCTAATTTGGCTCTAACATTCACCCTATTCAACACATAATAAGTTATGTTAACTGCTTCATCCAAAAAGTATTTTGGAAGTGAATACTAAGCAATCATGGCTATAGTGGCTTCCACTAAGATCTGGTTCTTCCTTTCAGCTACCCCGTTCTGCTGAGGGGTCCTAAGAGCTGAGAAGTTGTGGCTAATCCCCTTATCCTCATAAAAATCTCTAAATCTCTCTTTTTCAAACTCTCCCCCATGGTCACTATAGATGGTCAATATCACACAACCTGAATCTAAGTGAAGAAGGCTCTAAACTCATCAAAAGACTCATTTTTGTGTGCAGAAATCTAATCCAAGTAAACCTCGAGTAGTCATCGATAATCATAAAACCATAGACTTTTCTTCCCAAGCTGGCAGTGTAATGGGTCCAAATAGATCCATGTGAAGGACTTCTAAAGGTCTAGAGGTGCTAATGTCCTTAATGGAGTGAAAAGTGGAGTGAACTTGCTTTCCTAATTGGCTGGCATCACAAAGGTGGTCTTTTGAAAACTTAAGCTTGGGAACACCTCTAACTAGATATTTTTGGGTCACTTTCCTAAGGGTTTTCATACTGGCATGACATAATCTCCTGTGCCACAACTATGAATCATCAACAATAATTTTTAAGTAAAATGAAGCAGCACATTTAATGTTATTTAAATCAAGCATGTAAATGTTGTTGATCTCTTTTCCAGTAAAATAGTGTTATTATTTAAGCAGATAATGCATGAATTTGCCAAAAATTTTATGATGAAGCCCTTGTCGCAAAGCTGACTGATGCTGAGCAAGTTGTGTTTCAGTCCATCTACAAGCAAAACATTTTTAATCAAAAGGTTCTTGGAATTACCAATTATACCTGAGCCTACCACCTTCCTCATGGTGTTGTCTCAAGAGTCATCTTGCCTCCTGTCCTGGTCTCCAGCAATATGAATTGATTGGCATCACCAGTCATATGTCGAGAACATCTACACACCAGGTACCACATGCTCTCACGAGGCCTTTTGTGAGAGCTTGCCTACAAAATTATCAAATGTTAGATTTAGGAACCCAAACATATTTGGGTTCCTTCTTATGGAAAGTAGAATGCAATGTATGCTGTGAATCATGTAACTTGGGTCTCCATACCCAATGTGAGCTATGGTGAATGGTGCAAATATTTGCTATTTTTCCTAGCATGCCACATGAAAAACATCTAATTCCAGGAAAAAGATGTACTTATCTACTCATATGGTGATGCTTCCTTTTAAAATTCTGAAAAGCATGTAATGGTTTATTTTCAAAAACTTTGAGATTTTTTAATTCTTTTTCTAACTCAGCATGGGATGATTTTAAAGAATCATGTGCATCAGATAATTCATTGTGCTTTTTGTTTAATGCATCAAACTCATCAAGTAAAGCCATGTGGTTGCTATCAATTTGGGAATTTTCTTTTAAAAGATTTTCATGCTCTTTTTGCAAATTTAAAAATTCTAATTTCAAACTAGCATAAGATTTTTTGAGTTTTTATATGATGCATGCATGTGTTCACAAATTTCTAATAATTGATCATAAGTTGGTTCACATACCTCTTCTTAGTCACTTTGACTAAGATTATTGTCTGCCATTAAGCACAAGTTTGTTGTCTCCACTTCAGGTTCGGTTTCAGAGGAGTCTGATGTAGAATTTGCCTAGAACGCCTTTTGGAATCGCTTCTTGCTCTTGTCCCTTTTGAATTTTGGTTTCTCCTCACCCTTCTCCTTGCTTGGGTGTGCCTTAAGCGTAGGACAATCAGCTTTAACGTGCCTAGGCTTACTGCATTCAAAGCAAATGGTATCATTAGAATTCTTAAATTTTTTGCTAACCTTACCCTTATTCCTCTTTTAATGATTCTTTTGATTCTTCCTTAGAAAGCTCTTAAATTTCCTTATGATTAAAGTAACATCATCGCTTTCAGTCCCGGAAGAGTCAGTGTCCGAGTCATTCGCCTTAAGTGCCACTGTTTTCTCCTTCTTCCTTTCACCTGCCTCAAGATTTCTTTGGTTCACCCCTTGCTCTTAAGCAATGAGTGAACCAAGTAAGTTATCGATCGAATATGTATTTAAATATTTAGATTTAAAAATTGCAATGATTTTAGTATCAAAAGAGGAAGGAAAACATCTTAAAATTTTGTTCACTTTTTCATAGTTAGTAAGTTTTTTTCCTAATGCATGCAATGAAGTAACAATCTGAGTAAATCTTGTATACATTTTAGAAATCATTTCATTAGGTTTCATATGAAAAAATTCATAATCATGCAATAAAATATTCAAATGAGATTGCTTAACTTCTTTGGTTCCTTCAAAAGTGATACACAATTTATCCCAAATCTCTTTACCAGTTGTGCAAGTTAAAACACGCATGTAATCATCAAATTTTAAGGCACAGAAAAAGCACTTCAGACATTTTGCATTACGTTGCACAAGATCCCTATCATCTACAGTCCATTCAATAAAAGGAAGAGGAATAGTAACGTCATTAAGATTACCAGTCGGAGGTGTAAAACCATTCTTAACAAACATCCACATGCGATAATCAATTGATTGTAAAAACGTAGACATGTGAGTTTTCCAAAAATCAAAAGAAATATTATCAAACAAAGGTGGTCGGGTAATAGAATATCCTTTTACAGTATTATGATTACTATTGTTAGCAATAGGTCAAAATTCTAAAAGTTTTTAAACTTAGATTTTATGAATCCCGCTCTGATACCAGTTGAAAGTTCCTTAGGGATGTTAAGCCCTTAAGAACTAGCCTGAGGCTAACCAAGAGGGGGGGGGGGGGGGGTGAATTGGTATTTTAAAAAATCTTTTTTAAGCAAAGCAGAAAACTAAAACCAAATCAATTCACCAAAAAGATTAATGGATGTAGAAATTAAATGTAGAAATAAGCTAAAGAAAGATCACACTGAATTTATAGTGGTTCAATCAAACCTTTACCTACGTCCACTCCTCAGAGGCGTCCTCTGAGTATTTGACTAACTAAGTGTCTCTCCTTTAGCCCCCACAGCTAGGCAGAGAAGCCTTTACAACAGACTCCTTTTCACCAACCCTGGTGTGGTAGAGAACCGACTCCTTTTGTTTCCTCCTAAAGCGGGCACAAAACCTGGACCTTTTGCTGAAGTAGACCTCCCAAGAACCTCCCAAGGATGAAGGATGATGAACAGAGAAGACGACTTGGAACCTTGCTTCTCTCTCTCTCTCTCTCTCTCTCTCTCTCTCTCTCTCTCTCTCTCTCTTCCTTTCCCTAGGCTCTCTCAGGTCAAGACACCAGCATTGAAGGTCTTGAGCATGAGAAAATTTGGATCCTTTGAATAGAATTTCAAAAAATGACATTATCATCCAGGATGATATTTTTATCGTCCTGTACGATCAGTACAAATTAAGCTCAATCAACCTGGACGACATGGGATGATCAGAAGAAATTTTGTACACATCATCCAGGATGATAATATATCATTCTATATGATTAGTTTAAATGACAGATTATTGGATAGATTATTGCTCAGAAAGGGGGCCTGGAACCTAGAAGGCTTTTTGAGTCCTTTCATCCAAAGTTAGCTTGATCGTCCTGGCCGATCTCATGATCATCCCGAATGATTAGTTCAAAATAGAAGAAAATCATCAAGACCATTGCTTAAAAAAGAGCTGGGCGATGTTTGATCATCCAGGTGAAACCAAGAATTTTTGAACTGATCGTCCCGGATGATCCTGTGATCATCCAGGATGACGTGATCGTATCCATCAAACCTTAATTGCTTTCCTTACTTACTTGATTAATTTAGGCATAATTGTATTAAATCGTCCAGGCCGATGTAATGGATTGGCCTGGCCGATGTCCAAAAATAATTCTTACCTAAATAGATCTGGCGGCTGATTCTTTCTGATTTGAGCCTATCGTCATGGCCGATACAAGAATCGTCCAGGACGATGTGCTTAATGATAGCTGCCTTAACCAGGATACCCTAATTAGGGTTTCTATTTTTAGTCGGATCGTCCTGGATGATGTACTCAAAATAGAGAATAATAAAAAAACCCTTAAGTGTGTGTGTGCAAGGTTATTTAGCATCAGGAACCACTTTTACAATGGACACAAGAAAGAAAAAATTACAAACTAACTCAAACTAAGTCTACCCAATCTTGAGTTGGCATTGAGTTGCATTCGATCTTGTGGACCTGAAAAGTTAGTAGGCAAATAAGTCGCAGACAATTATGAATATTTACTATCATCAAAAGTCTAATCCATAAACTTAGATTTGCAACACAACCTTTAAATTAGACAGCCCCTTGCCTACTTCTTGGCATTGCTCTGGCTCCTCATAACAAGGAATTTCCATGCTAACTAAACTACCCAAATTCTTGCCACAATTTCTCCTTCCCGAGTACATCCATCTTCAAATACACCCATAACTTTGGGGGGTCTTGTTTCATCCGAACAAGATAACAAATTAAGTTTCTGGGATTATAGTAGAGGGATCTTCCGCAGACCCATCTTTAAAAGCACCTTACTGAACTTCCATGTTGCCAATGATAGCAGCTGACTTAGCACCAAGACTAACACTTTCTAGCTCATCTCCTCTCCTTGAAGAAGCCAAACCAAGCTTAGGTACATATATCTTCTTCATAGGAACAGATTTTTTATTGAATAATCCCCTCTTCTCTGCAACCATTTTATTCTTTCTTTTGCCATATCTCACCTGAATCCAGGGTCCATAATCAGCTTTATCTCCATTAGCAATTCTACTATCAGCCTCCACCCATTTATCCCTTGATTCAGTTAACCTGGCTACATCAGCAAATCCTGCTCCAGCCTCCATTTTAGATTTTGAATCAGCACAATCTATTGAATTATGGCCTATCTTACCATATTCAAAACAAATTTTAGAAATTCCTTCATACTCAATTCTTTGATAAAATTTCCCAGATAAGCCTTCAACCCAAATACCAGATGGCAACTTCTTATCAATAGGAATACACACGCATACCCTTACAAATTCCCTTATACTCTATTGAAACATATTCCCATCGAGGAGGTAAGGTTTACCAACTAGAGAACCAATTCTATAAATATTCACCTCATCCCAGCACTGAAGAGGTAAATTAGGCAGTCTGATCCATAAAGGAGCTGAAATTCCTTAAAGAGCAGTGGGATTGAAAGTAGTCGACCATTTGTCCAGGCCCACCACTTAACCTTTAACCAACCAAGGACCACCAGTTAAAATGTTCTCCAATGCATTTGCGTCTTCAAATGAACATAGCATTCAGCCCAGGCCCAGTCCAGTAATCTGGAATTTTCCAAATCTATTACATTGCCTCCTTAGTTCAGTACTCACCAGTTGAAAGAGAATATTATCGCCAAGAACCTTCACTACAATAGCTTTATCCAGCCTTCTTGCATTCTGCATCTCCTTCTCAGTATGTAACAAAACAACATTTCCATCTTCAGATAAGAAGGAACCCAGCTCCAATTCATCAACCTTAATGTTCTAATTTTTTATTCCAAATATACTGGATCACCACATTTTTACTTTTAACCACCGGTTGATTGTCTTCATTGGAAATGTTCTCCTCTTGTGCACTTCTTAATTTATCATCATTCTTTTGAAGCAACAATTCGTCATCCATCTTCTCTTCAAAAAGAGAATTCCCTTTTAGCTGTGGAGAAACCACTGAATCATGTCGGACTGGTTAAGCCGACAGTGAAGATGAATTAAAACATATGTTTGCATAGATCCTCATCCCGACTGAGGATGAAGCTTCCAGATTAAGATTTTTGAACACCTTCTTATCTCCCTTCGTGATTTTAAAAGCATTCGGACTGGCGAATTTGTCCTCCACATTAACATCCTTCCCTTTGCCTAGAATAAAAATGGGATTCTTCTTTATTGGCAATAATCCACCCTCATTGATGATCAAAGGTTTTTCTTTAAAACCTTTGATATTCCTGTTGAATAACTCCATAGCTTTAGAACCTCCATTAAAGACTTCTGAAGCTTGCTGCACCGGAGCCGATAGTCCCTTCCTATAATTAGCCCAAGCTTCCGTAGAAGAAAAATGTTTACCTTGCATCCGCACCCCTTGAGATCGCTGGAATAGGAATTCCTTTCACTAAGTCTTTTTGGGAGATTTTCCAAAAGTTTTTCATGTTTGCATGACACAATCTTTTATGCCATAATAGTTTTTAAGCAAAAACAAGTAGCAGGTTCAACACTGTTTAAATAAAGCATGCAAACATTATTAATTCTTTTTTTATTTCAATATAATATTTCCATTTAAGCTTATCTTATAGCTGGTAGACAAAAATATAATGCTAAATCCTTTATCACAAAGTTGGCTTGTGCTAAGCAGGTTATGTTTCAAGCCATTTACTAGTAAAACATTTTCAATAATGAAATTTTTGGAGTTGCCAATTATACATGATCCCACCACTCTCCTAGTGGTGTTATCTCCAAGTGTCACCTTGCCTCTTGTCCTATCCTCCATTGAAATGAATTGATTTATATATCTAATTATGTGCCTTGAACATTCACATCCAGGTACCACATACTCTCATGATGCCTTCTATGAGAGCATCCCTACAAAACCATTAGATGTTAGATTTTGGAACCCAAAAAAATTTGGGTACCATCTTATGGAAAGAAGAAAGAAATGTATGCATACTATCCTGTTACTTTTGAATTTTGGTCTCCACACCGAATGTGTTCTACGATGAATGGTGTAAGTGTGAGAGATATGTCCTAGCATGCCACAAGAAAAATATCTAACAATAAAAAAGTATTTACTAATCTATTTGGGTTGTGGTGCCTCTTCTTAAGTTTGAATGATGCATACTGATGTGATGAATTATAAAGCTTTTCAAGGGAAGGAAAAAAGCAATCAATTTAGCATGTAAATTTTTTTTTTTATACTTTTAATAATTAAATTTTCTACTTTTTATGCATGCTCCCTATTATCTAATTAAGATATAAGAGTTTCAACCACTTGTATGTATTTTTTAACTCAATATGTGATTTTTTTATGGAATCATGATCTTGAATTAATTCAGTATGCTTCTTATTAAATACATCAAATTCATTTAATAAAGCAATGTGATTACTATCCAGAGTGGAATGATTTTTTCTTAAGCATTCATGCTCTTTCTATAGAATTAAAAAGTCAGATTTAAGGTTGGCATGTTATTTTTTAAGCTTCCTATATGTAGTATGATTTTTTTAAAAAACTTCAAAAAATTAATCTAGGTAAGCTCACATACCTCATCTTGATCAAAATGATCAAGATGATCATCTGCATTAAACATATGTTGGTTACCTCCTCTTCTACTTCAGTTTCAAAAGAGTCTGATGCTGAGTCTACCTAGAAGGCTTTTTGAGTCCTTTGCTTACCCTTCTTGAATTTGGGTTTTTTTGTACCCTTCTCCTTGCTTGGGTGAGCTTTAAGAGACAGGAAATCTATCTTCAAATGCACTGGCTTCCTACATTTAAAACATATAATATCAGGAGAAATTTTAGAACTTTTTTCCATTCTTACCCTTATTCCATTATTCATGATGTTTTTGCTTTTTCTTTAAAAAGCTCTTGAATTGCCTAATCATCAATGCATTATCATCATCATCTTGTCTAGAAGAGACACTGTCAAAATCATTAGCCTTTATGGCTACAGTTTTCTCTTTTCTCCTTTCACCTACATTAAGTTGCCTTACTCCCTTCTTGCTCGTAGGTAATGAGTGACCCAAATAATTTATCCATAAAATAAACATTTAGATCTTTAAATTCAGTAATGAAAATTATTTTTGCATCATAGGAAGAAGGTAAACAATGAAAAATTTGTTAACTTTTTCATAACTTATAAGCTCTCTTCCTAAGGCATGTAGGGAAATAATAATCTGAGTAAACCTAGATACATTTCAGAAATAGATACACAAGGCTTCATGTGGAAAAGTTTATAATCATGAAGAAGAATGTTTGGCCTACCTTTTTTCACTTCTTTTGTTTGTTCATATGTAATGCAAAGTTTATCCAAAATTTCTTTACCAGTAGTGTAGGTGGAAACATGCATGTTGTATTCAGATTCTAAAGCACAGAAAAAATAGTTCAAGCATTTGGCATTCAGTTGGGCTAAATCTCTATCACTTATAGTCCATTCAAAAAAGGGTATTTCAGTTTTAACATCATTTAATAAAAAAGGTGAAGAATAACCATCATGTACTATGATCTACATGCGATAATCAATTGATTGTAAAAAGGTGGACATGCGAGTTTTCAAAAAATTGAAAGAAATATTATCAAATAGAGGTGATCTAGTGATTGTGTATCCTTCAGCAGTATTATAATTACCCAAGTTAGCCATATATCTTTTTTCAAAAAAAATTCTAAAACTTAATTTATGAATCTCACTCTAATACCACTTGAAAGTTTTTAAGGACTATTAAACCTTTATGAACTAGCCTAAGACTAACCAAAGAGGGGGGGGGGGGGGGGGGGGGGGGGGGGGGTCGGGGAGGTTGGGTGGGAGGGGAATGAATTGGTTATTTAAAAATTTTCTTATAACAAAAATAAAATATTTTTGAAATCCTTTTTAATATTTTAAGTTAAATAATTTATGTGGAAGCAACACTATTTTTGCAATAAAAAAAATCAAAGATTTTGACGACATAACAAATCCCAGAATAATGCAAAAATTAAATATGGAAAAGTAAATAGAAACAACACACCAGATTTATAGTGGTTCAGTCAACTTGACCTATGTCCACTCCTTGGAAACCTCTTTTTCAAGTATTGCACTAAAGTAGTGTCTCTCCTTTTATCCCATAATAAGGCAGAGAAGCCCTTACAAAGTTTTTCTACTAACCTAATGAGGCATAGTACCTTGAATCCTTTTAGTCCCTCCTAGTGTATGTAGAGAACATGGAATTCCTTTTATTACCTCCTAGAATAGGCAGAGAACCTTGAATCCTTTCACTCCCTCCTGGAGTAGGTAAAGATCATTCAATTTGATGATGATGAAGATCTCCCCAGAGCTAGTAAGGAACTATGGAAGAAGTTTGATAAAGATAATGGAAACCTTGCTCAGAGCAACTTTTGTTAATCCTGCATAACTCCCCCTCACGAGGATCTCTCACTCTCAAAGCTCTCAACACTTCTTTCTCTAAGCTCTCTCTCAGGACAACCCAACAGTAAAAGATCTTCTAATCAGAGTATTAGAAATCCTTAAATAGTGGGCTTAAAAAAACCCTAAATTTCAAGACATCTGTCATTTGTTCAGATAGTATGATACACGTATCATATGGTGTGATCAGTATAATTCAGACTTGTCCAACAAGATTGTTCAGATGAACTATTCAAATTTTATAACATTTTATACAATACAATTGAAACATCGTACGATAATATTTATAGAAATTTCTTTTATTTTTTTGGGACGACCAACTTCGTTCATGGATGATCGTTTAGCACTATGGACATCATACGGTACTTTCAATATAAAAATTATGAATTTCATTCGATAAGATCCATGAGATGACCAATTTTATACATGAGTAATCATACAATATGAACTATATCATACAGTATGATTAATCACAATAGTTGTCCATAATTTGATTTCCTGATATCGGGGGATTAATTAAAAAAGATTTAATTAAGATGTATAGTTCAAACCAAAATCCTACTATACAATCTGTTCAAAATTATTTTTTTTTAAACTTTAGTGGCTAGGGTTTGACAGAGCATAACATATAGTATAATATGGATTAAAATCATATAATACAAAAGAAAATCATACATTATGAAGGAAAAATCATACAATATAAATTTCATAAAAGGAAAACTTTCCTTAAAGCATTTTTATCTCTCCTCCAATGTGTGTGCAAGGTTACTAAAGAATTATATCCACCCAATTACATGATACGACTCAAGAAAGGGAAAAATATAAAATAAAATAAAACTGTCTGTAACCCTAGTCTACCTAGTCTTGAGCTGATCAGAATCACAAGTAAACGATAGACTTATTTCCTGAAACATTAGTACACATGAAAACAAAACAAAATATCACATAAATAGGAGAAAACAATAACTGACAGAATAATATTTATTCTCATCAAAATCATAGTGTTTGAAATAGATTTGCAATAAACATTGCCTCTTTGCATGTTGTTTTCTCCTTTATGGATGGCTCATCTGGTTACAATTAAATCAAAATGACCCAAGAAGATGAGAGAAATACTACGTTCAGAACCCACCAAGGGATCTTTTATTATAAGGTGATGCTCTTTGGCCTTAAAAATGTTGGTGCAACCTACCAGTAGGCCATGACGTGAATATATGATTATCTAATCCATATTTAAGTTAAGTGCTACATTGAAAATTTGGTTGTCAAGAGGAAGGTCAAAGAGGCTCACCTTTATGACTTAAGAGTCATTTTTGAACAGTTACATTATTATGACCTTAAAATGAATCCTCTAAAATAAGCTTTCGTGCCATTTCAGAGAAATTCTTAGGATTCCTAGTAAGGCACTATGGAATTAAGATTGATTCCTCCAAATTTAAAGCCATCTTAAATATGCCGCCTACTAAGAGCCTTACCTAAGTGAGGTCTCTTAAGGTAGGATAGAATATATAAGGATGCTTATATGCAAACTTTCAAGAAGATGTCAACTCTTCTATGCTCTAGCCAATAAGGGCACTAAATTCATTTGGGATAAGAAAATTTTAAAATGTTTTTGAAAGCATCAAAAAATATCTTACAAATCTGCTTGCCTTGGTAGCCCCTATTTTGGGAAAACCTTTGATCCTCTACTCTTCAACCTTGGATGAGTCCATAGGTGCCCTCTTATCTCAAGTTAATGATGAAGGAAAAGTGAATGCTCTTTATTACCTAAGCAGAAGACTTCTCCCCATGGAATTTTAATACCCTTCAATTGAGAAACACTGTCTTGCTTTAGTTTTTGTAGCACAAAAACTAAGACACTACATGCTTTCTAATTAAATCAGTTTGATATCCAGAGTTAATCCCTTACAATATTTTATGGGTTAGGAAGTTTGACACGTGGTCTATAATATTACTTTAGTTTGAAATCACTTTCATTCCCCCGCATGCTGTGAAAGGGTAAGCAGTTGTCGACTTCCTTGCAACACACCAATTGCAAGTGGATTCTCCTTAAACGATGATTTATCTAACAAGCAAATCATGAGTTTAAATGAATCTAATGAAATATTCTAGGAATTATATTTTAATGGCACGATATCCTCTTAATGGGACAAAAAACCAAAAATATATAATCCCCCAAAAAAAGCTGGAATCAGCCTAATCATCATAATGCCAGAAAAAGGATGATGCATTTTTCCTTCCATTTATCTGAGCCTTGAATGAAGAACGAGGCTGAATATGAAGCTTTGATAACTGGCTTGGAACTTGCAATCTTGTTGGAGATTAAAGAATTAAAAATCTTTGATGATTCTCAACTGGTAATCTAACAGATTGCACAAACCTGTAAGGTTTTGAGTCCTGAACTCATCAAGTACCATCAATACACTAGTTACCTTCTCGAGTAAATCCCTACCATATCTTTTTATAGGATTCCCCATGGGAGTAATTCTAAGGCAAATGCTCTAGCTAAGCTCACAAAGGAATTTTCTTGTCTAAAAGAAGACTCCATTCCTATAGAGATTCAAGTTTGTTAGGTCCTATCCCCTATATATTTGGAACGTATCAATAAGAAATCTTCCTAGATCTTTTCTTCCTCTTCAACAACCAATGAATAAGGTGAATGAAGACAACCTTTAATTGACTACCTTCAAGAAGAAAAACTTCCCTAAAATAAATCCCTTGCCAACCAGATCAAGAAATATGCCCTTTTGTATGCAGTAGTCAATAATATATTGTACTGACAATCGTTCAATCATATGTGGCTATGATGTTTAAAAAAATGAGAGGCACTGAAGATCATTAATGAGGTCCATTTTAGACTATGCTCTACTCATCAATCGAGTCCAAAAATGAAGTTGAAAATTAAGAGTCTTGGATACTATTGGCCTACGATGATTGATGATTGTATGAATGTTGCAAAATATTATAATCAATGCTAGATCCATGGTGTTGTGTTACATCAGCCACCTAATACGTTGCATCCCATAATAGCTTCTTGGCCATTTTAAAGTTGGGTCATGGATGTTATTGGCCCAATTGATCCTCTTTCTTCAAAGGGTCATCGCTTCATATTGTCTACGACTGATTACTTTTTAAAGTGGGCTAAAGTAATTCCCCTATGTAGTGTAACATATCATGTTTTGAAATTCTTTCATGAACATATCATATATCGATTTGGCATGCCCTGAAGAATCATATCTGATAATGGGTTAGCTTTTAAGTCTACAAAAATAAAAAAATTTACAAGGCACCACAGTATTGAAAAGAGATAATCAATTTTTTATTACCCATGGGCTAATGGGTTGGTTGGGGCATTTAATAAGACTCTGGTGCAGATCATTAAAAAGACCCTTGATGATAACAAATGTCTGTGGGTTGAGAGGTTGGTGGAGGCCTTATGAGCCTTTCAAACCAGTTATATGACCCCCATTAAATCCACTCTATTTACATTAGTGTATTTGTCTAAGTTTGTACTCCCTCAAGAATTGTAGATTCCTTCACTTAGAGTTGTGATCTAGAATCAAATTACTCTTAAAAAATGCAAAACTTTTGTTGGAAGAACTTGAAGGCCTTAAAGAGTGTCATCTCTAAGCTCAGCAAAATCTGGAGTTATATAAAGCCCAGATTATTCAAGCTCATGATAAGTTAGTATAACTAGAACCTTCTAAGTAGGAGACTTGGTTTAAATTCTTTGGAGGCCTATCTTACTGCACTGAAAGATTGGTGGGAAGTTTGAACCAACATGAGAAGGACCCTTCATTGTAGAAACAGTCTATGAAGTGGACTTATATCAACTAGTAGATTGTAAAGGAAACTACCCAATGTTGCCTGCCAATAAACATTTCCTTATGAAATACTATGTTTGATGTAGCTTTAATTTTCAATAAAAGAAGTATTTTGATATCCTGAATTAACTTTGGTCAATTTTATTCTCACTATCAAAAGAATTTTTTAAAAGATCAAAAAAATCAATCAGTTATCTCATATTCTCTTTTCCCTTAAGGTTAGGTGCTGCTTCCCCTTGAGACTCGATCCTCTATGACGGACATATCATGACCCCACCACACAGTCATTCTATCTCGATCCTTTGTTTTGGGCATATTTCAACCCCACCAGATGATCATTTAACCTTGATCCTCTGTGTTGGACATATTTTGACTCCACTATATGATCATTCAACCTCGATCCCCTATGATGGGCATATCTCAACCCCACCACATGATCATTCAACCTCAATCCTTTGTGTTGGGCATATGTCAACCCCACGGATCCTCTATGTTGGGTATATTTTCACCACACCACATGATCATTCAACCTCAATCCTGTATGTTGGGTATATTTTAACCCCACACCAAGATCATTCAACCTCAATCGTATGTGTTGGCCATATCTCAACTCAAACACAAATGATCCAACTTTGATCCTTTATGATAAGCATATTTGGACCCCACCACGTGATCATCTACTAGTGGTGGATAACACCCTTTATGGCAGCTCCCTAGTACCAATCCAACTTTGATTCTCTAAGGTTTGGTTCTTCCTTTCCTTGGAATAATAATGCCAGATTTTATCCTTCCATTATGTCAATGCCTATATGTGCAGTAGAACTTCATTCTACCATATATATTAGGGGTCCATTTTTTGACCTCATTTCTGTATGTGGTCACTAAGACCTACTTGGGTTTTCTTTTGGTGACCTAATAATTAGAAGGTACCCACTTGTCAATCACATATGTCCCAATAAAATTGCAATCCAACTCTTGATCAAATCCTAGTTCATTTTCCAATCCAATCCTTAGTCTACCTTTCATAATTCTAAGCTCTAGTCTAGCCTTCAACAAACTTTCAATCAACCATCAAATCATATCCCATTAATTTAAATCAATCATTTAATTATAATTGATGTGGATAATTCAAACTCAACCATTCAAGTCCAAAATATTTTTATAATTTTTTTAATATCTAAAAAATAGTCAATTTAATTACTCGATATGGAACTGAATTAATTTCTCAATAACAAAAAAATTTAAGTTTTAACCACACATTTAATCATAGAAAAAGAAAGAGAAAAAATAATAAGAACAAACACATTAGAATTTATAATGGTTCAGCCCAACTTGACTTATGTCCACTCCACTCCCTGAAAAACCTCTATTCTAGGTATTGCAATAACACTAGTGCCTCTCCTTTTCCCCCCATAATAAGATAGAGAAGTCCTTACAAAATCACTTTTCCCTTACAAAATCACTTTCACCAATTGGATGCGGTGGAGAACCAGATGCTTTTCATAACCTCCAGGTGATTGAAGTGTATTGTTGCATATCTGATTTTAGAAATAGAATTTTGATGATAGCAAACACTTCTATTTTTTTTACGACTACCTTGCTGACTAACATTTCAGGTCCATAAGATTAAAATTGCAAGTTTTTTTTTTTTTTGAAGAAAGCATATAGCATTACTAAAGAAAAAGGGAAAAAACCCCAACTAAGTACAAGCTAAAGACTCCTCCTTCAAAATGTTAACAAATGAAGGAGAAACCTTATCAAGAAAAATGTCATCCCAGAAAAAACTAGAAAAAGCTCCAAAGTTAGCACATAAGCCCGCTAACTTATTACATTTTCTTTTAACACAATTGAAAATAACAAAATTAAAACTATCAACCAAAGAAATTTTATCCATACCTTTATCTCCTTTCTTGATAGCCTTGTGGATGAATTTGATAATATTAACATTATCACTTTCAATGATTATACCTTTATATCCATGCATCTGATCCTTGAACACTTCTTTGACCGAAGCCATAGATAGAAATTCCAGGTAAGTGTTATCCCAATGCATCTGAGGTCTTTCATAAGCTGCTATCAATCTTCCTTTGTGGTCTCTAATCACTCCTTCAATACCTCCTTTATAAGAAGGGAATAATGTTGCATCTACATTCACCTGGATCCCGACATTCACCTTGATCCAATCGGGTGGAGGAGAGTACCAACGATCTTCAAATGGCAAAATCTGATTTGTACTCAACCGGCCCTTGTTGATGAAATTAGGAGCATTAAAAACTCCTACGTAGCTTACCGCCTCAGCAGCTATATAAATAGAGCTTCTTTCTTTTTTTTCATGAACAAGTTCATTTATCTCCTTCCAAGTAAAATAAATGGCATTACACAGTAAGCCAGAAAGAAAAGCATTCTATTTTACCAACCAACTATACATCTCCTCCTTAAAATTAAATGGTGGGATATAAAAACCCCACTTGTTTAGTTGTTTAATAACTTCAGCCAATTTTTGACATCTACAAGATAGATGAAAAGTATTCTCTTCCTCATAACAACCTCTAGGACAATAAGCATTCATTTGGAGTCTTCTATATGTTAAAAAAGAATTGGCTGGCAATGCATTGTTAAAAACTCTCCACAAGAAATTTTCCACTCTAGCATTCAAATTAGATTTCTTCAACCCTTTCCATATTCCAATGTCAGAATAAGGATAGAAATTATTACCAGCAACCATAGAAGTGATTGTTCTCCCAGATTCCATGTGAATGAGTTCAATTTGATCTTCAGTAATCTCTGGTTTAATCTCAATCTTACATATTAGATCCACAAGGTCCTTCCCGAAAAACTTGTGAAGTTCTGGCTTGCTCCATTGGTCTCCCAAAATAAAATTTTTTCCACCGTTAATGATCCAACCACATCTTCTTGTGAATTGACAAAAGTAGGCCATCTGTTAAGACATTTGTCTAAAATCCATGTGTCTTCAAAAACATCTATTGATTGACCATTTGCAATATTCTATCTCAAAATTTTTTTCAAGAATTTGCTTTCATCTTTAATGATCTTCCACGCTGAAGAATTGGATTTATTTCTGTTCACAACATTCCAACAAGAGCCATATCTGGGAAACAAGGTTTTATGCAATAAGGATTCTTCTTCTTTCATATATTTCCAGGCAAGTTTGGCCCTTAAAGGACCCATTTTATTGGAGCAAGAATGCAGACCTCTGCCTCCATAATCTATTGGTTCACAGATTTTGTTCCAGCTTACATAGTGTAAGCCATGTCCCTCATTAGACTTATCCTAGATAAAGTTTTTGCAAAGTTTCTCAATATCTCCTAGCATAGCTTTTGGAACCAGTGAAACCGTGGAATGGAATAATGGAAGAGAAAGGATAACAGTTTTTACCAAAGTAATTTTGCCTACTAACAAAATGAATTTTAATCCCCAACTATTGAGCTTCTTCATAACCTTGTCTAACAAGAATTGGAAATCCATCCTTGAAAGCCTCCTTAATGCTAATTTGGTTCCAAGATAATTGAACTCTTTCACTTCTTTGAATCCCATGAATCTTTAAATCTTTCTTTTCTTCTGGTTATTGACTGCTTTCCCAAATAAAATTCCTAATTTGGTTATGTTAACCTTTTGGCCGGTCCAATCACAATACATGTTAACAATGCTTTTGATAATCTTAACATTTATAAGCTTTGCTTTAGCAAAGAAAATGATATCATCCGCATATAGTAGATGCAAGATCCTTGGACCATTATTACTAACCCGAACACCAATATCTTCCTTCTCCATAATAGCATTAGAAAGGAGCTGAGAATAAAGAATAAGAAGGTAAGGTGACAAGGGGCATCCTTGTCTGAATCCACTCATGGCATTGATCCAACTAGATGGATTCCCATTGATCAATATAGAGAAAGAAGGATTTTGAACACATTCCAAGATTAGTTTAGAGAAGAATACAGGAAATCCAAAATAAGAAAGAACCTTTTGTAGAGTTGGCCAACCCATTGAGATGCTTTAGAGAATCAAAATTTGATAGACCGTGTTCCAAAATTTAGATATCTAAAGGTCCTGTTCCATGTCTAATTTGATAGACATAAGACCTTTAGATGCTTTAGAGAATCTAAATTTGCAGAAAAGTTCTTGGGCAATCAACACATGGTCTTGAAGAGATCTCCCCTTAACAAAAGCAGCTTGCTCTAGAGTGATAAGTTTTGGAAAGATATCTTTTATTCTATTGAGAATAACCTTAGAAGAAATCTTGTAAACCGTGTTACAAAGGCTGATAGGCCTATAATTATGAGCAAATTTTGGGTTATTGAATTTGGGAATAAGAACTATAAAAGTTCTTTTCCAATTAACATCCATAACAGCCATTTCAAAAAAAGTTTTCATTGCTTCCCAGAAATCAATTTTAATGAGAGACCAGTAAATTTTAATAAAAGAATAAGAAATCCCATCCTCACCTGGAGAAGTGAATCCAGTTGTTTCACTTATAGCTTTTTCTACCTCCTCTAACTTGAAGTTGCTGTTTAAATGAATTCTATCTTCCTTGTCCAGAATATGTTGATACTCCTGCCAATCTTCAAGCAAGCATCTCCTATCACACCATTTATTTTTGAACTGAATTAAAACATCTTCAATTTGATTTTGCTCCTCCACCATGATTCCATTGCCATCCTTATTACAATGGATGAAATTTGTATTCTTTCTAGAACTAGCCATTGAGTGAAAAAATTTAGAATTTTGATCACCTTCACTGATCCATTTTACTTTGGATCTTTGCCACCACCACATGCTTACCGAGCCAAAGTAGAATTAAGTTCATTAATTTTGAATTTCAGCAAATAATACTCATCTTGAGAGAGCACACCAACTTCAGCTTCCTTAGTTTGAAGCTTTAAAATTTCATCTTTGAGCAAGTCTTTCAGATGGTTCAAGTCTTTAAGCTTTGCCTTATTCCAAAAGAATAAGGATTTAAATGATCTTTTCATCTTGAAGTTAAGGATCTCAGCTGCCGTTCCACAGTCCTTTTTGTTCCAAGCTTTTTCCACCACTGCATAAGATGTCGGGTAAGAAGCCCAAACATCCTCAAATTTAAAAGATTTCTTAACTTTAAAATAAGAGTCTAAAGTGTTAAGAAGAATGGGACAATGATTCAAAGATATCCTGGGGAGATGCTTAACCACCATGTGCTGATTGTAGTTAACAGAAATTGAGTTGACCATCATCTGATCTAGTCTTTCCATAATTCGATCTGTTCCTTTCTTACTGTTGCTCCAAGTTAGCCTAGGACCAATAAATCCAAGCTCATGAAGGTCATTAGATGTCATGAAAGATTTCATCTCTTTGGGCCCCAAAGAAAATGAAAATCTCCTACCACCCTTCTAGTCTTCTTTGGACAAAAGACAATTAAAGTCTCCTCCAATCACCAGAGGCCAATCATTGGTGATATGTGGTTCCAGCCCATTCTGAAGAAATCTTTTATTATAAACATCTTTGCTCCCATAGATTGTAGCAATCCTCCATTTTCCATTGTTGAGAATATCTAAATCACCAATTATGAATTGAGAAGAAGAATCAATTTTGCTGAAATTAGCCAACCTTCTCCTCCAAAGCACTAGAATGCCTCCTGATAATCCAGCTGAAGGAACATAACTGAACTCCCAATCAGTGCCAATCAATGACTCCGCATCTTTAAGCTCAATAGAAACCATTTTAGTTTCCAACAACCCATTAAACAGAACATTGTGATCTTTCACCACCTCCTTGAGGTAGAGAGAAGCCTTCTTTTTCTTGGCTCCTCTACAATTCCATATCAATATAGAATTCATTTATGGATAAGTGGGGAAGATTCCCCCCCTTCTCCTAATCATCTCCATCCATTTTCCTGTTCCTGGTCTTCAAATTGATGGGTCCCAAACCTTTCAATTGTTTCATATCTTTCTTTTTTATTGTTGAGGAGCTATCTTCATTAAATATGAATTCTTCCTCATTAATAACTGTAGTTTTCAACAAAACCTCCTGGGTTGCATTTCTATCCAGGAATTGATTGACTGGAGGGATATTCACTTCAAATACCTCCCCTTCTTCAGCAAAATTCCTCAAAGCTTCAAATTTACTTTTGATAGCAGGAATTCCTTCAGTAAAACCAGCTTTAGCATTCCCCTCTTATGTATTTTTTTGGGAGATCAATTCAGCATAGTAGATAACATCTTTTGAATGAACTTCTTCCTTTTCACCTTCAACAAGTGGAATTTGTATTATTGGCTCTTTTAAGACTTGCTCCAGCATACCTTTTCTAGCATTTTCTTCAATACCATTGTTGATAACATGATTTGATTTTATCTCCTGATTTGATTTAAAGATTCTATCTTCTCCTTTAGTAGAGGCTGTTCTAAGAGCTTTTTTTTTTTTTTTTTTTTTTGTAAACCACATGAATCCATCAACCATACATTTCTTCATTGCTCTCATTGTTTGAAGCAACAACTTGTGATTTATAATTTGGTTCTGAAACCAACTTATCTTTACTGACTTGAGCTTCCCTAGCTTGCTTAAGATTGATAGGAATTGCTTTTTTCAAACATTCCTCCCTTAGATGACACAACTTTCCACAATTAAAGCAAAATATAGGCAACCTTTCATATTCTATGTTCTAATAGAATTTGCCCAATTCACCTTCCACCCATACTCCCCAAGGAAGTTTCTCATCGAGTTTGACTCTCACACAAACCCTTGCAAATTCTCTTCGACTCCATTGGAACATGTTTCCATCAATCAAGTATGGAGTGCCCACCATGGAAGCAATTCTACAAACATTAACTTCGTCTCAACATTGAAGAGGAAGATTGGGCATTCGAATCCAAATTGGAGCTATGAGCCCTTTAAATGAAGTAGGAGAGAAAGAAGCCGTCCATCTATCCATGCCCACTATGTTACCATTGACATACCAGGGACTAGAAGCTATGATTTCCTCCAAAGAGTCCTGTTCTTCAAATGCATAGAGCACCCATCCCAATCCTAACTAAGTTAGATGGAATTTACCAATTATGGACCATTGCTTCCTCAGCTCAATGCTTATGACATTGAAAGGAATATTATTGCCGAAAACCTTGATAACCAGAGACTTCTGAAGTCTATTAGAATTATCTTTTTCATTCTTAACATGAA